>JAYESA010000012.1:902760-1374312 GCA_036927795.1 Iris macrosiphon
CGAGTTCCCCTCCGATAAAATGTGGTCCAAAGTCTCTGCTTCCGGCTCCGCACAACAATGACATCTTGACGACAGGTGGTATCCCATAGTCCTAAGAATATCATCCATTGGTAGCTAGGATAACCATGTCCACTTGGCTGGGAATCTTTTGTTCCACACCCCCGCCATCTCAGGGATCACCGCATGCCTCGTCCTCACTGTCTCCCATGCTGATTTGGTCGAAAACTTCCCTAATCTATTGCCTCCCCAGAGGGGCTCGTCTTCCTTATCTGTCACTTTAAGGCCACTATTTCTGATAATCGAAGCCGCCGCCTCCCCGAAAGTTCGACTAATGACATCGAACCTCCAACCAATATCTCCTCCCCCCCCCCCCCCCCCCCCCCCACAGCTGTCTAATCGTGCTTATCCTGGAGCCCGCAACCAGTGGCCTGAACAACCCCGATCCCTTCGGGTTCTCCCATAGCACGCCACAGTCTCCTCTGTCGATCCTCATCTTAATCCGACTCTCGCCAATCTACCTTCCTCGAAGTAACCTCCACCACACCTGAGACACCGAACTATTCGCAATAGCATTAGCAGGATGACATCTTTTGAAGTACCTACCTCTCATGTATTTAGTCCTCAGAGACCGTTCGACACGAAGATTCCACCACAACTTTATAGTAAAAGCGTCGATAACCTCTGTAATGGCCCGCAGTCCCATCCCTCCAGCGCCATACGGCCTCACGATACTCTTCCAGCTCGTCCATATCCTTTTCTCTTGTCTATCCTCGTGCCCCTAGAAAAAGGTGATGAATAACCGCTCTATATATTTCACTACCATCCCAGGCGGGTTGCAAGCCGCTAGGGTATACGCCGGTATCGATCCTAGCACATTTTTTAGCAGCACTAATTTGCCTCCCATGGAGAGTATACCGTTATGCCACCCTGCAATTTTTTTTTGAATCTTCTCTATGAGAGGTAAAATAATTCCGCGTTCCTCCTCCCGTACGCAATGGGGCATCCCGGATATGTGAAAAGGGGGGGAGGGGGGGTAACTCACCTCAAAGCCCGTTATGTTGTTCAGAGCAGCCCTCCTCTCTTGATTGAAAGTGTGGTGTACGTAGATGGTGGTTTTTTGAACGTTCAGCCTTTTGCCCAGACATGCGTCTGTACCATTGGACCACTCCCACCATCGCCGCAACCGAGTCTTTGTCACCGGAGCTAAACAAAAGCACGTCATATGCATACCCGAGGTGGGTAACTATCGGACAACCACTCGTCGTAAAGAACCTTTTGAATCTGGGAACTCCTCCAAGCTTGTTCAAATTCCGACTAAGAGCCTCCGTCATAATGATGAATAACGTTGGGGATAGAGGATCCCCTTGCCTGACTCCTCTGTGAGATTTGAAGAATCTTGTCGCCACTCCATTAATCACCGGAGAGAACCAACAATTGGACACTGCCCTCTAAAGAGTATCAATCCACTTTTCCGATAATCCAAACGCTCTTAAAACCCATATCAGAAAGTTCCAATCTAATTTGTCATAAGCCTTCTCCATGTCTAGATTGATAGCCACATTCCCTCCCCATTTAGTGTTCCCCATGTAGCTGACTAACTCCTGGGCTAGCAGGATGTTATCTACAATCCCTCTCCCACGCACGAAAGCACTTTGTTCCCTCGAAATAATTCTGGGAAGAATGTCCACCATCCTGTTAGCACAGATTTTGGAGATAATTTTATTCATAAAATTGCACATGCTCAGTGGCCGAAAATCCGCGAAGGAGACCGGGTTAGGGTTTTTAGGCACTAATATAAGTAGAGTGCTTGTAATCCCCCTTGGAAGTTCCAGTCCCTGGAAGAAAGCAATCACCGCTTCATACACATCTTCACTAATAATATTCTAGCAATTCTGGAAAAAAATACCAGAGAAGCCATCTGTTCCCGCGGCACTGTCGGTCCTCATCGCAAATACTGCACTCTTGACCTTTTCCCTTGTCGGGTCCAGAGCTAATGCCAGGTTCTCCCCTTCAGTTACAAGTCTCGGAATGTTCCCTATTAAGTCAGTGTCTTTACTCACCGTTTCCTTAGCAAGCAGAACGGAGTAGTAGTCCACAGCCGCCACTTGAATATCCTTAGGCCTACTCTGGATGTTACCTGCTCTGTCAGCGATCTGGTGTATATGAAGAGTCTTGCGCCTACTCTTTACACACCCATGAAAATACACACCCATGAAAATAACTCGTGTTTTTATCTCCTTCTAGATCCCAACGCACCCTAGCTTTATGTTTCCAATACATGGTCTTCGTGGTTATACGCTGCTTCAATAACGCTTTTGCCTCATTCAACGTCGTTCTAGTGGTTTGATTGTCGAGCATATCATCCTCTAGCGCCGCCTTCAACACTGCGTCTTCTACCTTCCCGACCTCCTGGAAATCTCTGTAAACCTCTCTACTCCATCCCCCAAGCACTCTCCTAACCTCCTTAAGACACATAGAGATCCAAACTAACGGGTTCTCATGATTGGGCGTCTTCCACGCTTTTTCCACCACCTCTAAGAAGTTTGGATGTTCCACCCAAAAATGCAGAAATGTAAATCTCTTCTTACGCGATGGCAATTAACAACAGAAGTTTGGATGTTCCACCGTAGTGCTATAGACCCTTTCCGTCCACCGATTGGATACTAGCACTCTATCCAACCTGGATCTCTGGCATTTTTCCCCGTCTTGTTTGTTGCACCAAATGAACTCACTCCCACTAAATTGAACCGTCTCGAGATTGGCATGTAAATAAAGTATGCAAAATCAAGCATCGAAGCCGTGGACGGGGGAAATCCTCCCATCCTCTCCTCAGTCCTAATCACCGCATTGAAGTCTCCTTCGCACACCCACGAGGTGTTCGGATTGTTTCCCTGCACATGGATAAGTTCCTCCCAAAGCACTCTCATATCCTTAACCGTTTTTCCACCGTGTACTATAGTTAACAATAACTTATCTGCCATTCTTGCATCATCAACTAAAACTGAAATAGCCTAATCAAAGTCCCTCTTTATCTTCATGTTTATGTCCCTCTTCGACATCAACCAAATGTCTTTCGCTCCCTTGAAGCTTTGGTTAAACCCAAGTTTCAATTGATAGGAAAGCAGTTTATCGCCTTCCATTTTTGGCTCAATAATAGCCAAAATCTCTACTTTGTGCATCCTGCATAGCATCTGAACTCTATTTAAAGTTTTCTTGTTTGTCAACCCTCTCACATTCCATATATAAGGAATTTTGACATTAACAACAAAGGGTAGTCACAGTCGCTAGAATTTTAGTCGTTGAACGACGTATCATAGAGTTCTCCTTCTGTATCCTTTTCCTGATGTTGAATTATCCGTTTTCTTGTCTTCTTTTTTCCTTTCTCTGTCTCTGTAGCCACCCAACTAGTGTTAGCCACTCCAGCACTTTCCGTTGATTCGCCCATTTTGCTTACTTGGGCCCTCTTTACCTTCTCTGCCTCCTTGTTCTCTGGATTGCCTTTCTCCTCCTTCCCTTCAAAGTTACCAATCGTCCGGTCTCTCTCTCTTGACTCCTCCGCTTCTGATTGTTCTGGCATCTCTTCACAGGCCATCCTAGCGCATTCTATAACATTTGGTTCTGCATTTTCAGACCCTTCTGTGCCCATTTCCTCCATAATTTGTCTCCTCTCCTTCCTTGCCTATGTGATTACAGCCATCAACTGGTCTTCTTTTTCCTTCTGCTTCATTTGCTCTATTCCTTCCTCCCACGGTCCTGTTTCCATAATCGTATCTGGTACTATCTCTCTTTCTTCCCTCGTTGACTCTATTTCTACTGCTCTTATTAGTGTCTGCCCAGTCTGTGAATATTCTGACTCGATCTGGTTCCCCTTCTCCGTTGCTTCTCCTTGCCCCAGAAATTCCTCCGATACTTCTCCTTGCCCTAGAGCTTCTTCCCCGCAGGGATAGTCACTATCAAGTTGGGTCTTTTTGCAATGTTGATAATTTAGTAGCTTTGGTCGGGACTGATTCCTTTTCCTTTCTGTCTCCTCTCCGCTGCTGCTCTGTCCGCCTTCACTGCTTCCACCTCTCCTCCTTCTACACCCTTCCTTTTACAATGCTCTGCTAGATGCCCATGATGCCAACAGAATTGACAAAATGAAGGAAAAGCTTCATACTCGATCGCTTGCCAGTAGCTGCGCTCATTTGATCGCACGATGCGAATCTTCTCAATCTTCGGTTTACTTATGTCCACCTCAACAAAGATTCTAGCTCTGTTCAGCCTGGAGACCTTCGACAACGCACCATCTATTGCAAGCGGAGATCATATGCATTCCGCTATGTTGAAAAGAACAGCTTTCTCGAACAAATGTGGAGGTAGATCGGGCAAAGAGATCCACATTGAGGCTAGAGGAGACTCTTCTAACGGTGAAAAGTCTGGAGTCCAACGAAATATCCTCATCGGACAGCTAGAAAGGAACCAAGTATCTTTCGAGCGTAATCGCAGATAATCCTTTTCCAACGAGGGCCTAATCATAACATGCTTGAAATCGAGCGCCCCAATAGAGACTTCTCCACGGAGACCTAGTTTAGAGAGTCTCTCTCACCGCCTCGAGCCTCAATTTACCGTGGGAGAACTTGCCCACCAGGGCCAACTTGAACGGCCAACTTGAACGGAGTCGTAAGGATCGCCTCCTCTGCCGCAAAAAAAGGAATCGTCGGCGTCCCTTGTAACGAAAACGTCTTCCGATGAGGGATCGATGGGCCCGAAGACTTCACCGGGGGAGACCCGGCCAGAGCCACAGCAAAAGAGGGGCGAGGGGGGGAGGAAGGAGGGGGGAGGAAGAAGGGCTAGAGGAGGAGGGGAAAGAAATCGGAGGGGAGGGAGTCGGGAGCCCCTCCATACTACCCAACCACCGCAGCCGCGGTGCAGGGAGCACGAAGAGGAAAAGGAGCGCACCGGAGAAGTAGGGTTGATCAATATATATATATATATATATATATATATATATATAAAATTTTCGTGTCCTAATTTTTCTAGGTAGCCATGTCACCGTGTCAGATTTGTCTTGTGCAGTGTCGTGTCAGAGTATCCTTGTCGGTGCAACATAGTTCCTAACAAATATCAAAGTTGGAAGCCGGTGCCATTGGCTAGTTATCTAGATTGTTTCCAGTTGTAGAATTTTATTGCATATTTTGATTTAACATATTAATTGCTAAAAAGTTTAAATCTTTTGTTTCAAATTAGTGTAACAATAGCTTTGTCATGCATAAGGTTCTATAACTTATCAGGATCATCATTAAGTGTTTTCCTTATACGTTACACCTACAATTTCTCAAAGAATATTGTTTATGTTATCCGATCAAGTAGAATTTCAAGTTTATCATCCATCTCATCTCTATTACTGAGAAAAAAGTTCTTACGGAGAATGAAGAGAAGAATTATGAGATTGCTACTTTTCAGGATGTTGACGAAGAGAAAGGGAACTATAATTATTGATATTTGTCATAAATGGGCAATGATCAACAAGGAAAAGCCTATCTAAATTGATGAATCCTAAATAAGTCACCAAGGAATATATGGATTTTTTAGGTAGCCGTCACTGTGTCGGATTCGTCTTGTGCAGTGTCGTGTGACACGGCTACCTAGAAAAATTAGGACATGGTTATATATATATATATATATATATATATATATATATATATAGCCTGCAACTGATTCCGCTTCCGCTTCTGGGAGATCAGACGGAGCTCGATTAGTTTCTGCCAGACGAGGAATAAGGATATATTGCCGTGTCCTAATTTTTCTAGGTAGCCATATCACTGTGTCGGATTCGTCTTGTGCAGTGTCATGTCAGTATCTGTGTCGGTGCAACATAGTTCCTAACAAATATCAATGTTGGGAAGCCGGTGCCATTGGCTAGTTATCTAGATTGTTTCCAGTCGTAGAATTCTATTGCATATTTTGATTTAACATATTAATTGCTAAAAAAAGTGTAATCTTTTGTTTCAAATTAGTGTAACAATAGCTTTGTCATGCATAAGGTTCTGTAACTTATCACGATCATCATTAAGTGTTTTCCTTATTCATTACACCTAAATTTTCTCAAAGAATATTGTTTATGTTATCCGATCAAGTAGAATTTCAAGTTTATCATCCATCTCTGAGAAAAAAGTTCTGATAAAGAGGAAGAGAAGAATTATGAGACTGCTAGTTTTCAGGATGTTGATGAAGAGAAAGGGAACTATAATTATTGACATTTATCATAAATGGGCAATGATCAACAAGGAAATGCCTATCTAAATTGATGAATCCTAAATAAGTCACCAACGAAAGTACACACAACCACACCCTCAGCCAACCTAGTCCATACTATAGCTTGAGTTAGAACCCAAATCTTCAATGCTTCATTTAGGTGTTATATAGCACATGAGCAACAAGAACTCTTACCAAATATCCAGTCAGTCCTCATCGGAGGAACTATCCAAGGGCACATTTCCTTGATCAACCACAGCCAAAGGATCCTTAATGAGTGAGTCAAGTCAAAAGATTAGCATTGGTAATGGTATGTCGAACTTCATGAAAAATGATAAAATGATAACGAGAAGAAACTTATTAATTAATAGTATCATACTTACTGGCATTTGATCCCAGTTCAACTTTGGATTAGCACGCATGAAATCCTCGCGTAAGGGAGCCCAACTAGGTGCATCATTATTACCTTCATGTACCGATCTATTGGCCTGCACAAAACATATCAACAGATTGTAAAATTCATGGGTGTTCTCTAAAATCAGAAAGAACTTAATGGAAAGAAAAAAGATAATACAGTAATTAATGAAGAACTAGAAGTTTCTTCTCTATCTCACAAACTGATCATTCCTGATAATTAGTTCCACAACTTAGAATTTGATAAATAAAAGATAAAGACAAGAAATTAATCTGGATTTATACATTTTCAAAATAGTTTGAGTTAATAGAACTGCCAAAGGTGCAAAGCACGGCATTGTCCCTAGTATTATCATAACCTGATGAAAAATATTTTTTTGCAATCCAGTTAACTTAGATGCCACTCTAGAACAATTGTCATCATATGTTCCAAATAGATATCACATGGCTGCTTAGACCCCAAAAAATGCATAGCATTGAGAAACTCCAGAAGCCAAAGCTTCTTCCGATATTAAGTAGGTATAGGCTCAGAATGAGGAAAAAGGCTTCTTATTATCACCTCTCACAACCTTAAATAAAAACTGTTTGTGCCATTCTTGTATCAATCATACAGTGTGTTTATAATCATGCTCTAACGATGCTGAAGTATTGCATCAACGAAAATCCTTTTACATTTTTGTAGTTATTGAAAGTTTTACATGTGTAGAACTATGGAGCATGACACAATACCAAAGAAGGGAGCAGAATAAAAGCTGATTAGTATCTGCCAAAAGTTGTCCACAATCTAATTCTCTCATGAGCATGAACAATGCTCAATCTCCCACAACGATGTAAAAAGACTAGACAGATGGTATATCCTTAACAACTTTTGATGAAGAAAGATAAATTACTCAGTTCGAGGAGTTACTAAAGCTCTTTCAAAGAAAACAAACCATCCAACTGTTTGCGCCATTCTTATATCAATCATACAGTGTGTGTTTATAATCATGTTCTAATGATGCTGAAGTATTGCATCAACGAAAATCCTTTTACATTTTTTTAGTCAGTGTAGTCAAAGGCGCGCCTTGCTCCTAGGCGCAGGGGCAGCGCCTCAGGGCACTCCAGGCGGGGCACAATTCTTAAGACGCGCTTTTTCCGAGAGCCTTAGAATAGCTAAGGCGCGTCTTGAAAATTTTGTGGAAAAAAAAATAACATGTTTAGACTGTTTTTTGAACTGGTGTACTGTTTTAGACTGTTTTGAACTGTTGTACTTTTTTTTTTACTGTTCTCTCTCTCTCACTCAATTCGAAGTAATTGCAACCTAGACATAGGGGAATTTGAAGCACGCATGTTTATAAATGTAGAAATCCGATGTAAATATATATATATATATATATATAGCAAATGACGTCTAGCCTAGTGGTTAAGACCGATGCATATTACCAGGATATTGCGGTTGCGGGTTCAAACCTCCTGGACGCCACTTAATTCCCCTAGGAAATTAATGGTGAGTTGGTAATGGATGCAACGCATGTGCGGCTCAAGTGCGGTGTAGGTGCAGGCCTACGGACCGAGATGTGTGGGACCTTCGGGCCGGGATGATGTGGGCCTTCGGGCCGAGTTGGTAGGCCTTCGGACCAGGAGTCTGTAACACAATTACCTCTTCCAAATATATATATATATATATATATATATATATATATATATAATTTTTGCGTCTCGTGTCGCTCGGGCGTGCGCCTTAAGTGCGACTTGCGCCTCGGACGATTTGGACCCAATGCGCCTCGAGTGCGCCTTTGACTACCTTGTTTTTAGTTATTGAAAGTTTTACATGTATAGAACTATGGAGCATGACACAATACCAAAGAAGGGAGCAGAATAAAAGCTGATTAGTATCTGCCAAAAGTTGTCCACAATCTAATTCTCTCGTGAGCATGAACAATGCTCAATCTCCCACAACGATATAAAAAGACTAGACAGATGGTATATCCTTAAATAACTTTTGATGAAGAAAGATAAATTACTCAAGTCCAAGGAGTTACTAAAGCTCTTTCAAAGCAAACAAACCATCAAACACCAGCTGAGCATTAATAATATGCAATGGAGAAATATGCATTCTTCCTTTATCCTGATATGTATATGACAAGTCAATTTGGAGAGGTAACTTCAGCCTATAATTTGAGAGAACACTTTGCACTTTAGAATTTAGATGGTAAGGATGCTTGTTCACAAAATCAAGATTTTTGCAGTTGGGAATCATCAAGCATCGACTTCTTGGAGGGTTTTTTACAACTGTGAAACAGAATAAAGGATCAAGTAATATTACCTTAATTTTTGGATGTGTTTGTAAATTTGACTACGTACCTTAATATTTGGATAAGTGAAACTTAAATAGGTACAACTTATATAGTATTGTATTGACTAGTTTATTGTGTCCGGACATAAGGATAGAACATAACTATTGAATTCCCAATAGATAAATAGCAGTCGAGGAACTAAAGGGATCTGACACGTTAGCATTGAAGAGAGATAATATTATAATATCTTCTTCTTTTAATGTTCTTACTTTATCTATTTATCAATTTGTTAGCTGCATGTTTACCAGGGATCTTGGAGTGTCGACCTAGAATTGTAGCTATACCTTCTTCCAATTTTATGTTCCTAGTTATGTATAGCCGAGAGAGAGGTTAATGTCTTGTACTAGTTTTAAGCCCTTACTAAAACAACATATGATTTATAGATTATAAGCACCAAGGGGAAAGGCTTTACATGCTATAGGATTCGAAAAGGATTTAAAAATTGACGAGGTTTTGGGAGTCGTAAAAAGTTATGGTGGACCTTTTTATAATAGACTATTAACAGGTTTAGGCATTATTCTATTTGGTTGATGGTTCTATTTAAATAGTGATGATTATGTCTTGTTTTGTGGGATCATTAAGAACTAGTTTTTTTTTGTTTTGCGACTTTCTGAACTCTTTAGGTAAGTAGGTTAATATTATTTAGTATTTTACACTTATTTTGTATATGAAATAAGTAAATTTTTAGTTAGCAACGCATGTTTGCTTGGATAGTTAACTAATTAATGTTGGTTGATAGTTGCACGTGCTCCCGTGTACATGTTATGTACTTATATATATGTGTGTGTTGCCATGGCGCATAGTAAAGCGCAACATACACTCGACGCTCAAAGTAACACTCAAGGCGCATGGCGTGACACACACCTCATTCAAGCATGGTGTGCACCACATTCAAGCTAGGAACACATTCAGAAAAAATTATTTTATAAACTTTTAACATAAAATAAATTTGTAAAAATACCTCAGTTGTAAAGAACATGAAAGAACAAATTGGAAACGTAGTTTAAAAAGATTCTCGAGAAAGAATGTTGGACTTCGGCAACGATAGGTTCTCCATAAAGGAAGGTCAGTGGCAGCCGCTCTTGCTATGAATGCTTTGATGTGAAGAGTGTTGAAAAATAAAGCAATAGTTGTGAGCGATTTGATGTGGAGAGAATTTGAAAAGAAAGCAAAATAAATTGCAAAACAAAAGAACTCATTTGAGCAACGTTGCTAGGTTCTACTAGTAGAGTTTCATATGCGGAGGAAAGTCAACAAAAATATGAAATTAAAGAAATAAAAAGAGAAATAGAAAATAGAAAAAAAAAATAGAAAATAGAAAATTTTGCAAATTAGAAAAAATATAACTTCAATCCTTCGACCTACGTTAGGTTACCGAAAACCGACGAATGAAAGCACTCTCGTTGGGGGGAAGTTTGAAAAAAAATTTGGGAAAGTAGATTTTTGAGATTATGGATTAATAGGTTAGGATAAAGTATAGATTAGTGGGTTAGACTAGGATACCAATTATGGGTTTAGCATTAATGTAAAACAAAATACCTACAATGTTATGTTGAGTTTCATGAGGCACCGACTCGATGTGCCATGGTCGACAGATGCGTTCGCCTCGATTGAAGTTGTTGAATAATATTGCTAGTAATCCACAACTCTCACCATTACTCTCGTGTTTTTGTGTAGCAGAAGGGACTTTAGCGTGTTATAAAAGCAATCCAGATTTGTATATTCTCTGTTGTGCATTTTAAACGATAAAAGGAGAAAAATACCATTGTGTGAATCCAACTCTCGTCTCACAAAATTGTCCTTTTGTAGCGCCCCGTTCTCCCGGTGCGGAGAACGCGGCTAAGAAACACAAGACGGTATCGTTCGATCGGGATAGATTGAATTAAGAACTCGTCCTCGTTATGGATTTGTTTCTTCGGAATCGATTCCCATATTCAGTGGACCGCGCCCCAAGGATCGGCTTAGCGGCAGAGTCAGGAGGGACCTCTCCGCTGCTATCTTTTATTGCCTCGGTTTTCGATGTCGCTTGTTGCTTTCGTGCTTTGAGTTGGTTTTGGGATTTGCTTGTTTTCCTTGAACGGTTTCGATGGTTTCATTGTTTTCGTTCATTGAACTGCATTTCAATTCCGAGATTAGAAAGAGAGGAAGGAATATTAATCGAGCTGTTCGTGTGCAGGTGAACGAGCAGTAGGCGGCTTGCGAGCGGAGTCGTGAAGCGCCTCTTTCCTTCTCCCTTCCAAAATCTAAGTGAGTGGCTACCAACCCGATTAGCTAGCCCTGCTTCCAAGCTTCACACTCAAAATCTTGCATTCTTCTTCGCCCCGATCAGACGATACCAAGTAATAATAAAAGATACCAAGATAAAAGAGAATAGACTTGAATAATACTGCTTGTTAATCAAACTTGTGAACGGTTATATCTTTGCATGCTTGTTCGTTCGGAATGTTCATTATATGCATAGATACAAGTTTGAATGTATGCTTCTCTTTTATTGTCCCGATGCATGAATGAAACGTAGATGCAATGTACAAACGAATCATGCAATACTGCTTGTCTTGTGCTCACGTAGCCTTCGGGCGAATGATTGTTCACGTAGCCTCCGGGCGAATGATTGTTAACGTTCGATCACGGACAACTTGTGCACAAGGTATAGTTCCTGCGGGCGGCTGCTGGGCACAGGCACCGTTCCGGCTCCGGACGGAACTCACGTTTAGTCTCACGTACTTGGACAAGGTGGTATGCGGCGCCTCACGTACTAGCACGTAGCAAACCATCTTCGTCACAGACTAGTCCATAATGGCTATCAAGCCAGTGATCATCTTGTATATTTAAACCTGTTGCAAACTAACTTGTGTCTTCGTGGCAGGGAAGGCATGGTAAGTATTGTGCAGGTAATTCAGACGGGCAGGTAAAATCCACCGAACGGTGGCACGTTCATTTCAGTATAATTCTATATGTTGCTTACTTGTAAATGAACTAAGGCAAGATAGAAACCCACAAATATGCATGCTTCATTAAAACGTGTTGATTGGCATAGTCAGGCTAGCTCGCCTTCACCAGTATGTTTCGACATGCTGACCCTCGTTGAAACAGGTTCTCCGCACTAAGGCGAACCGAGCGAGGAGCCGAAGTCGTCTTCCCGATCCAGTCCAGCTGTTGGCGCATCTTCACCGCGCCCTTGAAGCCTTTTGAAGTCCGAAGCTGCAACTCTTCATACACAAATGCAGCTCCGTGGCAAAGCTATCCTCCAACCTGGAGGTCTTTATCATTTTGAGTTTATAAAGGGATGTAATGTACAGGACTGCTATCTCATTTTGAGTCATCTCTTTTGTAAGCCGTTCGGCATATTAGCTGACTCGTTCAAGAGTTTGTAATAGATGTTCATTATCAATAAAGAGAACTTTTCTATGTTTCAAATCTGTGGTTCAATTTATCTGCGTACTCTGAATATGTGCTTGCTATGCAAATCATTAAAGCCTTGTGCGGGCGCAACCCCAGGCCCGCACGGCGGTCACGATTCGGGGGACGCCTCAAACGATTCTAAGGAATCGGGTCGTGACATAGTGGTATCAGAGCACAGATTCAAAGTTCCTTAGACTTCGTGCTGGAAAAGTTCCTTTAACGATCAAATTCCTGTGCGAACTCTTGAACTCGCTAGGTCAAAATGAGATACGTTCATGCAATAAGTCCATAATACATTATGATTCTAATGTAATTTACCTTCTTTTGAAGGAATGGTACCAGCGCAATCTGCAGCGCAAGCACCGAACGAAACACAGGAAAGTAGTTCGGGCACTTCAGGAAGCTCGCGGAGCCAGCGTGGCATATCTCAAGTCGACCCGCTAGAGCGGGTGATGCAAATGTTAGAATCGCAACGACAAAGAGATGATGCTCGCCAAGCCAAGTTCGAAAGCAATCTAGAGACCCGATTCTCAGTCCAACAAAAGCAGGTAGATACCCTGCAACAGATCGTTCAGACTTTGGCTGCCAACCATTCCACTGCAACTGCAACGACTCCGGTGGAACAGTCCGTGCTTGAAGTAGAGACGCCACAAATTCCAAGGCCGAGGGACGTGACTGCCTTCAACTTGGGACTCTTCAAGAAAGTCTGCAACACCCCATTCAACGGGACTGGGGACCCAGTGGTAGCTCTAGATTGGCTAGCCGAGCTTGAAGATCACTTTGCTCTGCTAAAAGTTCCCGAAGAGAAGCGCGTCGACTGCGCGCAACTTCAGCTCCGCCTCAACGCGCACGATTGGTGGAACGTGCATCGACGATCTCTCCAATTTGATCACGGAGAGGAGGCGATCTCGTGGACGACTTTTCGTGCCGCGTTTGAAGAGGAGTTTATACCCCCTCCAGTGCAACGTCAAATGGAAAATGATTTCGTGCAGCTGCGGCAGGGCAGTATGACAGTGAAGCAATACTCCGCCGAATTCAACCGACTCTCTAAATTCGCTAGGGCCTATTTACCTGATGCAGCGAGTCGAGCCAGAAGGTTTGAAGGTGGACTACGCCCTGCAATCCATGCGCACGTGGTCAATAATCAGTATGGAACAATGCGTGAAGTCATGAATCACGCCTTATCGCTAGAACCACAGTATCCTCATGTTGCTGCCGGCGCTGTGCATACATCCAGTCACAAACGCCAAAGCAACGAAGGAGGAAACACCGCTGCAAAGCGCCGCAACAACGGTGGCCCGCAGAGAGGGCAGCTATGTCACTTCTACAAGAAACCAGGGCACCTGGCCAACGAATGTCGTCTGAGACAAGGATTATGCCTCATCTGTGGTGCTGCAAGCCACAAAATGCGTGACTGCCCCAATTACTCTGCTAAGCATCCTCAACGTAACGTTCCCTGACGGTAAGCATTATTCATAAGTTTCGGGACGAAACTTCCAATTAGTTGGGTAGGATGTAGCACCCCGTTCTCCCGGTGCGGAGAGCGCGGCTAAGAAACACAAGACGGTATCGTTCGACCGGGATAGATTGAATTAAGAACTCGTCCTCGTTATGGATTTGTTTCTTCGGAATCGATTCCCATATTCAGTGGACCACGCCCCAAGGATCGGCTTAGCGGCAGAGTCAGGAGGGACCTCTCCGCTGCTATCTTTTATTGCCTCGGTTTTCGATGTCGCTTGTTGCTTTCGTGCTTTGAGTTGGTTTTGGGATTTGCTTGTTTTCCTTGAACGGTTTCGATGGTTTCATTGTTTTCGTTCATTGAACTGCATTTCAATTCCGAGATTGGAAAGAGAGGAAGGAATATTAATCGAGCTGTTCGTGTGCAGGTGAACGAGCAGTAGGCGGCTTGCGAGCGGAGTCGTGAAGCGCCTCTTTCCTTCTCCCTTCCAAAATCTAAGTGAGTGGCTACCAACCCGATTAGCTAGCCCTGCTTCCAAGCTTCACACTCAAAATCTTGCATTCTTCTTCGCCCCGATCAGACGATACCAAGTAATAATAAAAGATACCAAGATAAAAGAGAATAGACTTGAATAATACTGCTTGTTAATCAAACTTGTGAACAGTTATATCTTTGCATGCTTGTTCGTTCGGAATGTTCATTATATGCATAGATACAAGTTTGAATGTATGCTTCTCTTTTATTGTCCCGATGCATGAATGAAACGTAGATGCAATGTACAAACGAATCATGCAATACTGCTTGTCTTGTGCTCACGTAGCCTTCGGGCGAATGATTGTTCACGTAGCCTCCGGGCGAATGATTGTTAACGTTCGATCACGGACAACTTGTGCACAAGGTATAGTTCCTGCGGGCGGCTGCTGGGGCACAGGCACCGTTCCGGCTCCGGACGGAACTCACGTTTAGTCTCACGTACTTGGACAAGGTGGTATGCGGCGCCTCACGTACTAGCACGTAGCAAACCATCTTCGTCACAGACTAGTCCATAATGGCTATCAAGCCAGTGATCATCTTGTATATTTAAACATGTTGCAAACTAACTTGTGTCTTCGTGGCAGGGAAGGCATGGTAAGTATTGTGCAGGTAATTCAGACGGGCAGGTAAAATCCACCGAACGGTGGCACGTTCATTTCAGTATAATTCTATATGTTGCTTACTTGTAAATGAACTAAGGCAAGATAGAAACCCACAAATATGCATGCTTCATTAAAACAACGTGTTGATTGGCATAGTCAGGCTAGCTCGCCTTCACCAGTATGTTTCGACATGCTGACCCTCGTTGAAACAGGTTCTCCGCACTAAGGCGAACCGAGCGAGGAGCCGAAGTCGTCTTCCCGATCCAGTCCAGCTGTTGGCGCATCTTCACCGCACCCTTGAAGCCTTTTGAAGTCCGAAGCTGCAACTCTTCATACACAAATGCAGCTCCGTGGCAAAGCTATCCTCCAGCCTGGAGGTCTTTATCATTTTGAGTTT
This sequence comes from Iris macrosiphon, assembly GCA_036927795.1. Classification (NCBI taxonomy): domain Eukaryota; kingdom Viridiplantae; phylum Streptophyta; class Magnoliopsida; order Asparagales; family Iridaceae; genus Iris; species Iris macrosiphon. The sequence continues at coordinate 918,139 of JAYESA010000012.1, forward strand.
ATAAAGGGATGTAATGTACAGGACTGCTATCTCATTTTGAGTCATCTCTTTTGTAAGCCGTTCGGCATATTAGCTGACTCGTTCAAGAGTTTGTAATAGATGTTCATTATCAATAAAGAGAACTTTTCTATGTTTCAAATCTGTGTTTCAATTTATCTGCGTACTCTGAATATGTGCTTGCTATGCAAATCATTAAAGCCTTGTGCGGGCGCAACCCCAGGCCCGCACGGCGGTCACGATTCGGGGGACGCCTCAAACGATTCTAAGGAATCGGGTCGTGACACCTTTGACTCGTGCGTCGTGTTAAATAATTTAATATTATCCCTCAACCCTCTCCAATTCTCTAGAGTTCCGAAACGATGTGCCTAGAGCCAGTGGCGTGCGTCTCGATGCGCCATTGCCAACACTAATACATATATGTATGCATCCTTAGTTCATTGTACACAGACATAATTTTTATAGAAGACCCTAAACTAAGAAGTGCAGACACTCCAAATATTAAGGCCATATTGTGTCAGACACGTTTTGGACACCTCTCGTATACTTCAAAAGAAGCTAGGAGTCTAGGATACACCAAATAGGTGTCGTGCAATGTTGCGTCGTGTTAGTATATCTATTTTTGTTTTTAGTTAGTCCTTAGTAGGATTCTTTTGCTTAAATTTATTAGTTTTGTGAATTTTTTTAGCAGAGATGTAATAGCTTTATTCTGTTTTGTCAGGACATATTAATTATAATTGGATCCCAGAATCTCAAAATCCCTCCAAAAGTATAAGCATAGCACTATTCCCAAACAGAATAAAGCTATTATATCTCCGCTAAAAAAATTCACAAAACTGATAAATTTAAGCAAAAGAATCCAACTAAGGACTAACTAAAAACAAAAAGAGAAATACTAACACGACGCAACACGGCACGACACCTATTTTGGTGTATCCTTGTCACCACCACTTTTCAGCCTAGGGGTATTTTGGTAATTTTGCATATGTAATTTTAGTTTATTATGTTAATAGTTAGTCTAGAATTAATTAGTGATGCCTAGAATTAATTAGTGTTAGTAATAGTGTTACTTGACTAGAATAAAATTAGTTAGTTGTCATGGAGAGAATATTCTCTTTTAGTTGTAGAGATTCCTTTTTTAACTTATTTGATTCATTTTCCTCTTTAATTTGAAATTCAATTGGACGATGGAATGGCACAATTAGTAATTAGAACCAATTACAAGTCCATGTAGTGGACCACCTTGTCATGAAGAGATTTGAATTCCAATTATCCCTCCATTTATTCCTACTTCATTTTCAAGCTACACCATTACATTTTTTCCTCCTAAATTTAGATCTAGAATTTAATTCCAATTTCATTTCTTCACCAAACCATTTCATTCAACTTCCATTGGAGAGCAAGAAGCTTGGAGCACAAGGAGGAGCTTGAGGAGGAGTCCAATTCTTGGAAGATCGTGTCCGACACATCTCTTCCGTGTCCAAATTCGAAATTCTCTAAAGAGACTACCAAAACACTAGATAATTCTCTCAATTTCATCAAATTCACGGTTAGGAACCCACCCATGGACTAGGGCTTCCTATAGGAAGAAGAATTAGCTTCTAATGACCCCTATTGTGAATGTTACATTGAATTTTGCATCCAATTTGGAGAAAATCCGATATTGGTGCACCAAGTGTCTGTCAATTGGCCAATTGGACTAAATTGACACTAGATTGGTTGTGTGTGGCTAGATATGTATCCACAATTGGATACAAGTAGGCCGTATCGTGATACGACATGATACGAGTTGGTATTTTGGGGTTTGGTGCTCAATTACTATAATTTTTTCTATAATACATTATATTTAGCTATTTTATATATATATATATATATATATATATATATATATATATATATATATATATATATATGTCATAATTGGATGTATGTTATACATTAGTGATATTTAGATAAGTGTGTGTATGTGTGTTCCAGTGCATTTTGATGTGAGTGGTGAAATGCAGTTGGGGATTTCTTTGTGGTTTTCCAGGTTGTATCATAGCTTGGGTGTTTGTACTCAGAGATGTAGGGTGTTGGGAACAACTGCAGGTAAGCTTGTGGGGTTCAGTTGCTAAGCAATTGCAGGCAAGTCTGATCAGAGAATAGCTCGGTGCCTGGACAGCAGAAGGGGGAGATCAGGCCTGTGTCTTTGGGCAGAGACTGCACTGAGTGCAGTGGGAAAACTGTGAAGTATACAGGTTTATGCACCTAGTACAGGTACAACTGAACCCTTGCAGCAATGTACCTGCTGTGTATCAGCTCTGCAGACAGTGGTTAGTGCTAGAGGTTGAGTGTTATGTGGGTATGAGTTGAGTAAGATGAGTATTAGGTTTAGAGGTACTATGCATACATGAGTAACTGTACATGGGGGCATATTGAGAGTATCTCAGATCTCGAGGGTCAAATGAGTGCAGTGTTGTGGGTGATAGAAGAGAATGTGCAGGTGGTATATGTAGGATTATACACAGATTTTAGGGTGTACAGTCGGCAGTGGTGAGGTTATGGTTAGTGTTAGTATCCTAGTAAGTGAGTGAGTGATATGTGAGGGGAGTTAACATTATTTGTGCAGCACAGTGGGGATAGGAGGTATCAGCAGGTTCAGTGATGAGGGCCTGCATAGCACAGGCACTGACTGGTCATGAGAGCAGTGCACTGAAATGTCAGTGCACAATGTGGGGTTAGGACTGCTGTGCCTGTGAGTGTATCTAAGAGGGTGTTCAAGTGAGCACAGGTGTGAGGTGTCAGTGCTGTGTGTGGGTGTAGTTAAGTGTGTCAGTGTATATGGTATACTTGGATTGAGTGAAGCCAGTTAACTGGTGTAGATAATGAATTAGGGTATCAAGGTAAGAATATTAGTCTAAGTATTGGTATAATATAGTGGTAATGGTGTATTAGAATAGCTAATAGGTTGAGTGGTGAGGTATTGTTAAATAACAAGTTATACGTTAAATTGTGAGCTACTTGACTAGTAGTGTTAACTAGAATAACTTAGATAATAGCAAGGTATAACTAGTATTAACCTAGAATCAAGGAATTTACCTAGTACGACCTAGTTTGACCTAGAAACCTAGTTTCGAGTTAGTATGACATGTTTATAATTCAAAACACTATTTTGACTTGATATTGCATATTTAAGTTCTCGAGGCACTGATACGTATACTGTTTGACATTTCACACCAGATTCCCGACGAGTACATTCTCTGACAGTTTTCTGTATATGGTAGCTTACACGTTACATGTACCTAGTGTAGTTATACTTGATTCCTGATACGTCGTTACACGGATTAGTATATTCTGGATCCCGTCATGAGATGTTATTTCTTGCGGACCCTATGCATGCCTTGTGATTCCTGTGCATGTATAGACACCGATTCAAGAGAATAATGGCCTTGCTCTGTGAATCCTCTGTCGTAACGTGTCATGGTTGGATCCACTATATTAGTCGGGGGCGGGGAGTGTTAGTTAGATATGTGATCAAACACTTACCATGTGCATGTCCCTGCGAGTGTTAATTATACACTTCACATATGATTAACCAGTCCCTAATCCCTGTGCAAGTTCTCAAGTCGATCATATGTCGAAGTTAGTACTCCTACACTTAGTTACTTTTTCCTGATTCTTGTATATGAGATTACATTACCCTGCTTATTTACATTCCCGCATTTCCTTATCTATTCATATTTCTGTTTCCTGCTCTTATTTCATTATCTTGTATTTCTTTACTATTTATTGTTTCATAGCATTTATCATTTATTTTGAACTGTTGTTAGAGGTGTGCTTCGTTCCAATCCAAAATGGATAACATTTTTCATTGTTGATCTCGGAGGGATGTTATAGTCAGGACTACTTTTGCATTATGGACCTAGAGACGACCTCTGGTGAGATATAGGCTAGTATTCCTCTATTGCAGTTTCATGTTTGACATCATTTCTCTTAGTTTGTTGTTTAGATTGTTTCTTTCTTATTCAATTCTTCCTTTAGAATATTATGATCGAGTACATGATAGAATTAATTGTATTAGTATGATTCCATTGAGGTCTAGACAGCGTTTTACCACCGATGTTGCGGCGTAGGTTGAACGTATCCACGTACTCGTGCCCCATCATCCGGGTGCAAGTCGTGACAATCCTAGACTCCTAGCTTCTTTTGAAGTATACGGGAGGTATCCAAAACGTGTTCGACACAACATGGGCTTACTATTTGGAGTGTATGTACTTCCTAGTACATAGGCTTACTATTTGGAGTGTATGTACTTCCTAGTTTAGGGTCTTCTATAAAACATATGTCCGTGTACAATGAACTAAGGAGTAAGGATGCATACAAACATATATGTATTATATATGTATTAGTGTTGGCAATGGCGCATCGAGGCGCACGCCACTGGCTCTAGGCACATCGTTTCTGAACTCTAGAGAATTTGAGAGGGCTGAGGGATAAAATTAAATTATTTAACACGACGCACGGGTCAAAGGACAATTTTGTGAGACAAGAGTTGGATTCACATAGTGGTATATTTCTTCTTTTATCGTTTAAAATGCACAACAAAGAATATACAAACATGGATTACTTTTGTACCACGCTAAAGTCCCTTCTACAGTTCTGCTGCACCAAAACTCTAGACTAATGGTGAGAGTTGTGGATTACTAGTAATATTATTCAACAACTTCAATCGAGGCGATCGCATCTGTCGGCCATGGCACATCGAGTCGGCGCCTTATGAAACTCAACATAACATAGTAGGTTTTATTTTGTTTTACACTAATGCTAAACCCATAACTTATATCCTAGTCTAACCCACTAATCTATACTTTATCCTAACCTATTAATCCATAATCTCAAAAATATGCTTTCCTAAAAAAAATTCAAACTTCCCTCCAATGAGAGTGCTTTCCTTCGTCAATTTTCGACAACCAAATGTAGGTCGAAGGATTGAAGTTATATTTTTTCTAATTTGTAAAATTTTCTATTTTCTATTTTCTATTTTCTATTTTGTATTTTTTTCTATTTCTTTCTCTTTTTATTTCTTTAATTTCATATTTTTGTTGACTTTCCTCCGCATATGAAACTCTACTAGTAGAACCTAGTAACGTTGCTCAAATGAGTTCTTTTTTTTGCATTTTTTTTTTTTGCTTTCTTTTCAAATTCTCTCTACATCAAATCGCTCACAACTCTTGCTTTATTTTTCAACTCTCTCAACATCAAAACATTCGTAGCAAGAGCAGCTGCCACTGACCTTCCTTTATGGAGAACCTACCATTGTCGAAGCCGAACAATCTTCCTCAAAAATCTTTTTAAAGTACTTTTCCAATTTGTTCTTTCAAGTTCTTTACAACTGAGGTATTTTTACAAATTTATTTTATGTTAAAAGTTTATAAAATATTTTTTTCTGAATGTGTTCCTAGCTTGAATGAGGTGCGCACCATGCTTGAATGAGGTGTGTGTCACGCCATGCGCCATGACAACACACATATATAAGTACATAACATGTACACCGGAGCACGTGCAATTATCAACCATCATTAATTAGTTAACTATCCAAGCAAACATGAGTTGCTAACTAAAAATTACTTATTTCATATACAAAATAATTGTAAAATACTAAATAATATTAACCTACTTACCTAAGAAGTTCTGAAAGTCGCAAAACCACAAAAAACTTAGTTCTTACTTAATGATCCCACAAAACAAGACATAGTCATCATTATTTATATAGGAAAATCGAATTGAATAATGCCTAAACCTGTTAATAGTCTATTATAAAAAGGTCCACCATAACTTTTTACGACTCCCAAAACCTCGTCAATTTTTAAATCCTTTTCGGATCCTATAGCATGTAAAACCTTTCCCCTTGGTGCTTATAATCTATAAATCATATGTTCTTTTAGTAAAGGCTTAAAACTAGTACAAGACATCAACCTCTCTCCCGGCTATACATAATTGGGGAACATAAAATTGGAAGAAGATATAGCTACAATTCTAGGTCGACACTCCAAGATCCCTAGTAAACATGCAGCTAACAAATTGATAAATAGATGAAGTAAGAACATTAAAAGGAGAAGATATTATATTATAATATTACCTCTTCAATGCTAACGTGTCGGATCCCTTTAGTTCCTCGACTGCTATTTATCTATTGAGAATTCAATAGTTATGTTCTATCCTTGTATCCAGACACAATAAACTAGTCAATACAATACTATATAAGTTGTACATATTTAAGTTCCACTTATCAAAATATTAAGATACCTAGTCAAATTTATAAACACATCCAAAAATTAAGGTAATATTACGTAATCCTATTATCCTATATAGGAAATAATTGGTTTATTATTACATTTTTTTCTCTTGCATGCTAAAGCAAAAAATATTATATTTATGAATCGCACATTGGATACATTCATCTATAGTATGACTTTCACTCCCTCCTACCTTATCCACTAAGAACCTAGGAAATTTGATCTAGCAATTTTCTAGGATAACCTCCTATATTAACCGACAAATTTAATTTTAATCAAAAGATAATCCCTCCGCACTTTAATTAATTTATATATTTAATTACAATTTTAGTTAATTAATTACAAATTTACATGATATCGCACCACACCCACCAACTCTATCATGAAGACCATTGTTTGAGAGAGAGAAACTGCCACCTCGTCCTACAAATAGTGGTCGACGCTCGTCCTAGAGAAGTGCAAATTAAGAAGTATGGTCGGTGCTCCAAGGTGGAACAACCCAAAAGGTAGCAACAAAGATGTTGAGAGAATGACCCTCACCAACATACATAAGGTTGGAACAGATACTGACAAGATAAGGCTACATCAAAGCTAGGTAACGAGTCCCAATAAGCAGTTAATTTTGTTGCTTTTGTGGGACCAAGTCAGCAATGAGCTTTTGATGCATAATCCATTCCATAAGGCCATAGTACTTGGCAACAAATATCATCTCTGGTATCAGAGGTGGTAAGATCATGAAAGATTATCTTCATAGGAGTACAGTGACAAGTTGTGACTGTCTCCTTGGCATGAGACAAGTACATAACTGTCTTATAACAAAAGGCTTATATAGAGTTAGTAAGCAATGTGCACACATTACACCTATGTTTTAAAAAGCGCGCTTAAGCTACGCTTAAGCGATTTTGGAGACCTAGACGCTTCGCTTAATAAAATATCGCCCCAAAAAATGGACCCGCGCTTAGACGGCGCTTAACAGCGCCTCGCCTACCGCTTGGCGCTAGAAAAAACGCCAAGCTTTAAAAAACGAAAAAAAATCGCTTAACCATGGTATTTTGATGACTTTGTATTTTGATTATATTATTTATATTGTGCCTTTGCTTGATTGATAATTGGTATTGTTATTCATGCATATACTAATAGGATTGTATGAAAAATATATTAAAATTTATGTGTATATAGGGTATTTTACATGTAGGTAGGTAAAAATGGGTGAAGTGCTAACTAAGCGCTTAGGCGACGCTTAAGTGCGCTCAAGCGAGGCGACAGCTTCATCGCCTCGCCTCGTCTCACGCTTAATATAACATAGCATTACACACGTTCTAATTCCATAAGAAATCTTGGTGGCATTTCTAGAAGGATCATCTATGAGATTGTGAGATGGAGCACGACTTGTTAAGGCCCTTTGCATGGTGTTAGGAGGATCAAGAGGGACACGTGTAAGACCAAGACACATTACTATCATTATGATTCCAAAGAGAATCTTGGTGGCATTCGTAGGAGGATCATTTATGACATGATGTGATGGACCACAACTTGTTAAAAGATTAAAGCCCTTTGATTTGCGTTAGGAGGATCAAGAGGGATGAACATAAGACCAAGAAGATCATAACCAATCAAAGCATCATGTAAGATGGGGGGCAACTGCTGTCTGTCTTGACGAACAAAGCAACAAAATCTCATGCCTATATAGGTAGAGACAAAGCACCCGGGGGGGCCGGGGGGGGGGGGGGGAATCAGAGGGGAGGTATTTCTTAAGAAACTAGGATTTGGGGTCTTAGGATTATGATCGACGGAGATAGGAAGTCGATGTCATGAGGGGGGAGGGAGGGACAACATGGGTCGAGAGGAGGCGGGTCTAGGAGGGGGCTTAGGTTGAAGGGTGGCAAGGAGGGCATTGGGAGAAGGTCGGGAGGACATGAAGAAATGTAAGGTTTAGGGAGAGAGAGAGAGAGGGAGAGGGAGGACGGATGAGGACGGGGGTTCATGATAGTCTGAGAAAAAAGGCGTGTGTGATAGGGATTTGGAAGAGGGAGGGGAAGGGGCGGTTGTGGTAAGGGAATTTATGATAGGTAAAGGAATGGGGCAAGTGTAGGCGAGGTTTGAGAGAGGGAGAGAGAGAGGCATAGGAGGGTTCGGGAGGGAGCAGGAGATAGAGAGGAATAGGGTTTTGAGAGAGGGTAGGGAATTTATTTTTATTTTTTTGAAATGTGAGGAAGTATTAAGAAAAAAATCATTGCTTTGATACCATGTAGAAGAATAGAGGAAGAAAGTTTAATGGGATGCTTTATTAAGGGGGTACAAAACCCTATTTATATGATGAGAATTCAGAATTACTTCCTAATAAAGAAATAAAAAGAGATTACCATAAGAAACTTCCTACTAAAGAAATAAAAAGAGATGCATAATAGCATTTTACATAAAAGCCGTAACATCTAAAATCATACTATGCATATTAAAGATATTAAAGAACTTATAGCTCTAGGGTTATGTTGATTTCCCTCGAGCCCATCAGAGAATATAACTAACTAACAAAGATAGTATCTTCCACATAAAACCATCAAAATTAAAAATATCTTTCTTTATTCATCAAATCATGCATTGATTGTTTGTAGTTACACTAGTACTTGCAGTCCTAGACTCATTTCAAAACAAACGCTACGCACTATGCAATAACATTTTAAGGAAATTTCTTAGCAAGTATTCTTGTTTTCTAAATTCTGTTAGTACATTTTGCCCATTGCAATGCTTCTATCTAAAATTTCATAATAGTTCAAATGTTGGTTCTCAAATAAACAAAAGGCAGTGTTATGCCGTTTGCACTAGAGTTGAGGAATAAAAGAAAATGGAAAAAAAAAAAAAAAAACTCAAGTCAGAGAGAGTGAAAAACAATGTCTCATTTTTGGGTGCCTTTGAGGGAATCTAAGTAGATATGTTGACAAGAACAAAGTAACAACTCTAATTCCATAGTAAATGCAACCGATAGAGCAGATTAAATCACTATGTTGAAGATAGTATAATTAAAATCCAGATGGGTCAAAGAAAGAGAAATTTTCAATATATGTGCTACTCTGTGTGTGATCACTAATAATACGCATGCAGTGTTGTCACGGCAAGGAGTGCATAGTGAGGCGGAAGGTACACTCCATGCTCAAGGTGCAAGGCGCATGGTGTGGCGTGTGCCTCATTGAAGCGAGGAGCACATTTTCCAAATTTATTTTAAAACACTTAAAATTAGAATAAATTGATAACAACATCTTAATCAACAATTTATTGCGTATAGAATGTAAAAAAAAATGGAAATTATACAGAAATCTAGAGGGGGTTGTTGGACTTCGACAAGAACGGGTTGTCCTCAAAGGAAGATCAGTGGCAGCTCTCGTGGCAACTACAAGATAAAAAATTCACTTAAGGTTACTAGACTGGTAGCAGAGTTTCGTAGGTGGAGGACAACCGGCAGGTGGCAGCAAAGATGAAATTGAAAGAATAAAAAAGGAAAAATTAGAACAAAATTGCAAGTTTTTTAAAAATAACCTGAATCCTTTGGCCGACATAAGGTTACCAACGAAAGTCAATGGAGAAAACAATGATTGCTGGAGAAGTGGAAGGTCGAGAGACAAAGAGTGTGGAGGGAAAATTGAGAAAGTAGGAGCTTATAGATTATGAAACAATAGGGTAGGATAAAGTATGGATTAGTAGGTTAGAGTAGTGTACAAGTTATGGCTTTAGGATTGTGCTAAAACAGATTGAAAACCAAAATTTCATGTTGGGTTGCGCATGCCTCGATGCTCCATTGACAATATCGAATACTGTGCTTGTGACGCATGCCTCGATGCGTGATTGACAAACTGTACCGAAGCTTTCTGAAACTTTAACTCCCCAAAGCAAACAAAGGAATGAGCATAAACTAATCTCGTAAACAAAATTCAATAGCTAGAGGTCAGTCTGGATGGAGCATAATGGGTGATGAGAGACTCCAGGAACGGAATACAGTCAACACCCCACCAACCACCAAAAGGAAAAGGTAATGATGCCACATGTCCATGCAACAGAGTATACTTTGAGTACCTTGGAAGAGTTGAAAGGCGATGGTCCACCAGGTGCCTCCATAGTTGACTTCTTTAGCTCCGATAAAAAGGTATGTTTTCTTCGTTTGGCCAACTCTAGAAAAGTAAATAAAGTAGTTAGGGCAAAAAAATGACTTAGTAAAATGCAAACAGTAAAAGCATCATAATCGAAATGCAAGTTATACAAAAGTGAAAGATAATTGAACACCCATACCATTTTTAAGAAAAAAGTGTTGCACAATGCATTCCCCAAATAGTCATGCTGGAAACCACTATTGGCTAATTATGGGGATGTGAAAGGAAATGATAAGAAAATCATGTTTCAACAGAAACCCCAGAATAAACAGATAAATTAAAGCATTAAATGTTAAAATGCATGCAAAGAAAGAACAAAAACTACTTAAAGAAACTCTTCCAGGCTCCAGGCCCCTACTCATACACCACCATCTGCTCCTAATTTCGATTATGAAGGATTGATTTATGTATATCCACCAAGGTTCGTAGTACCGGTATCGAACAATTCCTGAGTACTGGGATCGGTGGTATCGACCGTATCGGCAGTTTCGGTTCGGAGTATCAAATTTTTTGGTATCGAAAAATATATAATTATTAATATTTTAAGAAATATATTTTATATATTTAGGCATAATTTTAAGTATTTCCAGTATTTTTCTTAGTAGTTTTGAAATTAAATAAATAGTAGTCACCCTTACCGATTGGTTTACATGCGATAGACAAGTTTTCTTCTTTTACATACTTTTACAATTTTATTATGCTTTTATACCCTTGCTGATTGGTCTTTTTTTGCCGAATTGACCAAAAAAGAGACCCAATGTCGGTATCGATCAATATCCGGTATAGTATCGGATTGGGATATGCCAAACCGTATTGGTATCGGTCATATCGGATCGGTATTGGCCGATACTGCAAGCTATGATATCCACTTGCAAATAAGTTAAAGACTATACAAAGCAATTTATCTTTACACATTTTTGAATAGCTCCTCTAATCTACTCGATCAAGATTTGACTTCTACACATGAAAATTTTGATCTTTACAGCCGATCTAAAAGCATCCGCCAATTTAAAAACCTCTAATGTCAAATTTTGATATTTACAGCCTACTAACGAAAAAGCATCCTCCTGAAATATTTCCATGATAATTAAGTTAAATTATATATAGACTGTTGCAAGGAAGAAAGGATTATGTTTGCCACAGACAAACCCAATAACAAGCTTGAAACCTCCACATACCATGATTATCACCAACAAAACCTCAATCTCTACAGCCACAAATTATTGTTAAACTTCATCATCACTACAGGCTTGATAATGAAGTAAATTTGGATTGTAGAAATCAATTCTAAGGAGGAGCTATCTCTGATATCTCAACCCCAGCGATGAAGTTTCAAATATAAAAATCTAATTCCAGCAATTAAAAACAAATTCCAGCACCATATAAACTGATTCCAACAATTGATCTAGTTCTAGCAAAGATATAACCAAAGTCAGCCCCAAGGTGTTGGCTGCAGCAACAATTAAACAAATTGAACGTCAAACAAAGACTACTCAAGTTCCAACATCAAAAACCCTTATAGAATATAATTCTAGCTGGGTCAACGTGTGATTTCTACTAATAAGGATACCTATTCCAGGCTACTTTATTGTGAAAAGAATTTATTAACCTTTTTCCCTGTTTTTGTTTGTAAATTTTCACTTTTAACATGTTTGTCTAAATGAAATTCACTAAATTTAAAAAGTAGTCTAAAAGCAAAGCGGTTCAATTTGATCAAGAAAATGTATTTAGTGCTATAAATCTATAATGTGTGCTAAATTAACTATTAAGTTCTCTTATATTTGCATTCCCATTGCCATTTGGCATTTTTCTGGATACTTCATGTAGGCATAAACAAAGCTTTGCACTTGCAATTAATGATAACCAACAACAGACCGGCAAAAACATAGGGAGAAGATGTAATAGGGTTGGTGCCAAGTTTGGGGTCTATACTTATGTGTACAACAAAGATACGTCACCAACTTTGTATCTGACACAGATATGCATGTAGTTTCCTAATGATGAAAAATACAACAACAAAGCCTTTATACCAAATTTTTGGGGTCAGCTGTAAATGAAAAAAATCAACCACAAACAAGTACAGTTTCACACCAAAAATAACCTAATACTTTTGATTATTGTTATTTCAACCATATAATCTTTCTTATTAAGGATCATGGTATCTTTCTTTGAGCTCCTACCAAGATACTCCTACCTTCAGAACTAATGCAATAACTTCAGCAATACCTGAACCAATAAACTTGGAAGTTTTTTTTATATGATCTAGCAAATTATTTACACTAACACTTCATGTGACATTATCTATACTACTATATAATAAGAAAAGTTGGCTTCACTGTGAATTTTTTTTTTCTTCCAAATATGTCATTTCCTAACTTTACTAATTAAAATTGTTCATTAAATTTACTTAGGGCAACTAGGTAATTACTTATAGAAGAAGAAAAATTAAGAGAAATGTAGTTTGCTCTTATGGTGCATTTTGCTCTTCCCATGTACAGGAAAAATTAATTAAAAGACAGTTAAATACGTGCAACGTACATACATATATATACTAGTACTAGTGTAATAGAAGTTCCAAAAGACCCACCATTGATGCTCCATTTCCGCATCCTATTACTCACTCATCAACATTCCAGTACAAGTGCTCTTGACTATAATGGCTATCAAGCATCCTCTGACATCTGTTTGATCCAAGTTCTTTTGGAGGTATTAGATAAGCACCCAAGAACAAGTTAGTGGCATAGTCTCCATACTACAAAATTTTCTCCACCTCATCGTGTTACTTTGGTTTCTCTTCTAAACAACCGAAGGACCAAGCTAGGGGGATTAATCAAACTTGATTTTTCGTGCTGGTGACCAGCAAGCGGTCTCTCTAGCGGAGCAGATACAAGTCAGTCTGGTCAGCGGCAGCCAAGTGGAGGAGGCTACGATCGTAAGTCGAGCTGATGAGAGGCCAGACTTGAGTTCAAGCTTTAAGAGGCAAAGGGGATAGGAGATCTTGCAAGGTTAGGTACATGGGGACGGGGGGAAAGAGAAAGGCGCACTCGTGGTCATGGAAGAGGAGATGGATGACAGATTTTGGTAGGATTTGTGGGTCACAACCTTCCTCTGGTGCGGGTTCATTAAATCCAAATAAGGAGAGATGGACATGTGAGATCCTAAAGCCACAGTTCTTTATGTCTTTAGAACTATATTTGACTAACTAGTAATTTTAAAGTTTAAACCAGCAACCATAAATTCCAACTGACTCGCCCAATATTTAAAACCAACAACATGTCGTTCTAGCATCCCAATTGACAAACCCCGAATTTCACTGCAACCCACCCAAGCCCATCCTCTAAATTCTGTAGAGGATTTGAAAAAGAAGCTCAATCTCCTCAATAGTAATTTGGTTTCTCTTCTTAACTATGCATATTCTTCTACAACTAACTTTCATGAGTGTTTCTTATGTGAAAACTTCTATCTCATGTGTTGTCACAGGATACAAGCTGCCTTCTAAAGTCTTTGTGACTTTTGTCCCAGTTTATAACTTATCTTTATTGATCACTCCTATCTTGGTGACTGTGAATTTGAGTTGCCTACTGAAGTTCTCAGTTGTCTCCAAAGTGACGGAGAGAGTCTCGTGCAACCAAGATAAAAAGGCATTGTTGCCAACTGAAATCACAAGGAATTACCTCAGAAAAGGAGGTTTTGAATAAGGAGAGACCATTATTATGCCCCAAATCATCAAGACTTGAGATTTGGTTTTCTAATCAGAATAATTGTCCATAATATAAGTAAATCAACAAATTGGCCTTATGACATTAATGCAGATGAAAAGAAAATCCATACCAGTATAAGGAGAAAATTTGTTATACCAGCCATCTATTTAAGTCAAGATAATTATATGAACTGGAACATAAAGTTGAATCATCTCCATTATGAAGACTAACCCTATCTTTGCTTCTATTCGGCCATAAGAAACATCATAATAGCCATGATATTCTTTTCCGTCTTTTGGGTTTCTTACAAAAAGGAAAGGTTTCAAAATCCCAATTTGTGTTTTATAAACCCATCATTGTTCAACAGAAGGTTCAGAAATGGGTATCAAAACACCAAAATCTATCAAGAATCCGGGGATTTAAGAGGGTTTTATTTCCCAAAACCATCATGTTCTAAGTGGATAAAGCAAAGTACAGCTCCTTCCGTGTTTTCAAAATGCCACCTGCTGGGACTTTTGAAGCGTAGAGAACACGGGAGTAATTGTGCCAAAAGACGTGATGTTTTGCAAACACTGTGCGGAAAGCGTTTGAAACAAGATTTGAGATTTCATCTAATGTTCTAAAGCAAGATAAAAATATTATCTTCTAGTCCCAAGTTTTCAGTTCAAACTTCAAAATCCACTTATATACCCCAGCAGGAAGTTCTAAGCAGCGGTCCTCCCATTGCAGATAATGGGTAGATATAGGTGTCATACTTGTTCAGAAAAAGTTTTTGGATGCAGTAGTTACATTTACTAGAACAATATTTGAGCATATATTATTGTTTTTATCCCTTTGGTTAGCTTTATTAAGTTAACATCATAATATGTATTAGGTTATGCTCTTTTCCAGCCTATATCCATTAACCAAACCAAGGTTTATTGATATTCACTATATTGGCCGACATTTAAGCCTGCGGTATATGGGCTGCAATGTAGTCCAAGGCGCACTCGAGGCGCAAAGGATCCATATTGCCTGAGGCAGAAGACGCACTCCCAAGCGAAGCGAGGCACAAAAATAAAAAAATACATAAAAAATTATATAAAAAATAGTAATGCAAAAATAAAAACCAAATAACATATTAAAACCAACAAAAATATGTTAAAACATAACCAAGTAAACTGGCAGAGCAGCAGTACAGTAGCAATATCAGTCAACAAAACTAACAAGACTTTGGATTCTTCCTACCACACTTTTAGTATATTTTAGTTTTTTCAGTTCAATTGTAACCAACTTTGGCAACCGTGAAAATAGCTATATTCCTCTGAGGTAAGAGCCATCTTCCTGCCTCAAAGTTATATATATATATATATATATATATATATATATATATATATATAAGTAAAAAAAATCATAAGGAGCACATTTTCTTGGCCACGCCTTGCTGAAAGGTGCACCTTAGGTGCGTCTTTGGTGCGCCCGGAGAAAAATGTCTCGTCTAGTGAGGTGCAAGGCACAAGTGTTGTCTTTCTTCGAGACGCACCTTTGACTACCATGATTGGGTGACATATTTGGCTGACCCAATATATTGGCGATAGACCAATTAAAAGATATCAACATTATCTAGATCATGTGTATTACTCTAAGGTTAAACACGGTATACTAGGCAATGTTTTGGACATGTATGAGGATATTTTAAACAATGTCAATAACAATTTAAGATTTAAGTATGCCTACGTAGATTAACTTCTAATTTGTTTTCTGCTAGTACATAACAAGCCCGGATAAAGGAGGGTAAAGGAGGTTGTTTTAGGTAGATGACAACAAGCATTAACTTTCTTAGATCCACATGACGAATTATTGTAGTCAATGCCCAATTTAGCATAAAAAATTGTTGATCAAGTTGTTATTGTTGTATGTAGGCCATAACATTATATATATATATATATATATATATATATATATATATATATATATATATTCATTGCCTATGTATTTCCAGCCTAGGCTGCCTAGTTACTACAACAGCCACTATATTCATCTTTATGAAGGCTCCTTTTATTGACCCTGGCAGAAGAGTGCAAAAAGAACCCCTCGAAGCCCAGCATGGAAAAGAGCATCACATGCGAAGTTTGATTACCTTTTAGTTCTAGGCACCAAGGGTTGAAATAAGCTCTTCATTTAAATTATTTACAGTTCAACAATTAATGATTCAAACATTCAACCACTTTATTCCAAGACTTCCATATAATTTTTCTAAAGATATCACAACAGGATGTTCCAAACTTCAAATTCCTCATAACAAAACCATGTTAACAGATAAAGATAACGCCAAAAATTATTTGAACTATTAGTAAATAACAATAGCACTTTACTTATGCACTACACAGATTGAAAGAGGTCAAAGTTGTCAAACTCCTGAACTCATCATCTACAGGTAACAACAGCAAGAAATATGTACATGTTGCTATGCAAGTACCTTTAGCATCTTTAGACCTTGAAGGGTTCAATCCCCTTTGTGGATTTTGAGCCTTATTGACCTACAAAAAACACCCCCAAAATATAACAAGTACAAGAGATCTTTATATACATTATGCTTGTAGTAAATTAATGAAAGACAAGTTCAGGCAAGAACTACATTAAAAAAAAGTAACCATTACCGCATTGAACAACTTGACCACTGAGAACCAGCAACAAACATGCAAGATAGGATTGGGTAAGTACTGAATCAAGCATGATATAAGAAAACAATATGGAAACAAGAGTCTATATTACCTCCTTTTGTCGCGATGCTAATCAGAGATTTCTCCTTGGAATCCAAGAAGTTAGCAGGTTTCACATGTCCTTTTTCTCCCGCCTGTTAAAAACTTCTTTTAGAAAAAGTAGCTAACCTCCATTTGAGTAAAAGAATTATGCAATAATGCAAAAGGGCTAAAGGGCTAAAAGTTTAACATAAGTACAAACCAAATGCTTATCCTTCTTTGCCTCCCCCTTTGCCTTATGTTCAGTTTCCTCTTCTGCGAGCTTCTCCGCAACAAGTTTCTTATGCGCTGACAAAATAGGACCCTGATATAAGGGAACCCACATCAGAATAGGTATAACCAATATGAGTTTCAAAACATAGCAAACAGGTCATTTTATCTTGGGATTTTCATTGATTAACAAAAATTATGAATTAGGATAGCTTCCTATAATTCATTAACTCGTGAAAACAAAGCACTTCACGAGTTCACGGTACTAATACAATATTTACATCACATGATAAGTATCTTACGATATAATACAATATGTAAACAAGGTGACTTGTTGAACGATACAAAAGGAACAACTTATCGTATGATGCACTTCAAAATAGAACAAATTACCAAAGGATCATTGGGGAGCCTCTTCTTCATAATTGTCAAGAAAGCAACTTTGAAAGCCCTACAGCCCTCATTGAACTTAGTGAACCCCATATGAGCTCCATCCTTCTCTTCTTCTTCTTCTCCTCCCTCGTCTTCATCATCTTCATCGTCGTCAGAACGTCTAATCTCTCTCTCCACTTCAAGGTCCCTCCTTTCTTCCTCCTCTTCGTCCTCCTCGCTCATCGGATCTTCTTCTTCTTCTTCTTCCCCGTCTGAGTTGTAGGCTTCGACTCTCTTCTTGAAGAGCTTCTTCATCTTCTGGCTAGGGTTCTTGGCTCTAGCCACGGGCTTCAGCTTCTTGTTCGGCTTCTTCTTCTTCCCTTTTCCGTGGTTCATTCTCCTCTTTCTAGTATTAGGGTTTTCTGGTTCCATGGGTTTGAGCTCTGCAGCCATGGCACTAGTTTGCAGAAAAATAGAAATTTGTGAAGGAAAGGGAAATTAGGAAGGGTTTATGATGGCTGTTGGTAAGGGCACTGGGGCTAGTACATTGAAAATTTTGTAAAAATTATAAGTTTGTCATTTCTCAAAGTTACTTAGGACGACTAGTCCACACTAACCTATATAAGTAAAAATTATTTCTCTTCGAAGAAATCTCTCATTCTCCCAAGTCAAAATATCTAAACCTAACTTTGAAATTTGATAGTTGTGGTCCCAAGTGGAAGAAAATTTTGTTTTGGTGATTGTCCAACGAATATTCTTCCAGTATGTCTTCGACAACATACGATGAATAAGTTTTGCGATTGTCACCAAAATATTTAGTTTTATTTGACTATTGTAGGAGCGATGCATGAAATTATCTTCGATGAAGAAGTCGGAATATACGATCCATTAAATATGTACTTCGGTCCTTTCGAAGAACATGTCGGTTTTTCCGAAGCACGTACGGTACGTAAAATGACAACCCTATTTCGACAGTCAACGTGTAAGGACTGTATAAAATTCGACAGTCCTATATAAATATAGGACTGTCAATAATTCGACAATCCTATATAAATATAGGACTGTCATAATTTCGACAGTCCTATATACTAAGTGGACTGTCAAAATAGTGACAGTCATGAATCTTAAAGACTGTAAATTATTTGAACTGCCAATTATTTGAAGTTATTAATTTTTAGATTATTTTATATTGGTTATAGGACCAAGCTCCTACAGATGTTGTGGTACATCCTGCTATTGGGGTTGATGTGGAGGATATATTCTCAACGGATATTCAATTTGCATCCCAGGAAGAAGTATTAGATTGGTGCAGAGAAGTTGGAAGACGACATAATATAGTCATTGTCATTGCAAGATCCATCAGATCTCGGTCAGGCCGAAAATATGTAGAGATGGACTGCGAAAGAGGAGGTGTGTTCAGGGAGCACCATAAAAAAGGGTCTTGTTGAAAAAAAATCCCCAAGAAAAACGTTTGGACGAGAAAAAGGGTGTCATTGCAAGATCCAATATATGTTAGGGCTTCTCGGACAACACTTTGTCATCCCAAGGTTTATCGGTCATTCTCCTATTCCTCTACCTTCTACGCTTTGGTAAAAACACGCACCAGAGGAAGCGATCGCATGGACGACACCCTACACGGATGCAATTGCTGGCTATAAGAAGATGATGAAGATGGAGGATCCAAAAATCTTGCCGAATGACTACTTTGATAATATAATCGATTGATACATCTTATAGTGTATGTTGTGCAATGAGCCATGTATGTTGAATTGTATGTTGAATTGTATGTTGTGCAATGAGTCATGTATGTTGAACTGTATGTTGTGCAATGAGTCAAAATATGTATAAAACTAGGATTGTCAAAATCTGGACAGTCCCACAGTCACGCCCCAGTCCCAAAATACCGAGGGACCAGATACGTGGTAATGGCCAGCAGTACGCACCGATGGACAAATCCAATTTAATGGATCCATCAGGGCATACTTAAGCTGTGAAATCAAGTCTACGACAACAGGCACAACTAATCTCATCCACACAAGATATAAAATATGATCCACAGAATAAATAAGGAATATAAATCATCATCTAGACTAAACAAAGTGCTTCGGGGAACAACCCGATAAATATCTGATACAATGGTTCAACAGACCAGAATATAAATGACTGAAATAAATAATAAATACTGAGCATGAACATGGATGCTCAGGAGAAGTCTTCGGCTAACACCTCGTCCTCGGATGGTGGTACAGCTCCTGGATCAGCTCCTGCTGCGGTCCCGTATACCTCGGGATAGATCTCGTCAGCTAATCCTGGGGACATAATCCGGATCCAGGTCCTCAGGGGACATAGCAAGGTACAAGAAAGCTCATGCCAAAATAAATGCAGTGCAGCAGATAATAAAATAAATAGGGTAAGTATGTAACCATCTATGTGAAAATGCAAGTGAGAGCATCACGAGTACTCAGGCTGAGACCACTACAAGCTCTGTGTCTGGGAGCCGGTAGCGGCAATAACTATGTATTTTACTATGTGTTTACTATGTTTTATATATATATAATCAGCCTGTAGCCTGTGTGTCTCTCCCCACCCAATGTAATCACACGTCTCATGTCCATGATGCATCATGTCCATGTCACGCACGATCATATCTAATGCAGCAAGTCATAATATATCTAAGAATATAGTATCTCTGTCAAGTCCTGTATCCTATACAGAATCATCACGAATATCTCGGGAAGATCCTGTCTCATGAGGAGTGTCAAGTGTCCTGGGTCAAAGTGTACTTGGTAAGACAAGTACGAGAATATAAAGTGTCACGAATGTCCATCTCTAGATGACCGTACCCAACACCGCGTACAGTGTTGGCACCCGACTAATAATCGGACGCTAAGTATGTCACACGGTCCTAGGTTAAGCATGCACATCAATATAATGAAGCAAGGAAAATATATAACAATACTGCAGAGTTTGGCAAGGTACACTTGTCTGGGGTCCTGCTGCTGGTATGAATCAGAGTCCAAGTCACAGTCCAAATAGCCTATGTATTACAATTTACCATGTCAAAAGATGTAAACCACCTGATTTTAAACTTGGATTTTTCACAATTTTCTGGAATTTTCTGGGAATTTTCTGTAATTAAATTCAGGGTTTTAATTATTAAATAATTTTTAATTGATAATAAATAATATTAAAATATTATGAAAATAATATTTTTGGGTGTAAAATAAAAACTGGACTTAGGATAATTTTTCTGGAATTTATTCGGCCCCGGACCTATTTTAAAATACCTGAAAACTATTATTAATTTATTTATTATTTATTTATTTATTCATTTACCTATTATTTAAACCCTAAAATCTAACCAACCCAGGCCGGCCCACAGGCCGCCCAGCCCACTCGCCCTATCGGGTCGGGTCGGGTCTGCCCGAACCCGACCCGCACCCGCTAGCCCGCTCCTCTCCCCTCTCCCTGACCCGGCCAGACCCCCGCTTCTTCCGTTGCTTCCGCCGCCTGCGCCGCCCGCCGCTCCCCCGCGACCCCGCACCGGCCGCCACGACGCCCGCCTCCCTGGCCGCCTCCCTCGGCCCCACGCCTCTCCTCCTCCCCTATTTTAAACCCCCCTATTCCTCCCTCCGGCCACCAGCCCGCTGCCTCCCCGCCACTCGACGCCGCTGTGCCCTCCGCCTTAGCTCCGCCTCGCCTTCACCGGGCCCCTCCGGAGACGCCGCCGCCCGCAGCTCCCTCCTCCGCCTCCTTCTTCTTCCTCCTCCTCTTCTCCACCGGCAGCAGCAGCAAGCCGCAGCGGTAGCTACTCCGGGCGCCCCCGCGCTGCCAGCACCGCCAACCGCAGCGGCCCGCCCCCAACCGAGCCGCCCACCTCCGGCGGTCTCCGTCAGTGCACAAAAACCCTAACCCTATGTCACGCCCCAGTCCCAAAATGCCGAGGGACTGGAGATGCGCGGCAATGGCCAGCAGCACGCACCGATGGATAACCCAATTTAATGGAACCATCAGGGCGTACTTAAGCTGTACATAAGGTCTACTACAACAAGTCACACTAATCTAATCCATAAGATAAAGAAAAATAAACTGCATAATGAAATGGAAATAAGTAGCAACAAGTCTCAACAAGTCAGTCGGAGAAACAATCCGACATATGTCTGATACACTGGCTCAATAGGCCTGGAACAAAAGAGATAAACATAAAGAAAATACTGAGTACGGGAACAGGTACTCAGGAGAAGTCTTCGGCAGTCACCTCGTGCTCAGGGATCGGTTCTGCTCCAGTATCAAGTCCAGCAATAGCCTCAGCTCCTGTCCCGTATATCTCGGGGTACTGCTCCTCAGCTAAACCTGGGGACATAATCCATTCCAGGTCCTCAGTGGACATAGCAAGGCACAAAATAGAACAAGCCAAATAAATGCAGTGCAATTAAATAAATGAAACAGCATGGTAAACTATGTAACCATCTATGTGATATGCAAATGAGAGCAACACTAGTACTCATGCTGAGACCGCTACAAGCTCTGTGTCGGGGAGCCCGTAGCAGTAATAACACGTAAAGGGTCTAGCTCTGCTGGAGAGTCTACAACCTCACAATAATAGTAGATATATAGATAGAACAGCCTATAGCCTGTGTGTCTCTTCCCACCCAATGTAATCACGCAAGCCATGATCATAACGTCTCATGTCCATGTCAGCGGGATTATAACTAATGCAACAAGTCAAACTGTCTATAACTAAAATATCTCTGTCAAGTCCTGTATCCTATACAGAATCACCATGAATATCTCTGGAAGATTCTGTCCATGTATAGTGTCAAGTGTCCTGGGTTGTAGGATACTTGATATGTCAAGTACAAAAGTAAAGGGTATCGCAAATCCATCTCTAAATGACGAACCCAACATCGCGTACGGTGTTGGCACCCGACTATGATCGGACACTAGGTACGTCATACGTTTTCTAGGTTAAGCAGTTTAAACAAGTTTATATGAATTTACACAAGACATCCAGCAAAGTATTATTACATGAAATATGAAGATAAAGACTGCAAGTTTGGCAAGGTGCACTTGCCTGATGTTTGGATTCCACTTAGGTCCTGTTCTCGGAAATTTCCAGAGATGTCTCTGAAAGCTGAAATGAATAGTACCATCACGCTCAGAAGGTGTCAAATAGCTAGGAACGTCTGTCCTTGGGTCCAATTTGAAGACAAGGGCAAAAACAGTAATTTCGGGCCAAAACGGGGTCCGCCGATGGGCCCGCTTTGCACCGAAAAACGTGTTAGGGTCAACTATCTCCAAATTCACCAAACTTAGTGTCAACAGGTCAGGAACGCTGATACGAACCCAACGGAACTTCCAGAATTGAATTCCGATGAGTCGATCACGAAATCGCCCGTCGAGTGGGGCCTGTGGGGCCCACGACACGCGATTTCGTCAACGTTCTCAGAATCGAACCAAACTTGACCCACAGGACCAGCGTATCGCTACGAGTCCGATGGCGCAAGTTTCGTCTCGATCCGACGTGTGTGCACGAAGTTAGGGTAAATTGCAGAAAAGTCGGATACGGGGCGATGTCCGCGGATACGCACTGATTCCGGTGTGCACGCACATCCGAATCAGCTTCTGCAAAATCCCACACGTCCGTATCGACGAGGCGCACGTATCTGTGAAGACCGCACGCGATCAAGTTGTCCCGTTTGGCGGGACGTACTCAGTTCCGGGGTGAAACAGGGTCTGGTTTTTCCTGTTTTTGGATCGCGGTGTGCGATCACCACAGGACGCGATGCCCCGAGCGGTTTGTCCGGGCACCGAGAGGGTCATACAGGCTACGCGTAGCAATTTACAGAATCGAAATCGGAGATACAGGATGCAAGATACGAGTACCTGAACGAGGCCTGAAAAACCCGAGTTTTCTCGTGTCAGACTCGTGTCCGACACGCCTAGGGTTAGGGTTTACTGTTCTCGGGCTGTGTCTGGGTGTCCCTCGCTGTGTCTGCGTCTGGGCAAAGGTGCGTCGACACGGCACGACACTGGGCGGAGGGTCGTCGGAGATCGGGGTCGCCGGAGCGGCGAGGTGGCGCTGCTCGAGCCGGCAGGGGAGAAGAGCACCGGCTGGGTCGGGTTCTGCGGCTGGTCTCGGGCTGGGACGGCTAGAGGAGGTGGCGAAGTGGGCTGCTCGAGGCGGAGGGCTGACGCGACGCCGGAGCTAGGGAGAAGAAGGTGACCGGAGCTAGGGTTCCGGCCGGGTGGGTAGGGGAAGATGAAGTGAGGCGGAGGAGGGAGAAGGAGTGGAATTATATAGGGGCTCCGGGGCGGGGTCGTGGCGGGTCGAGGGGGAAACGTGGGGCGTGGCCTCTCCGGCGGAGGCGGCGGAGAGCCCGGACGTGGCCGGGGGACGCGGGCTCGGTGATCGTGGGGGAAAGGGAGATGGGTGCAGCCGGGTCGGGTGCGGATCCGGGTTTGGGCGGACCCGCACGACCCGCTAGGGTGGCTGGGGGGCTGGGCTGGGTTGCACTAATGGGCTCGGCCCACTGGGCCGGGCCGGGCCCCAAAATACAATAAATAATAATAATAATAATAACTAATGATTTAATTTAATTAGTTTAAAAATAGTTTTTAGTCATTTTAAAATAGGTCTGAGGCCCAATAAAATCCCGAAAAATTACCCTAAGTCCGATTTTCTATTTTACACCATAAAATCATATTTTCATTACATTTTAGTATTAGTTATTAGCAATTAAAAATCGTACAAACACCACAACACTTATGTAAATTCCTGAAAAATTACAGAAAATTCCCAAAAAATTGATTTTAAAAAATCTGAAAATTTTAGGGTGATTACAATCTACCCCCCTTAAGAGGATTGCGTCCTCGCAATCGAAGGGTAAACTACAAAGGCACGAATTTACAGAATTAAAGAATGCTTAGGTTTTACCTGCATCTGCAAATAAGTGTGGATAACGTTGGCGCATAACATCTTCTCGTTCCCAGGTCGATTCGCCAGGAGAGTGCTGTTTCCAAGCTACCCGAACCAGTCTGATTGTCTGCCCTCACAGTGTCTTCTCACTGGTGTCGAGTATACCCACTGGTTGCTCCTCGTATCTCAGGCTAGGGCCCACCGAAATCTCAGAATGATCAATTATATGACTTGGGTCGGTCACGTATCACCTCAGCTGTGAGACGTGGAATACATCATGCACTCCCTCTAAGGATGGAGGTAATGCAGGACGATAAGCCACCTCACCAATGCGCTCCAAGATATCAAATAGCCTAATATACCTTGGGCTTAACTTGCCTCTGCTGCCGAATCTGATAGTACCTCTAGTGGGCGAGATCCTCAAAAATACATGCTCTTCTTCCTTGAACTCCAGGGGACGTCTGTGTGCATTGGCCCAATGCTTCTGTCTATCCTGGGCTGCACGGAGATGATTCTAAATCTGCCTTACTTTCTCCACTGTCTCCGTTACCAACTCTGGATCCAGTAATTGACGTTCGCCAATGTCACTCCAGCATATCGGTGATCTGCACTTTCTTCCGTACAATGCCTCGAAAGGTGCCATCTGAATGCTTGCCTGATAGCTGTTGTTGTAGGAGAACTCCACTAAGTGCAGATGATCTTCCCAAGATCCTCCGAAGTCCAGTATACATGATTCGCAGCATATCTTCCAAGATCTGAATTGTGAGCTCTGATTGGCCATCTGTCTGAGGATGATAGGCAGTACTGAATTTGAGCCTGGTGCCGAGACTCTCTTGCATGCTTCGCCAGAAGTGAGATGTAAATCTCGAGTCTCGATCTGATACAATACTAACCGGCACTCCATGTAATTTTACGATCTGTCGCATATACATGTCGGCTAGTACTTCCGTGGATTGTCCGACTCTGAATGGCAAGAAGTGAGCCGACTTAGTGAGCCGATCCACGATGACCCATACCGCATCCTTTCCACTAGGGCTTCTTGGAAATCCAGTGACAAAGTCCATGGTAATATGCTCCCACTTCCATTCAGGTATGGGAAGTGGCTGCAACATACCTGCAGTCCTTTGGTGCTCGGCCTTTACCTGCTGGCAGACTAAGCATTTTGCCACAAATCGGGCAATCTCCTTTTTCATTCCATGCCACCAGTAATATTGTCTTAAGTCCCGGTACATCTTGGTTCCTCCTGGATAAACAGAGTATATGGAGCTATGTGCTTCAGTCATCAACTCCTGCCTTAATTCTCTATTTGGAACATATAGGCGATTTCCGCACCTTAATGTCCCGTCCTCGTGGATGCGAAGTCCCGTTTGTAGGCCTGCTTCGGTTCTCTCTTTCAGCCTTCGGAATCTGGCATCATTAGGCAAAGCTTCTTTGATTCTCTCCACCAGCGATGACTTAACTTCGAGGTTAGCCAGCAAACCATTTTGTCCAGGTAGAACAACCTCTATCTGAAGATCTTGCAAGTCTTGTAATAACTGAGGCTGCTCAGTTAAGAAATAAGCCGAGGGTTTTCTGCTGAGGGCGTCGGCTACAACATTTGCTTTCCCCGGGTGGTACTGTAGATCTATGTCAAAGTCCACCATCAACTCAAGCCAACGCCTTTGCCTCATGTTGAGCTCCTTCTGAGTATAAACATACTTCAAGCTCTTATGATTAGTGAATATTTCGACCTTCTCTCCATACAGATAATGCCTCCAGATCTTCAATGCAAAAATCACTGCAGCTAGCTCCAGGTCGTGCGTTGGGTAATTCTTCTCGTGGACCTTCAACTGCCTCGATGCATAAGCGATAACCTTGCCATGTTGCATCAATACACAACCTAGTCCACTACCGGACGCATCACTATAAACAACAAAACCTCCTGACCCTGAGGGAAGAGTCAAGACTGGTGCTGTTGTTAGACGCCTCTTCAATTCTTCAAAGGCATTCTGGCATTCTTCTGTCCATATGAACTCCTGATCCTTCCGTGTCAGCTTAGTCATCGGCTCTGCGATCCTTGAAAAATTTTCTACGAACCGCCGGTAATACCCAGCAAGTCCAAGAAAACTTCTCACTTCTGCAACCGAGGTAGGGGTAGGCCAGGTTTCTATAGCAGTGACCTTCTCTGGGTCCACAGACAGTCCTTCACCCGAGATAATATGTCCTAAGAATGGCACCTTGTCCATACAGAACTCACATTTGCTGAGCTTGGCATATAGCTTCTCCCTTCTCAAAGTTTCTAGCATAATTCTTAGGTGTTCCTCGTGCTCTTCGTGGTCCTTGGAGTAGACTAAAATATCATCAATGAATACCACCATGAACTTATCCAAGTACTGATGGAAGACTCCGTTCATCAAACTCATAAATACAGCAGGTGCGTTGGTTAAACCAAACGGCATTACTAGAAACTCATAATGTCCATACTTAGTCCTGAAGGCCGTCTTTGGGATATCTTCCTTCTTCACCATAATCTGGTGATAACCGGATCTAAGGTCAATCTTTGAGAATACCCTAGCACCACTCAATTGGTCAAACAAGTCATCAATGCATGGTAAGGGGTACCGGTTCTTAACAGTTACAGCATTAAGGGCTCTGTAATCAATGCACAACCGCACAGTTCCGTCCTTCTTGGGTACAAAAAGTATAGGTGCTCCCCAAGGTGAAACACTGGGCCGGATAAATCCTTTCTCCAGAAGATCGTCGACTTGCGCTTTCAGCTCCACTAACTCCTTAGGTGCTAGCCGATATACCGATGAAGTGATAGGTTCGGCTCCTGGAGTTAGGTCTATTGTGAATTCTATCTCCCGATCAGGTGGTAAACCTGGAAGGTCGTCGGGAAATACATCCACAAATTCCGTTATGACTCTTGGGTAACCTGAATCCTCTTCTACAGTTAATACCCTAAGAGTTGGTTGGACCCCTTGCTCTACAGCTCCTCGGAGAAATTCAAACTCAGGAAGGCTAGGGGGTCTAAATATCACTTTTCCAAGCCGGCAATCCAGTGTCGCATGGTACTGACTTAACCAGTCCATACCAAGTACAACATCGTAATCAGGCATAGAAAAGATCAGGAATTGGGCTCGCATCTCTCGACCACAGACTACTACCGAACATGATCTACAGATATCACTAATCGGGATAATTCTACCTCCCGTTAGAATTCTCTTCATCTTCGAGAGAGGTGCGGTAGCTACTCTATGTGTGGCTACGAAGCTAGCAGCAATAAATGAATACGAGGCTCCAGAATCAAATAATGCTACAGGAGGAATTGAAGCTACTAATATGGTACCTGCTATCACTTCGCCTGCAGTAGCTTCCTCAGTGACTGCTAGTGCATATGCCTGACCTCGTCCCTGAGCGGGACCCCTTTGCTGACGAGCCTGCTGGAACAAAGCTGCCTGAGGTGGTAGTGGTGGCCTGGCTCCTCCAGGCCCTGTCTGAGTTGCTCCCCCAGCTGGAAGAGCTGGCCTAGGTGCAGGTGGAGCTGGTTGATTCGGAACTCCCTCTCGACGTTCCGAGCAGTCCTTTGAGAAGTATTGTCCGGATCCGCAAACCAGGTAGAGTCCCAGTTTGCATCTACATTCTCTTTCAATATGTCCTACTTTGCCGTAGTAATGGCAAGTAGGCAGGTTCTTTGATGCGGCTTTCTGAGGCAAGTTCTTCTGGGGCCGTTTAGCAGATTCCCCTGGTGATGACTTGGACGGTGCTGAGGAGAATGGACATTTCAGGCTCGATTCCCTCCGAGTAACGCGCTCCAGCCGACGTGCTGCAGCTAGGACGTCGGAGTAAGATGTGGGCACGACCGATCCGATTAACTTCTGAAGCTTGAACCTGAGTCCATCAAAGAACTTCTCCGCCTTCTCTTCTTCGGTAGGAATTAGAGAAGGGGCGAAGCGGCTCAGGCGAATGAATTCGGCGTTATATTCCTCCACCGTCATGTTGCCCTGGATCAGGCGGTTGAATCTGTCTCGGAGTTCGGACCGAGCCACAGCAGGGATGTACATATCCTGGAAGAGTCTGGAGAACTTCTCCTAGGTGACCTGATCATGTCTGAGCCTTCTTTCTTCAGACAGCCACCAATGGTGCGCGTTGTCCGTCAGTTGCATCCGGACGGCAGTCATCCATTTGTCCCTTGGAAGTTCAGCGGCCTCCAACTGATGCTGTGTGTTCGTAAGCCATTCATGCACTTCAGTTGGTCCTTCCTTGCCCGAGAAGGTACGGGGTTTGAGTTGACGAAAATCTATGATAGATCCCGTCGCTAGCCGCCTATTTGGTGGATTTGCATGTTCCAATGCTGCGACTAGGCTGTTTCTTAGGTTCTCGGCCTCATGACGTTGGGCCTCATGTTGGATCTGTTGTTGTGCCTGCATCATGGCGTAGAACATCTGGAATATTTGCTGTCCGTCCATTGCCTGCCCTGGAGGAAAGACAGGCATCGTAGGAGGGAACTGGGGTGGAGGCGGGATGTCATCACGCCTGAACCTGGAACTGGGCTGGCTAGTTTGATTGTTCTGAGAGGATTGTCCTCTGGTATCTGGCGTCGTTCCAGCTTCACAGGTAACCACCGCTTTAGGCGGTGTACCCAAGGGGGTCTCGTCACCACTTTTGGGATCCATTACTCTGCATAAAAAGAAAACAATGAGAACGCACAGAGGAATCAAATCAGGATGCAATTCAAGCAATTAAATTAAATTCGACATAGAGTCCAAAAACGATTCAATCAATGGATGAGATCCTATAAACTTATCATATCTTATTGCAGACATGTTCGGTCCCTAAGTTGAAATCGAACAATTTAGTTAGACCTGCATAGGCCACCACAAAAACCATGTCACGCCCCAGTCCCAAAATGCCGAGGGACTGGAGATGCGTGGCAATGGCCAGCAGCACGCACCGATGGATAACCCAATTTAATGGAACCATCAGGGCGTACTTAAGCTGTACATAAGGTCTACTACAACAAGTCACACTCATCTCATCCATAAGATAAAGAAAAATAAACTGCATAATGAAATGGAAATAAGTAGCAACAAGTCTCAACAAGTCAGTCGGAGAAACAATCCGACATATGTCTGATACACTGGCTCAATAGGCCAGGAACAAAAGAGATAAACATAAATAAAATACTGAGTACGGGAACAGGTACTCAGGAGAAGTCTTCGGCAGTCACCTCGTGCTCAGGGATCGATTCTGCTCCAGTATCAAGTCCAGCAATAGCCTCAGCTCCTGTCCCGTATATCTCGGGGTACTGCTCCTCAGCTAAACCTGGGGACATAATCCATTCCAGGTCCTCAGTGGACATAGCAAGGCACAAAATAGAACAAGCCAAATAAATGCAGTGCAATTAAATAAATGAAACAGCAGGGTAAACTATGTAACCATCTATGTGATATGCAAATGAGAGCAACACTAGTACTCATGCTGAGACCGCTACAAGCTCTGTGTCGGGGAGCCCGTAGCAGTAATAACACGTAAAGGGTCTAGCTCTGCTGGAGAGTCTACAACCTCACAATAATAGTAGATATATAGATAGAAAAGCCTATAGCCTGTGTGTCTCTCCCCACCCAATGTAATCACGCAAGCCATGATCATAACGTCTCATGTCCATGTCAGCGGGATTATAACTAATGCAACAAGTCAAACTGTCTATAACTAAAATATCTCTGTCAAGTCCTGTATCCTATACAGAATCACCATGAATATCTCAGGAAGATTCTGTCCATGTATAGTGTCAAGTGTCCTGGGTTGTAGGGTACTTGATATGTCAAGTACAAAAGTAAAGGGTATCGCAAATCCATCTCTAAATGACGAACCCAACATCGCGTACGGTGTTGGCACCCGACTATGATCGGACACTAGGTACGTCATACGTTTCCTAGGTTAAGCAGTTTAAACAAGTTTATATGAATTTACACAAGACATCCAGCAAAGTATTATTACATGAAATATGAAGATAAAGACTGCAAGTTTGGCAAGGTGCACTTGCCTGATGTTTGGATTCCACTTAGGTCCTGTTCTCGGAAATTTCCAGAGATGTCTCTGAAAGCTGAAATAAATAGTACCATCACGCTCAGAAGGTGTCAAATAGCTAGGAACGTCTGTCCTTGGGTCCAATTTGAAGACAAAGGCAAAAACAGTAATTTCGGGCCAAAAAGGGGTCCGCCGATGGGCCCGCTTTGCACCGAAAAACGTGTTAAGGTCAACTATCTCCAAATTCACCAAACTTAGTGTCAACAGGTCAGGAACGCTGATACGAACCCAACGGAACTTCCAGAATTGAATTTCGATGAGCCGATCACGAAATCGTCCGTCGAGTGGGGCCTGTGGGGCCCACGACACGCGATTTCGTCAACGTTCTCAGAATCGAACCAAACTTGACCCACAGGACCAGCATATCGCTACGAGTCCGATGGCGCAAGTTTTTTCTCGATCCGACGTGTGTGCACGAAGTTAGGGTAAATTGCAGAAAAGTCGGATACGGGGCGATGTCCGCGGATACGCACTGATTTCGGTGTGCACGCACATCCGAATCAGCTTCTGCAAAATCCCACACGTCCGTATCGACGAGGCGCACGTATCTGTGAAGACCGTACGTGACCAAGTCGTCCCGTTTGGCGGGGCGTACTCAGTTCCGGGGTAAAATAGGGTCTGGTTTTTCCTGTTTTTGGATCGCGGTGTGCGATCACCACAGGACGCGATGCCCCGAGCGGTTTGTCCGGGCACCGAGAGGGTCATACAGGCTACGCGTAGCAATTTACAGAATCGAAATCGGAGATACAGGGTGCAAGATACGAGTACCTGAACGAGGCCTGAAAAACCCGAGTTTCCTCGTGTCAGACTCGTGTCCGACACGCCTAGGGTTAGGGTTTACTGTTCTCGGGCTATGTCCGGGTGTCCCCCGCTGTGTCTGCGTCTGGGCGAAGGTACGTCGACAAGGCACGGCACTGGGCGGAGGGTCGCCGGAGATCGGGGTCGCCGGAGCGGCGAGGTGGCGCTGCTCGAGCCGGCAGGGGAGAAGAGCACCGGCTGGGTCGGGTTCTACGGCTGGTCTAGGGCTGGGACGGCTAGGGGAGGTGGCGAAGTGGGCTGCTCGAGGCGGAGGGCTGACGCGGTGCCGGAGCTAGGGAGAAGAAGGTGACCGGAGCTAGGGTTCCGGCCGGGTGGGTAGGGGAAGATGAAGTGAGGCGGAGGAGGGAGAAGGAGGGGGATTATATAGGGGCTCCGGGGCGGGGTCGTGGCCGGGTGAGGCAGACCGAGGGGGAAACGTGGGGCGTGGCCTCTCCGGCGGAGGCGGCGGAGAGCCCGGACGTGGCCGGGGGACGCGGGTTCGGTGATCGTGGGGGAAAGGGAGATGGGTGCAGCCGGGTCGGGTGCGGATCCGGGTTTGGGCGGACCCGCCCGACCCGCTAGGGTGGCTGAGGGGCTGGGCTGGGTTGCACTAATGGGCTCGGCCCACTGGGCCGGGCCGGGCCCCAAAATACAATAAATAATAATAATAATAATAATAATAATAATAATAACTAATGATTTAATTTAATTAGTTTAAAAATAGTTTTTAGTCATTTTAAAATAGGTCTGAGGCCCAATAAAATCTCGAAAAATTACCCTAAGTCCGGTTTTCTATTTTACACCATAAAATCATATTTTCATTATATTTTAGTATTAGTTATTAGCAATTAAAAATTGTACAAATACCACAGCGCTTATGTAAATTTCTGAAAAATTGCAGAAAATTCCCAAAAAATTAATTTTAAAAAATCTGAAAATTTTAGGGTGATTACACCCTAACCCTAATTTTCCTTTGTCGGATACGTGTCAGACACGGTTATATTTGGGTTTTTCCGACCCTGTTCAGCATCCAGACACATTTCTGGAAATTTTTCGAGGATAGAACTCTAGTTGGGATCCAAACATCAGGCAAGTACCTGCACTTCAAGTTTATTCTTTATATTATGATAATTAGTTCCTTGCTCTACTAGCACCATTGGATGTTTACACGTAGTGTTAGAATATTGGATTTTATGTCTTGCTTTTCGTGTCGGGAGGGAGAATACTATGAGGCATGTAGTTTACCCTTCCCCCTGTCCTGACTGATAGTTGTTGGTACACGACTGTACCATCAGCCTGATACTCGATTATTCCTGACTGATAGCCGTCTATGACGGCCTGATTAGCCTTATAAACCCCTACATGCCAACTATGTATTCTAAACACACCATCACACACACATAGTTCCTGATGTCCTGTTGCAGTTTTATTTTCTTGTCTCATTATAATCTTGTTTTACTCATGTCCCTGGTTTATAGTAATTAATCCTGTTTTACTTATATTCCTGATTCTTAGTGATTAATCCTTAGTTAATTTTACTACTTATTATGCATATTCTTAACATGATACTTAGTCAGTTTCTTTTCTACTTGTCATAAATATTTAGTTTAATCTTGTTGTGTATCGGTACTTTGCTCCTTTCCTGACTGGATCCGTTGATATTAGGCGATGATGAGGACTATGCCCCCACCTTTTATGGCCCATATGACGTAGCAAATGATACTATTGAGGAGTCGGTTCCTACTCAGGAGACTACTTTTGAGGAGTAGTTAGCCAGTTAGCTAGTATTTTTCTTTCAGCATAATACTCGGGTTTGTCCCCGATTTATCTTCTGTTTCTGTATTAAACTGTGGATTTGGATGTCACAAAATTTGTCTTATGAAATCTTAGCATTCCTATTCCTGTTATTATCCTTGCCTATTTATTCTTGTGGATGAGATAGATTTTAATTTAACTGTGAATATGACCTAGACAGCGTACTACCGTCGATACTGCGGCGTAGGCTGGACGTACCCACGTACTCGTGCCCGAATATCTGGGTGCGGGTCGTGACAAAAGATAATTTATTTTAATTTATTTAATTCTGGAATAATTACTCTAAAATCCTATTTTAATCTTATTATTCTAATTTTTATGTTAATTCCTAAATTTTGTCAAAAGAAACTAAATTTTATCAACTCGAGACTCATGGCACGCAAATCGAGGCGATCTGTTGACCAAAAAGTCAAATGACACAAACTCGACTTTTATGCATGATTTCTTGTAGAATTCAGCATAAAAAACATACTGAAATTTATGGCTCGTCCGAATTCAAATTCGTTTGGAAATTATGGCACATACAAATTTTGTATTGTGCACCGATGGTTAAATTCTAACCTAGAAGTTCTATAGAATTAACAGTATGAAAATATATTGAATTAATTTCTAAGAAAAACATATGTTAATGATCTCGACATTATCCTTCCGAAACTTTAAACGGTTCATGATTCTTATTCCTGGTTCTCCCGAAATCGCAAAAATATTGAAACACGTCTATTTTCGGACATGCTGTGCTCTACGAATTTTTCAGAATTTAATACTCATAATTTTTTAAAACAAATTATATAATCAGAAAGCTAACCTCAATATCGTTCTAACACAAGAAACTAGGTCTCGTTTGGAGTCCGGAGCTATGCGCAATGGCTTCTGGAAGATGAAGGAACCCTAGATGGCAATTCTCCAAAATCTCTCTCTCTAAAAATAATGGGATAATTAGGGTTATAATAATAATAATAATAATAATAATATATATATATATATATATATATATATATATATATATATATATATATATATATATATATATATATATATATATATAGGGATGTTGAGAGGTTGAATGAAAGTTGATAGGGTGACACGTGTCATGATTTGATTGGATGGTTTTGGTTATATTATTTGTTTTTTTTATTTGCCTTTATCAAAACATTATTTAAGTCGTTTTAAATCTAAATAACTCAAAATAAACATTAAAAATAATCATAAAAATTTGAAAAAATTACAGAAAATATATTTTGAATCTAAAAACCCAAGAAAAATATTTGGGATAATTATATATTCATAGATTTTCTACTATAATTAGGAGAAGCTCTAAAAATTAGTTTTGCCATAAAACTAAAAATAAATACTAACATTATTCCAAAAATTCTGAAATAATTCCAAAAATATATAATAATATTATAAACCTTAGAAAATAATGTGGGTCCATTCTATATTCCTGGGCTTGCACCATAAATTCTACAAGTCCTAAAAATTAGTTATTAGCCAAAATAACTCCCAATAAATACTAAAAATACTCAGAAAATTCCCAAAAACTTCTAGAAAATATATTTTATTATTTAGAACCTAAAATAAAAGTTTGGGATATTTTTAATTATATTTGAATCTAAAATAAATTCTTAAAAATCCTAGAAAATTACAGAAAATTGTGAAAAATCCAAATTAAAAATTCCTGAAAAATCAGGGGGTTACAATCTACCCAACTTATAAAAATTTCGTCCTCGAAATTAAAATTAAGCCATGGTAGAAGTCAAGGATGGTCTAAGATTTACGTTGGTTAAAATGCAAGGCTAGGTTTAACGGAGTGGACGATGTTGCACGTTGCACATTCCGAAAATCATGGGAGAAATTCACATGAGTGAAAATAGGTTTCTTCGTGTGTCATGTCCAATAGTGTGGACACATAAATGCTCTTTTGCATAAAAGTGCCCAACAATTGAAATATTGCACAAAGATGGAAATTGGAGGATGGGCATGTCTAGGACAAGGTGTGAAATTTGTAGGAAGGCAGTGACTAGGAAAGTGCTCCAATTATCGAAGCAATGGTAAGGCGCGCCGAGGGATACCATATTGTAAAACTAAATGAAAAATATCGTGTTCTATTCCTAAGTGGATTCGAGCTAGCCTCAGTCTCACTATCTAAGCCAAGTATGTCTACTTCTTAGGTGAGGGAGTTTTACAATCTAGCCAACTTAAGACAATGTCGTCCTCAAAATTAAAATAAGGCATAATTTGTTAATCCTTCGTGTACATAAGGCAAGTCAATCGCAATCTCCTTGCGACAATTAAAATCATAATCATATCCATTGCAATCACTTCTAGGTTAAGATGACCACTGATCCAATCAAATTCAACCTATGATTATCTCTTCTCGCTTTTTCAAATTATCCATATCCAGATTTAAATTAAATCCATATATCATCTTCAAGATTTAAATACGCATATCAATTTTACCTCACGATCTCCAATTATCATAATCTCCTCTAAAAATAATTCGAGTCCATTATTATTCCTATTTTCACTTATAAATTTTTGTATGCTTCAACTTCTTAAATTCCATTAACATCCTTAATATTTTAAATAGGTAGTCCAACCATCAAGTTTTTATTTTAACTCAAATCATCAAATTAAAAAAATAGTTTAAATGCAGTCCACCATTGTTCAAGTCTGAAATTCCATCTTTTTATCCTCTAAATTTCAAGTTGATGATTTTACCTTCATTGTTTAAATCATGTACTTAAGGTATAAATATCGGGTCCTCAATATCAATTCATTAATCCTCATCATCTTAGTCATTCTTCTAAAATTCTCAAAATTAAAATGGCTTGAACCTCTCCCAATTTAATCTTACTCGATCACAATCTAAAAGAAATTCCTCTCGAGTTGACAATGCACTACTACCCAACTTAGAATTTACCCATCTATCACATAAGGCTATATACCTTAAGAGAATATTCCTTAATATGTTTACTCATGTCATTCAATCCTCGAACTTCAATGTCGATCATATCACATATGATATGTCCTTAATTACGAAGAATAATCCTCAAGTATGTGATCGGCCTATGGGGTATATCTAGTATTCTCTGTGTATCAATTTATACCAAGCACGATGTTTCATCTTTCCGAAATAAGGGAAGACGGAGACCAATAATAAAGAGTTCAAGGGCAGCGTAATAGAATAGAAGTATTGGGATTAAGGCGTTTAAAGAATTCAATTGGGAATTGTCAAAGCAGTTGTGGATTGAAATCCTATTTTGGTAATCCTTTGTTCGCCTGCTCGTATTAGTACAGTTATGTAACCGATACGATATGTCAGACATGTCTAGGGTAAGTATATTCGTCTACTAATCACTATATATCTCAATCCACGTAAAGTATTATTGCGAGGGCGAATCAAGCGCACTATGGTTGATCAGACCGTAATACACTGATTCTGAAATATATTATTGTGGGCCTCCCCAATAATACATATGTCATGAACAAGCTCGATAAAGAATAAGCTTGCAAAACTAGGCTATAAAATAGCACAATAAGTCAAGGTAGTATATGAAATATAAGCACGCTAGATGATGATGAGAGGAGATACAAATTATTCAAGTTCACAAAACGAACAAAAATGAGCAACAATAATAAAAGACTCTACAATCTCTACAGTTATCATACAACCTCCTTGTCTAAGTTGCTAGTCGACCCAATAGGGCATGAACCTCTAAATTCTATTGTCTGATTAAACACTGTCATCTTATGCTAGCATACAATTATTGCCATTCAGTTACACCGCCTTGATGGGTCAAGTGGACTATGTGGTACTAGTCTCAAGGGAAAGGGAATATAACTTGTATCGAGGTGGGGGTACAAATTACGTGATTTAATACTAAGGGATAATCATCGGGTCATAATCTACAAGATTAACTCAAACTTATCGAACTCTAACTACCAAACACAAAATTTTCAAATTCAAGACTACAACTATAATCCTAGCAAACTATGGGTCCTTAACAAGGAATAAAATTACTTGGCCTACTATTAGAAGTGTCAGGTGACACGAATTGAAAGATGGAGAAAAGAAGAACATATTTTAGTCGTTGCGCATTAGCGAATATTAAGGTCGCAGATGAACAATATATGAAATTAAAATATAGGGCTCTTGATAATATCATACTTTCCTAAGGTGAAGGTGGCGAGCAATTCTCCGTGTTTGAGGTATGATCTCATGGAGAATATCATACTCGTTGCTCTAGGCTTCCTGAGGTACCGTCTGCTAATATCACGACAAGAACCTATATCCTAACACTATCTCACTATGCACACTAGGTTATGTTCTAACATTCGATCTCAGATTTCTATTGGTTTCTCAAAACTGGGGTCAACCACTAGGGTCAAACATTAGGGTCCAATCTCTAACTAGCTCTTAGCAGTGCCTATACTACTCTTAGGTCATTCATGACTATAATAAGAAATAATGGTAAATTATTCTATAGGTAAGGGACGCTAGGGTTCATTAAGCATTCTACTTAGGGGTGTGTCAATATCCTAGCTGTACTTTTAGTAGGAAGGTTACCCTACCTATCATTCTATCAACAGGGACTTCTATATTATAGAAGAAAGCTACACTCAAGGAACTAATAAGAAGGCACATGAATCAAGCAGGATACAATTTTTCAACGGAATAGATTGGAAGAAGGAGGAGGAGAAGCCATAGTCAGTTGTGGATGAGATCCTATACTCTAATCCTATTTACAGGCTTGCTCGGTCCCTAAGTTGAAGCCGAACAATTTAGTCGTAGACCTGCATGGGCCACCACAAAAACCATGTCACGCCCCAGTCCCAAAATACCGAGGGACCAGATACGTGGTAATGGCCAGCAGTACGCACCGATGGACAAACCCAATTTAATGGATCCATCAGGGCATACTTAAGCTGTAAAATCAAGTCTACGACAACAGGCACAACTAATCTCATCCACACAAGATATAAAATATGATCCACAGAATAAATAAGAAATGTAAATCATCAGCTAGTCTAAACAAAGTGCTTCGGGGAACAACCCGATAAATATCTGATACAATGGTTCAACAGACCAGAATATAAATGACTGAAATAAATAATAAATACTGAGCATGAACATGGATGCTCAGGAGAAGTCTTCGGCTAATACCTCGTCCTCGGATGGCGGTACAGCTCCTGGATCAGCTCCTGTTGCGGTCCCGTATACCCCGGGATAGATCTCGTCAGCTAATCCTGGGGACATAATCCGAATCCAGGTCCTCAGGGGACATAGCAAGGTATAAGAAAGCTCATGCCAAAATAAATGCAGTGCAGCAGATAATGAAATAAATAGGGTAAGTATGTAACCATCTATGTGAAAATGCAAGTGAGAGCATCACGAGTACTCAGGCTGAGACCACTACAAGCTCTGTGTCTGGGAGCCGGGAGCGGCAATAACTATATATTTTACTATGTGTTTACTATGTTTTATATATATATAATCAGCCTATAATCTGTGTGTCTCTCCCCACCCAATGTAATCACACGTCTCATGTCCATGATGCATCATGTCCATGTCACGCACGATCATATCTAATGCAGCAAGTCATAATGTATCTAAGAATATAGTATCTCTGTCAAGTCCTGTATCCTATACAGAATCACCACGAATATTTTAGGAATATCCTGTCTCATGAGGAGTGTCAAGTGTCCTGGGTCAAAGTGTACTTGGTAAGACAAGTACGAGAATATAAAGTGTCACGAATATCCATCTCTAGATGACCGTACCCAACACCGCGTAAGTGTTGGCACCCAACTAATAATCGGACGCTAAGTACGTCACACGGTCCTAGGTTAAGCATGCACATCAATATAATGAAGCAAGAAAAATATATAACAATACTGCAGAGTTTGGCAAGGTACACTTGCCTGGGGTTCTGCTGCTGGTATGAATCAGAGTCCAAGTCACAGTCCAAATAGCCTATGTATTACAATTTACCATGTCAAAAGATAATTTATTTTAATTTATTTAATTCTAGAATAATTACTCTAAAATTCTATTTTAATCTTATTATTCTGATTTTTATGTTAATTCCTAAATTTTGTCAAAAGAAACTGAATTTTATCAACTCGAGACTCATGGCACGCAAATCGAGGCGATCTGTTGACCAAAAAGTTAAACGACACAAACTCAACTTTCATGCATGATTTCTTGTAGATTTCAGCATCAAAAACATACTGGAATTTATGGCTCGTCCGAATTCAAATTCGTTTGGGAATTATGACACATACAAATTTTGTATTGTGCACCGATGGTTAAATTCTAACCTAGAAGTTCTACAGAATTAACAGTATGAAAATACATTGAATTAAATTCTAGTAAAAACATATGTCAATGATCTCGATATTAGCCTTCCGAAACTTTAAACGGTTCATGATTCTGATTTCTGGTTCTCCCGAAATCGCGAAAATATTGAAACACGTCTATTTTCGGACATGCTGTGCTCTACGAATTTTCCAGAATTTAATACTCATAATTTTATAAAAAAATTATATAATCAAAAAGCTAACCTCAATATCGTTCTAACGCAAGAAACTAGGCCTCGTTTGGAGTCCGGAGCTATGCGCAATGGCTTCTGGAAGATGAAGGAACCCTAGATGGCAATTCTTCAAAATCTCTCTATCTAAAAATAATAGGATAATTAGGGTTACAATAATATATATATATATATATATAGGGATGTTGAGAGGCTGAATGAAAGTTGATAGGGTGACACGTGTCATGATTTGATTGGATGATTTTGGTTATATTATTTGTTTTTTTTATTTGCCTTTATCAAAACATTATTTAAGTCATTTTAAATCTAAATAACTCAAAATAAACATTAAAAATAATCATAAAAATCTGGAAAAATTACAGAAAATATATTTTGAATCTAAAACCCTAGAAAAATATTTGGGATAATTATATATTCATAGATTTTCTACTATAATTAGGAGAAGCTCTAAAAATTAGTTTTGCCATAAAACTAAAAATAAATACTAACATTATTCCAAAAATTCTGAAATAATTTCAGAAAATATATAATAATATTATAAATCTTAGAAAATAATCTTGGTCCATTCTATATTCCTGGGCTTGCACCATAAATTCTACAAATCCTAAAAATTAGTTATTAGCCTAAATAACTCCCAATAAATACTAAAAATACTCAAAAAATTCCCAAAAACTTCTAGAAAATATATTTTATTATTTAGAACCTAAAATAAAAGTTTGGGATATTTTTAATTATATTTGAATCTAAAATAAATTCTTGAAAATCCTAGAAAATTACAGAAAATTGTGAAAAATCCAAATTAAATTTCTTTGAAAAATCAGGGGGTTACACCCACAAGCAAACTGGACTGTCAAAATTTTGGCAGTCCTAGTTTTAACCTACTGTGATATATATATAAAACTAGGAATGTTATCACGCCCCAGTCCCAAAATATCGAGGGACTAGACACGTAGCAATGGCCAACAGCACACACCGATGGACAAACCTAATTTAATGGATCCATCGGGGCGTACTTAAGCTGTAAAACAATAATAAGGGTCTACTAATCTCATCCACAGAAATGAATACAACAATAGAGTGAAATATAAACATCAGCAAGTCACAAGTAAATAAATCGGGGAACAACCCGATAACAAGTCTGATACAACTGTCAAGATACAAGAATAAAGATATCAACAACAATACTGAGTATGGAGTATATACTCAGAAGATAACCTCGGGAATCACTCGCCTACTGGATCTGGTACTGCTCCAGTGTCTGCTCCTGTTCCTGCTCCTACTAATGCTCATGTTCCGTATACCTCAGGGTCGATCTCGCCTGCTAATCCTGGGGACATAATCCGGATCCAGGTCCTCAGAGGACATAGCAAGGTACAGATAATACAAGCCAAAATAAATGCAGGGCAATAGTAAATAAAATAAATAGGATAAATATGTAACCATCTATGTGAAATACAATTTGAGAGTATCACTAAATCTCAGGCTGAAACCACTACAAGCTCTGTGTCTGGGAGCCGGTAGCAGTGATATCACTAGTAGAGTGACTAGCTCTAATGTAGAGTCTAAGGCCTCACCATAATAAATATATATATAAATCAGCCTGTAGCCTGTGTGTCTCTCCCCACCCAATGTAATCATACGTCTCATGTCCACAACGTCTCATGTCCATGCCACGCAGGATTATAACTAATGCATCAAGTTAAATAAGATCAAAGCATATAAAGAATATGTCATGAAACATGTATCCTATACAGAATCACCATGAATATCTCAGGAAGATTCTGTCTCATGAATAGTGTCAAGTGTCCTGGGTATAACGTACTTGATAAGGCAAGTACGAGAAGTAAAGGGTCTCGGTATCCATGTCTAGATGACGTTACACAACTCCGCGTACGGTGTTGGCACCCGAATGTTATTCAGACGCTAAGTAAGTCACACGGTCCTAGGTTAAGCATGTACAAGATATAA
This sequence comes from Iris macrosiphon, assembly GCA_036927795.1. NCBI lineage: Eukaryota > Viridiplantae > Streptophyta > Magnoliopsida > Asparagales > Iridaceae > Iris > Iris macrosiphon. Next base: position 959,697 of record JAYESA010000012.1, read on the forward strand.
ATAAGATAAGAAAATATGTAACAAAACTGTAATATTGGCAAGGTACACTTGCCTGGGGTTCTGGTTCCAATAGTAGCTCTGTCTTCAGTGGGAATTGTTGGTACTTCTCCGGTTGCTGAAATAAACATCACCATCAGATTCAGAAAATATCAAATATCTAGAAACACCTGTCCTTGAGTCCAATTTGGACACAGGGGCAAAAATGACAGTTTTTGATCAAAGTGGGGTCCACTTGTGGGCCGCTTTGCACCAAAAAATATGTCAGGAATAAAGGTCTCTAAATTAATCAAACTTAGTGTCAACAGGTCCAGAACGTTGATACGAACCCAACGGAACTTCCAGAATTAGATTCCGATGAGCCGATCACAAAATCGCCCGTCAAGTGGAGCCGTGGGGCCCACGATACGCGATTTTGTCAACATTCTCAGAATCGAACCAAACTTGGGTCACAGGACCAACGTATTGCTACGAGTCCGATGGCACAAGTTTCGTTTTGATCCGACATGTGTACACCAAGTTACAGCAAGATTCATAACAGGCGGATACGGGGTGTTGTCGGCGGATACGCATTGATTCCGGTGTGCACGCACATCCAAATCAACTTCTGCGAAATCTCGCACGTCCGTATCAACAGCGCACACCTTTTGGTGAAGACCGCACGTGACCAAGTCGTCCCGTTTGGCGGGACGCACTCAGTTCCGGGGAAAAATAGGGTATTGTTTTTCCTATTTTTAGATCGCGGTTCGCGATCACTACAGGACACGACGTACCGAGCGGGTTGCACGGGCATCGAAAGGGTTATGCAGTCTACGCATCACAACAGACGGAACTAAAAACGGGGCAGCAAGGAGAGAGAACTGGTTACCTGAACAGGGCTTCGCAAAATCGGGTTTCTCGTATCCGCGTGTCGTCTTGACATGACACGACACAGTATCCTGTGTCCGGGCTAGGGTTCTGGCGGATGCTGGCCGGAGGAGCTCGCCGGAGCTGGGGCACGACTGGGGCTACGGCCGAGGGCTCCGGAGGCGGCTGACAGAGCAGGAGCTGCTGCGGCTGCGCTGATGGAGGCGGGCGGTGCTCGTCGAGGGACTGCTCGGCGGAGGCTCGGGGTCTTCGTCGACCAGCGCTGCTCGGGGCGGAGGACGGCGAGGTGCTGAGGGAACGGGCTGGGCACGTCGCTGGAGTGAAGGTGGGGTGGCCGGGTGCTGCGGGCTGAGGGCAGAGGCTTCGGGAGTGGAGGTGGTGGTCGGGTGGCCGGGAGTCGGGGCAGCCGGAGGCGGGGATGGGTTATATAGGCGGAGAAGGAGGCGGACAGCCGGGGTTGAGGGAGGTGAAGGGGCGCTGGGAGGCGGAGGAGACGCGACGGTTACACTGTCACGCCCCTGTCCCAAAATACCGAGGGACTGGACACGTGGCAATGGCCAGCAGCACGCACCGATGGGCAACCCAATTTAATGGATCCATCAGGGCATGCTTAAGCTGTAGTCTAACAATAAATAGATCAAGTGTTACAAGTCACAGTCTATACTAATCTCATCCACAACAGATAATTACAGATTAAATGCCAGAATAATGCAAATAGAATAAACTAACAAATCTCAATAAAAGTATCTCGGAGAACAATCCGAGAACAAGTTTGATACATCAATGCAATAGACAGAAAATAAAGGAACTGGAAATAGAAATAACTGACTATATAAAGCCAAAACTCAGGAGAAGTCCTCTGACACGATCTCGTCCTCAGGTTCTGGTATAGCTCCTGGAAGTGCTCATGTACGGTATATCTCTGGATGGATCTCTTCGGCTATACCTGGGGACATAATCCGGATCCAGGTCCTCCGGGGACATAGCAAGGTACAGATAATACAAGCCATAATAATGCAGTAAAATAGTCAATAAAATAAATAGGGTAAATATGTAACCATCTATGTGAAATGCAGGTGAGAACATCACCAGTACTCAGGCTGAGACTACTACAAGCTCTGTGTAGGGGAGCCGGTAGCAGTGATATCATGTGGTCGTCTAGCTCAGCGAAAGACTGAGATGCCGGCATAATATAGTCAACCTGTAGCATGTGTGTCTCTCCAACAATAAATGGAACAATAGGGAAAATATTAAATAACCAGCTAAGTGATATGCAAGATGAGAGCAACACTAGAACTTAGGCTGAAACCACTACAAGCTCGGTGTCGGGGAGCCGGTAGCAGTGATATCATGTGGTCGTCTAGCTCAGCGAAAGACTGAGACGCCGGCATAATATAAAATCAACCTGTAGCCTGTGTGTCTCTCCAGCAATAAATGGAACAATAGGGAAAACACTAAATAACCAGCTAAGTGATATGCAAGATGAGAGCAGCACTAGAACTCATGATGAAACCACTACAAGCTCGGTGTCGGGGAGCCGGTAGCAGTGATATCATCTGGTCGTCTAGCTCAGCGGAAGACTGAGACGCCGACATAATATAAAATCAACCTGTAGCCTGTGTGTCTCTCCCCACCCAATGTAATCATACGTCTCATGTCCATGTGGCCCCATGTCCATGTCACGCAAGATCATATCTAATGCAGCAAGTCATAATAAGCTCTAAGCATATATATAAAGAATATGTCATGAACTTGAATCCTATACAGAATCACCATGAATATCTCAGGAAGATTCTGTCTTATGAATATTGTCAGGTGTCCTGGGTTATGATGTACTTGATAAGATAAGTACGAGGAATATAGGGTCTCGGTATCCATGACTAGATGACAATACACAATGCTGCGTACGGCGTTGGCACCCAACTATTAATCGGACGCTAAGTAAAGTCACACGGTCCTCGGTTGAACATGAACCACAATATATATATAAGCCAAGGAAATAAGTAACAAGGACTGCAAGTTTTGGCAAGGTACACTTGCCTGGGGTTTGAATACCAACAATTATCCCTGTATCAGTGGATCCTGTAGGTACTCCTCCAAAAGCTGTAATAAACATCACCAACAGTCTCAGAAGATATCAAATAGCTAGAAACGCCTGTCCTTACGTCCAATTTGGATACAGGGACAAAAATGACATTTTCGGGTCAAAGCGGGGTCCACAGGTGGCCCACTTTGCACCAAAAAATGTGTCAGGGTCAAAAGTCTCCAAATTCGTCAAACTTAGTGTCAACAAGTCATGAACGATGATACAAACCCAACAGAACTTCCAGAATTGGATTTCGATGAGCCGATCACAAAATCGTCCGTCAAGTGGAGCCTGTGGGGCCCACGACACGCAATTTTGTCAACGTTCTCAGAATCGAACCAAACTTGGGTCACAGGAACAGCGTATCTCTACGAGTCCAATGGCACAAGTTTCGTTTCGATCCGACGTGTGTACACAAAGTTAGGACGCATTCCAGAAAGGACAGATACGGGACGGTGTCTGCGGATACGTGTTGATTCCGGTGTGCACGCACATCCGAATCAACTTCTGCAAAATCCCGCACGTCCGTATCAATGACGCGCACGTATCGGTGAAGACCGAACGCGACCAAGTCATCCCGTTTGGCGGGGCGTACTCAGTTCTGGGGTGAATCAGGTCATTGTTTTTCCTGTTTTTGGATCGCGGTTCGCGGTCACCACATGATGCGATGCACCGAGTGGGTTGTACGGGCACCGAGAGGGTCACGCAGGGTTCGCGATGCAACAGACGGAATCAAAAACGGGTCAACGAGCAGAGAGAAATGAGTACCTGAACAGGGCTCCAGAAACCGAAGTTTCTCGTGTCCGAGTTGACACGAAGTGTCCGTGTCCTGACCGTGTCTGGCTTGGGTTTAGGGCTTCGGGCTGCTGGCCGGAGCTGGGCGGCGCTGCGGCTAGGGCCGGGGGAGGCCGGGGAGCGGAGGCGGTGGTCGTCGGCGGCGGCGGCGCTGAGCGGCGGAGGCGGGCCGGAGTTGGGGGCTCGGGGTCGGGGTGCTGCGTCGGGGAGAAGGAGGAGGAGGAGGAAGGGGCCGGGCGAGGCGCTGGGAGGAGGGAGGTGGAGGTCGGGGAGCAGCCGGCGGCGGCGCAGCGGGGTCTGGGCGGCCGGAGTATAGGGTTAGGATGGGGGATGGCCGGAGGGAGGAGTTCGGGGGGGATTTTATAGGGTTCAGGGGTCGTGCTAGGAGAAGGAGGCGGAGGAGAGAGGGTGAGGACGTGGCAGGGTCGTGGCGTGGGGCACGGGCGGGTCTCCGGCGACGTGGCCAGAGAAAGCGGCGGCTGAATCGGTCGCCGAGCGGGTTCGTAGGGGAAGGGGGAAGAGAGAGATGGGTCGGGCGGGTTTGCGGGTTGGCGGGTTGGGCTGACCCGGCCCGACCCGCTAGGCGGTTCGGCCAGTCCAGTTTAGCTGAACCGGGTTCGGTCCGGTTCAGTCCGGTTTGAACCCGGTTCAGTCCGGTTTATTTTTTTATTTAAAAATAGTTTTTAGGCTTTTAAAAATGTTTTCGGGGTCCAATAAATTTCCAGAAAATTATCCTAAGTCCAGTTTTTCATTTTACACCTAAAAAATTATTTTTATAATATTTTAATATATTTTAAAAACATTTAATTTTATTTAATGTCAAAAATACCTTGTTTTTAATTAACAAAAATTCCCGAAAAAATCCCAAAAAATTCTGAAAAATCCAGTTTTTAAAATCTTGAAAAATCAGGGGGGTTACAATCTACCCAACTTATAAGAATTTCGTCCTCGAAATTAAAATATGGTAGGGTTCTCTCTATCCAATCTCACTTGATTACAGTCTAAAGGATTCCTCTCAAGTGAACATTGCGGTCTCTACCCAACTTAGAATTTACCCATCTATCATCTAAGACTATGCATCTAATAAAGCTATGCCCCAACTTTATTAATCATGTTATTGAATCCTCAAGTCTTTAACACCAAACATATCACCTATGGTATTCCCTTAATCATTTATAAAAAGGGTCTTCAAACAATGCGACCGGCCTGTGGGGTATATCTAGTACTGTCTATATATCAAACTTATACCAAGCATGAGATTTCGTCTTTCCGAAATAAGGGAAGACGAAGATCAATAATAAAGAGTTCAAGGGTGAGGTGATAGAATAGAAGTATCGGGATCAAGGCATTTAAAGAATTCAAATGGGAATTGTCAAGCAGTTGTGGATTAAAATCCTATTCTGGTAATCATTTGTTCGCATGCTCGTATTAGTACAGTTATGTAACTGATACGATATGCTCGGACATATCTAGAGGGCAAGTATACTAGTCAACTATATATCTCAATCCACGTAAAGTAGTCGTGCGAAGTGCGAACCAAAATGCACTAAGGTTGATCAGACCGTAATACACTGATTCTGAATAGACACTTATATTAGTGGGGTTGATCAGGCCCCAATAACACATATGTCATGAACAAGCCCGATAAAGAATAAGCTTGCAAAACTAGGCTATAGAATAGCAGCATAAGTCAAGTACATCAAAATTAAGTGCGTTAGATGATGATGAAAGGAGGTACAAATTATTCAAGTTCACAAAACAAAAACAAACAAGCAACCATAATAATAACAGACTCTATAATCTCTACCGTTATCACACAACCTCCTTGTCTAAGTCGCTAGTCGACCAAATAGGGGCAAGGACCTCTAAATTCTACAGCCTGAATAAACACTATCTTCTTGTGCAAGTCTAAAGTTGTGTCGTCCTAGTTCACTTCATCAATGGGTCAATAGGGCTAGGCGGTACTATGTTGTGAGACATACTACCCAACTTAAAACAATAAACTAATACTGAAATCGTCTTAAGGATACCGTGGAAACTCTTGGTAAGGTCTACGATAAGGGGTCTTGGTACCTATTAGGGTATCCTCCTGTATTACATAGGTCATGGTCGTCTTAAGTCTTAGTCTTAGTACTTATAGGACAAGTGTCGATAGTGAGGATAGAAGAGTTACTGGCCGTCAAGGGTAAGGGATCTAACTTGTATCGAGGCGGGGGTACTAATTACGTGACTTAAGCTAAGGGGTAATCATTAGGTCATAATCTACAATAATAACTTAAACTGTCAAGTTCAAATTACCAATCGCATGATTCAAAAATTTAGAGTAACAACCAAAATAAACAATAAGAAGCGCACAGAAATCAAGGCAGGATGCAAGTCAAGAAATTAATTCGAATCCGATACAGATGTCAAGAACGATTCAAGCAAGTGGATGAGATCCAAAGACTTATCCTATTCTTATTGCAGGCTTGCTCGGTCCCTAAGTTGAAATCGAACAATTTAGTCGTCGACCTGCATGGGCCACCACAAAAACCATGTCACGCCCCAGTCCCAAAATACCGAGGGACTGGACACGTGGCAATGGCCAGCAGCACGCACCGATGGACAACCCAATTTAATGGATCCATCAGGGCATGCTTAAGCTGTAGTCTAACAATAAATAGATCAAGTGTTACAAGTCACAGTCTATACTAATCTCATCCATAACAGATAATCACAGATTAAATGCCAGAATAATGCAAATAGAATAAACTAACAAATCTCAATAAAAGTGTCTCGGAGAACAATCCGAGAACAAGTTTGATACATCAATGCAATAGACAGAAAATAAAGGAACTGGAAATAGAAATAACTGACTATATAAAGCCAAAACTCAGGAGAAGTCCTCTGGCACGATCTCGTCCTCAGGTTGTGATACAGCTCCTGGAAGTGCTCATGTACGGTATATCTCTGGATGGATCTCTTCGGCTATACCTGGGGACATAATCCGGATCCAGGTCCTCCGGGGACATAGCAAGGTACAGATAATACAAGCCATAATAATGCAGTAAAATAGTCAATGAAATAAACAGGGTAAATATGTAACCATCTATGTGAAATACAGGTGAGAACATCACCAGTACTCAGGCTGAGACTACTACAAGCTCTGTGTAGGGGAGCCGGTAGCAGTGATATCATGTGGTCGTCTAGCTCAGCGGAAGACTGAGACGCCGACATAATATAGTCAACCTGTAGCATGTGTGTCTCTCCAGCAATAAATGGAACAATAGGGAAAACACTAAATAACCAGCTAAGTGATATACAAGATGAGAGCAGCACTAGAACTCAGGCTGAAATCACTACAAGCTCGGTGTCGGAGAGCCGGTAGCAGTGATATCATGTGGTCGTCTAGCTCAGCGGAAGACTGAGACGCCGGTATAATATAAAATCAACCTGTAGCCTGTGTGTCTCTCCAGCAATAAATGGAACAATAGGGAAAACACTAAATAACCAGCTAAGTGATATGCAAGATGAGAGCAGCACTAGAACTCAGGATGAAACCACTACAAGCTCGGTGTCGGGGAGCCGGTAGCAGTGATATCATGTGGTCGTCTAGCTCAGCGGAAGACTGAGATGCCGGTATAATATAAAATCAACCTGTAGCCTGTGTGTCTCTCCCCACCCAATGTAATCATATGTCTCATGTCCATGTGGCCCCATGTCCATGTCACGCAAGATCATATCTAATGCAGCAAGTCATAATAAGCTCTAAGCATATATATAAAGAATATGTCATGAACCTGAATCCTATACAGAATCACCATGAATGTCTCAGGAAGATTCTGTCTCATGAATAGTGTCAGGTATCCTGGGTTATGATGTACTTGATAAGACAAGTACGAGGAATATAGGGTCTCGGTATCCATGACTAGATGACAATACACAATGCTGCGTACGGCGTTGGCACCCGACTTTTAATCGGACGCTAAGTAAAGTCACACGGTCCTCGGTTGAACATGAACCACAATATATATATAAGCCAAGGAAATAAGTAACAAGGACTGCAAGTTTTGGCAAGGTACACTTGCCTGGGGTTTGAATACCAACAATTATCCCTGTATCAGTGGATCCTGTAGGTACTCCTCCAAAAGCTATAATAAATATCACCAACAGTCTCAGAAGATATCAAATAGCTAGAAACGTCTGTCCTTACGTCCAATTTGGACACAGGGACAAAAATGACATTTTCGGGTCAAAGCGGGGTCCACAGGTGGCCCACTTTGCACCGAAAAATGTGTCAGGCTCAAAGGTCTCCAAATTTATCAAACTTAGTGTCAACAAGTCAGGAACGATGATACGAATCCAACAGAACTTTCAGAATTGGATTCCGATGAGCCGATCACAAAATCGCCCGTCAAGTGGAGCATGTGGGACCCACGACACGCGATTTTGTCAACGTTCTCAGAATCGAACCAAACTTGGGTCACAGGACCAGCGTATCGCTACGAGTCCAATGGCGCAAGTTTTGTTTCGATCCGACGTGTGTACACAAAGTTAGGACGTATTCCAGAAAGGACGGATATGAGATGGTGTCCGCGAATACGCGTTGATTCCGGTGTGCACGCACATCCGAATCAACTTCTGCGAAATCTCACACGTCCGTATCAACGACGCGCACGTATCGGTGAAGACCGCACGCGACCAAGTCGTCCCGTTTGGCGGGCGTACTCAGTTCCGGGGTGAATCAGGGCATTGTTTTTCCTATTTTTGGATCGCGGTTCGCGATCACCACAGGACGCGATGCACCGAGCGGGTTGCACGGGCACCGATAGGGTCACGCAGGGTTCGCGATGCAACAGGCGGAATCAAAAACGGGTCAACGAGCAGAAAGAAATGAGTACCTGAACAGGGCTCCAGAAATCGAAGTTTCTCGTATCCGAGTTGACACGAAGTGTCCGTGTCCTGACCGTGTCCGGCTAGGGTTTAGGGCTTCGGACTGCTGGCCGGAGCTGGGCGGCACTGCGGCTAGGGCCGGAGGAGGCCGGGGAGCGGAGGCGGTGGTCGTCGTCGGCGGCGGCGTTGAGCGGCGGAGGCGGGCCGGAGTTCGGGGCTCGGGGTCGGGGTGTTGCATCGAGGAGAAGGAGAAGGAGGAGGAAGGGGCCGGGCGAGGCACTGGGAGGAGGGAGGTGGAGGTCGGGGAGCAGCCGGCGGCGGCACAGCGGGGTCTGGGCGGCCGGAGTATAGGGTTAGGATGGGGGATGGTCGGAGGGAGGAGTTCGGGGGGGATTTTATAGGGTTCAAGGGTCGTGCTAGGCGGAGGAGGCGGAGGAGAGAGGGTGAGGACGTGGCGGGGTCGTGGCATGGGGCACCGGCGGGTCTCCGGCGACGTGGCCGGAGAAAGCGGCGGTTGAATCGGTCGCCGAGCGGGTTCGTGGGGGAAGGGGGAAGAGAGAGATGGGTCGGGCGGGTTTGCGGGTTGGCGGGTTTGGCTGACCCGGCCCGACCCGCTAGGCGGTTCGGCCGGTCGGGTTTAGCTGAACCGGGTTCGGGCCGGTTCAGTCCGGTTTGAACCCGATTCAGTCCGGTTTATTATTATTTTTTTATTCAAAAATAGTTTTTAGGCTTTTAAAAAGATTTTCGGGGTCCATTAATTTCCAGAAAATTATCCTAAGTCCAGTTTTTCATTTTACACCCAAAATATTATTTTTATAATATTTTAATATATTTTAAAAATATTTAATTTTATTTAATGCCAAAAATACCTTTTTTTTAATTAACAAAAATTCTCGAAAAAATTCCAGAAAATTCTGAAAAATCCAGTTTTTTAAATCTTAAAAAATCAGGGGGTTTACATACACGGCGGAGGCGAGCGGTCGGCAGGTGAGGTAAGCCGCAGTGGCGGCGGGTGCGGGGGAGGAGAAAGGTTAGGAGGGTTTCGGGTCGGGTCGACGGGTCGGGCGGCGGATCCGGCCCGATCCGCTAAAGCTTGAAAGCGGGTTCGGGTATGCGGGTTTTGGGTCGCGGGTTAGACCCGAATTCGCCCCGCAGACTTTGGGTTGGATTTATTAAACCGATCTGGGTTGGTTCGGCTTGGTTTGGTTCAATTGAAACGGGTTTATTTCTAGTGTTTATTTAAAACTTTGTTTTTAGGGTTTTAAAAATACTTCCGGGGTCCAATAAATTCCAGGAAAATTACCCTATGTCTAATTTTTTATTTTACACCAGAAAATATTATTTTTATAATATTTTATTATTATTTAACATTATTTCTCAAACTGTGTCCGGGTTCTAGAAAATTTTAATATTTAATAACCACATTTAAAAATACTTAATACCAGAAAATAATTAATTTAATCAGTTAAAAATCACCTAAAATTCTAGAAAATTTATTTTTAAAATCTAAAAATTTCTGGGGGTTTACAATCTACCCCCCTTAAGAGGATTGCGTCCTCGCAATCAAAGAATAACCGGTCAACAGAGATAACACGGTTACAAACATTGTTCGAAACACATCACGATCAAGGATGAGGGTTTTTAAGAAAACACATAGGGAATCACTTCCCTAAGAAATGGAAGTTATGCAATTTCCAGAGAAAAAATTATAGTTTTAGAAAACTAGGTTATTATTTATAAAACATATTAGGTTATCACTAGGTTATCAAGTTGAAAAACCACTAGGTCAAGGCTAAGGTCACGAACCAGCAGGCACGAACTAAAGCAATACTAAACGAGATAACTACGAAAACTTATGCGCATTAGCTATTCCAAGAGTCTGCGCGTCCTCCAAAGTCATTGCAAAAGCCTGTCCGCGTCTTTGAGGTGGTGCCCTCTGCTGTTGCTGGGCTTGCTGGAAGGGTGCTGCTCGAGGCGCCAAGGGTGGCCTTGGTTGATATCCTCCTGGTGCTGGTAGAGCTTGTTGGTTGACTATTGGTGCTCCTTCTCTACGCTCAGGGCATTCCCTCACTGCATGCTGTCTGGATCCGCAAGCTAAGCATAACCCGAGTTTACGTCTACACTCCTTCTCAACATGGCCTATCTTGCCGCAGTAGTGACAAGTAGGAAGAGTTAGGGATTTTGATGTAGCTCCCTGTGGTGCTTGATGCAGATGAGGTTTCTTTGCAGCTTTTCTATGCGGTGCTCGGGCTGGTGCTGATGTGGAAGACCGCTTCAGGTTGGACTCTCTCCTGGTGACACGCTCCATACGTCGGGCTGCAGCAAGGACGTCCATGTACGAAGTAGGTGCAACGGATCCAATCATTCTCTGTAGCTCAAAGTTTAGTCCATCGAAGAACTTCTCAGCATTCTCTTCTTCTGTCGGGATCAGGGAAGGGGCGAAGCGACTCAGTCGAATGAATTCCGCGTTGTACTCTTCTATCGTCATAGTATCCTGAGTGAGGCGATTGAACTTGTCCCGCAGTTCTGATTGAGCGATAGCTGGAATGTACATCTCCTGAAAGAGTCTGGAGAACTCTTCCCAAGTGACTCGGTCTGATCCGAGCCGTCTCTCCTCAGATAGCCACCAGTGATGTGCATTGCCCGTCAATTGCATTCTGACGGCAGTCATCCAACGTTTCCGTGGAAGCTCAGCTGCTTCTAATTGATGCTGAGTGTTAGTGAGTCACTCATGTACTTCTGTGGGCTCCTCCTTGCCTGAGAAGGTACGGGGCTTCAGCTGGTAGAAATCGGTGATAGAGCCCATCGTTGGCCGTCGAGCTGGTAGGTTGGCCTGCTCCAATGCAGTTACTAGGCTGTTCCTCAAGTACTCCGCCTCGTGACGCTGAGCTTCTTGATGAATTTGCTGTTGAGCTTGCATCATTGCGTATATCATTTAGAATATTTGTTGTCCGTCCATTGTCTGCCCTTGTGGGAATACTGGCATTGGTGGTGTGAACTGCGGCGGAGGTGGGATGTCATCACGTCGAAATCTAGAAGCATGCTGATCTGCTGGGCTGCTTCGGTGAGTGGAGGGATCTCCACTCAATGGTGTCACTTCATCTTCTCCGTAGGTGGCTACAACACCTATTGGTGTTCTTGTTGGAGTTTCGTCGTTTGCTCGTGAATCCATTAATCTGCATCAAAATAAACTATAAGAGGCGTACAGGAATCAAGGCAGGATGCAAGTAAAAATTTAATTTTAATCCGATATAGATATCAAGAACGATTCAAGCAAGTGGATGAGATCCTAAAAACTTATCCTATTCTTACTACAGGCTTGCTCGGTCCCTAAGTTGAAACCGAATAATTTAGTCATTGACCTGCATGGGCCACCACAAAAACCATGTCACGCCCCAGTCCCAAAATAACGAGGGACTAGCCACGTGGCAATGGCCAGCAACACACAATAATGGGCAAACCCAATTTAATGGACCCATCAATGTGTACTTAAGCTGTTAAACAACAATCAGGGTCTGCTAATCTCATCCACAGAAATGAATACAACAATATCAGAATTATAAAGCAATAACAAGTCTTGATTAAAACATAAGTCGGGGAACAATCCGACAATGAGTTTGATACATCAACTCAATAAACTGGAAATAAAGAGTCTAACAATAGAAATAACTGAGTATAGAATGTGCATATACTCAGGAGAAATCCTCAGCTATCACCTCATCCTCAGGTTCTGGTACTGTTCTGAGAAGTGCTCCTATTCCGTATACCTCTGGATAGACCTCGTCTGCTAATCCTGGGGACATAATCCGGATCCAGGTCCTCAGGGGATATAGCAAGGTACAGATAATATAAGCCAAAATAAATGCAGTGCATCAATAAATAAAACGATAGGGTAAATATAAACCAGCTAAGTGATATGCAAGTGAGAGTTTTAGTCATACTCGGGCTGAGACAACTACAGGATCGGTGTCTAAGAAACCCATAACAGTATTCTCTCGAAGGGCCAGTTATGTACCAAAGCTCTGTGTCAGAGTCTAAGGCATTTCAAGTAAAGTAATATATATATATATATAATCAGCCTTTTGTATGGTAAATCTCTCCCCACCCAATGTAATCACAAGTCACAGGTTCACGATGTCTCATGTCCATGTCACGCAAGATCATATCTAATGCAAAAAGTCATAATGAAATATAATCATGTACAATGTATATGTTCAAATCCTGTATCCTATATAGAATCATCATGAATATCTCAGGAAGATTCTGTCTCATGAATAGTGTCAGGTGTCCTGGGTTATAACGTACTTGATAATGCAAGTACGAGAATGTAAAGGATCACGATAGCCATCTCTAGTTGACATTACACAACTTCGCGTACGGTGTTGGCACCCGACTATTAATCGGACGCTAAGTAAGTCACACGGTCCTAGGTTTAAGCATGTACAACAGATAAATAAGTCAAAGAAATATGTAACAAGAACTGCAATGTTTGACAAGGTACACTTGCCGGGATTTTGGTTACCAACTACGGCTCTAGTTTCAGCGGGTTCTGCAGGTACTTCTCCGGTTGCTGAAATAGACATCACCATCATATTCAGAAGACATTAAATAGCTATAAACGCCTGTCCTTGAGTCCAATTTGGACACAGGGGCAAAAATGACAGTTTCTGGTCAAAGCGGGGTCCACATGTGGGCCACTTTGCACCGAAAAATGTGTCAGAACCAAAGTTCTCCAAATCTGTCAAACTTAGTGTCAACAAGTCCATAATGATGATACGAACCCAATGGAACTTCCAGAATTGGATTCCGATGAGCCGATCACAAAATCGTCCGTCAAGTGGAGTCGTGGGGCCCACAATACGCGATTTTGTCAACGTTCTCAGAATCGAACCAAACTTGGGTCACAGGACCAGCATATTGCTACGAGTCCGATGGCGCAAGTTTCGTTTCGATCCGACGTGTGTACACCAAGTTACAACAAGATTCAGAACAGTCAGATACGGGGCATTGTCGGCGGATACGCATTGATTCCGGTGTGCACGCACATCCAAATCAACTTCTGCGAAATCTCGCACGTCCGTATCGATGGCGCGCACCTTTCGGTGAAGACCGCACGCGACCAGGTCATCCCGTTTGGCGGGGCGCACTCAGTTCCGGGGTAAAACAGGGCGTTGTTTTTCCTGTTTTTGGATCGCGGTTCGCGATTACTATAGGACGCGACACACCGAGCGGGTTTCACGGGCATCGAGAGGGTCACGCGGCCTACGCGTCACAACAAACGGAACAGAAAATGGGGCAACGAGGAGAGAGAAAACGTTACCTGAACAGGGCTACGTGGAACGAGGTTCTCTCGTGTCCGTGAGTCGACACGACTCAAACTGTGTCCGGGTTCTGTCGTGTCCAGTCTAGGGCTAGGGTTTGGGGGCTTCTCCGGAGTCGGGAGGCTGCTGGTGGCTGCTCGCCGGGGCTGGGTCGACGGAGCACGGCGAGGTCGGTTGGGAGTTCGTCGGGGAAGACAGCTGAGGGCGGCCGGGGCTAGGGTAGGGCAGCGGAGCTCGGGGAAAGGAGACGGTGCTGGGCGAGGGCGACCGAGGGCGAGGCGGCCGGGGCTCTAGCGGCGAGGAAGCGGCGGGTGGCAGCGGGGGTCGTCGAGAAAAGAGGATGGCTAGGGCACCGAGGCAGAGCGGGAAAGGGCGGCTGGGGACGTCGGGGACGGGGTTCTCACGGTGCTGCGGGGACTGGGTCGAGGGGAGAGGCGGAGGAGATGGAGGAGGAGGCCAGGTGAGGAGACGGGGCTGCGGTGGCGGAGGATTAGGGTTCCGGCGAGGGGGATAGGTGGTGGAAGTGGTGGTGGAGACGATGGGGAGAGGTGGTTATATAGAGCGAGGGCTAGGGCGGAGGAGGCGGGGCAGTTACGGCAGGGGAAGCGGGGACGGTTACGGCGGATAAGCCGGCCGGATCCGTAACGGACGGCGGCTGATCTGGGGAAAGGGGACGGTTACTGTAGCAGTAACCGTAACGGTCGGGTTTCCGGGTTTTCGGGTCGGGTTTACAGATCCGACCCGACCCGCATGGGTTTGGGTTTAAACCGGGTCGGGTTCAGCGGGTTGGTTCGGTTTGATTTGGTTTAATAATAAACCGGGTTTAATTAGGGGTTTTATTAAAATTTTAGTTTTAAGGTCTTTAAAAATGCTTCCAGGGTCCAATAAAATCCAGGAAAATTATCCTAAGTCTAATTTTTTATTTTACACCAGAAAATATTATTTTTATAATATTTTAATATTTAATAACCACATTTAAAAATACTTAATACCAGAAAATAATTAATTTAATCAGTTACAAATTACCTAAAATTCTAGAAAATTTATTTTTAAAATCTGAAAATTTCTGGGGGTTTACATATACAACTTTATATAGAACAAATTTATAACAGCATAAAAAATCAAACTGAATTACAAAATTAAAGGAATAAAAAAAACTAGGAAATTTTTTGATGAATTAAAAAAAAATCAAACTCATAACAGTATATAAAATAAACAGAGTGACAAAATTGAAGGAATAAAAAAATAAAAAAATAAAAAAAAATATCCTTCAAATTATCGCGAATGGATATGTGGAAAAACAAATCCACATAATTTAAAGGATCTTTTTATTATTTGGTGCATTAAATAAGTTTGAAGTCAATAATACAATCTAGCTTGTGAGTAATCACCCAAAATATAAGATTCACCCTTATTTTTCTGGTGGATTACAAAATTTGAAGTTATATAAGATTCCTCTAGATTCGAGGCTGACAATTTCCTAAGTGTGAACTGGTACTAATTACAGTCATATCCTCGATATTGGACTACTTTAGTGCATGACACTCCACCCATTCAATTTGAGGGATTTTAAGCACACAAAATGTCACGTCCCAATTTTCGCTAAATCAATAATTGTCCCCCAGACGTGATATCGTGCACGCGTAAGACGCACATGCACAAGGTCTAGGCATAATAATATACTTTAAAACAAATGCAACAGAGTACGTAAATAAGATATCACACTTTGAGATATAGAAAAATTTTCTTTATTGATAATGAACATCTGTTTACAGACTTTTGACCCAAAAGTAACGAAGATGCCACACGGGTTTACAATTTGGACGAAAAATGAGATATTCGTTCCATACATTACATCCCTTACCAATATTTCAAAAGCACAAAATACCTTGGATGCGAGTCAGCACCATCGCCTAGGAGCTTCAAAAATGGAAGTGAGAGGCTCCAAAAGTCACAACACGAACGCGCCTGATCAGGGAAGGGTTGGAGAAAGCTTCAGCTCCTCGCCGTATCGCCTCGGCTCGGGGAACCTGCTGCAACGAGGGTCAGTACTTCAAAAAGTACCGGTGAGGGCGAGCTAACCCAACATACCAAATCAACATCGTATTCATGTGAACATGCAACATTTTTATTATGTGATCATTCTATCTTGTCTTAGTTCAATTCTTTATATATGATATAATGGAATGACATAACAAAATGCGCCACCGTTCAGTGACTTTACCTGTACCGTCTGAACCACCTGTACAAAACTTACCATGAACTTCCATGCCACGAAGACATAGTTAGTCTGCACAGTTTAAATATATATAAAGATCACTGTCTTGACTAGCCGTCATAGACCATAGTCTGGGTAGACGGCGATGCTTGCAGCGCAGGTAGCGAGCTCAGCTACAAACTCCCGTCTCACCCGTGCTAAATTGCTAGCACGACTAACTGATGTTCCGCCCGGGACGAATCGGCCCCTGTGCCCCGGTGACCGTTCGCAGGAACCAAGACTCTTGTGCACAAGATTATCCATGACCATTGACGATCTTAACACTAAGTTAACATACGAAGCATTTTAAACATCAATATGAACAGAACTACTTTAGCATAATGCGATGACATAGTCTACTGGTTGTTATGATCAATTCACAAGTTATGTACTATCCATTGAGCAGTCATAGATGAATAAGTTCTAACTATAACTGAACACAAAATAGCTATATGTATAACAGACATGCACGCATAAATGTGATCGTTGAGAATTCTATGTAACAAGCATTATAAGTGTTTCAAGTCTACTTCTTCTTTATTCTGACTCAATTTTATGAGGAATCACAGCGGAAAGTAAGGTCGTGTATCGGTTGGTGGTCGACCTATTTGATCACAACTGCAGTCGAACCAAAGTTAAACGGTTTGAAAATAATCACAGCCGAACCAAACCAACTAACTGGTTGGTTGGTTGGTTGGTTCAGTTTGGTTCGGCTCGACTGACCGGTTTTGATCAAACAAATTTTAAAAAATGCGCAGCCACAAATGCAATATGTAAGAAGTACCATTAAAAAATTAAATAAACCCATAAAAGCCAATATATATAGACGATGGTCACTACAAACCTTGATAGATTACTCTCCAGTATCTCTCCTATGAGAAACATAACACAAAAAAATTTGTCAAATCACTATAGTTCTTGTGAATAAATAATTTGGAATTAGCTAAAATCCGAACATGTATATATAAATGATGGAAATTATAGATTTACTGAATTGTGAGCAAAGGCGAGGGTTGAGAAGGCAAAGTAGAAGATGGTGCCAAGTTGTTGTGATAGTGGACCAATTTTGGGTTTTGGTTTGGGTACTTAATTTTATTTAGTGACATATTTTGGTGACAAAATTTGATTTTCTGTGGCGAAATGGGTATTTTAATGATGAATGTTGGTGACAAAAATGCGTAAATAAAAAATTTTGAGTACCCAAATCCATTAACGGACAAATCGATTATCCAAAGTCTAATTAGGTTATAAACTTGGTACCCTTATACAAAATAATCCTATTTACTAAGGGTTGTTTGGTTCCTTGCAACTGAGCCGGATATGAATTTTTTTGTGATACTCACCCGAACTCTCTTGAGTTCAGGCATTTGGTAGGAAGAAATAAAAGTCATCTTTCGTACGTGAATTGATGGATGACAGTTTCTGTGGTGCCCCGTTCCCCCTATTCGAGGAGCGCGGTTAAGAAATACAAGTCGGTATCGTTCGATCGGGATAGATTGAATCAAGAACTCATCCTCGTTATGGATTTGCTTCTTCGGAATCGATTCACATATTCAGTGGACTGTGTCCCGAGGATCGACTTAGCGGCAGAGTCGAGAGGGACATCTCCGCTGTAAGTTTTCTTGCCTAGTTTTTGCTCTCGCCTTGTTGCTTTCGTGTTTTGAGTTGGTTTTTGGATTTGTTTGCGTTTTCTTGAACGGTTCCGATGGATTTCATTATTTTTATTCGTTGAACTGCACTTCAATCCCGAGCTTGGAAAGAGAGAAAGAGGTATTGATCAGCTGTTCGTGGCAATACAGGTGATCGAGCGCTAGACAACGTGCGAGCGGAGTCTTGAAGCACCTCTTTTTCTTCCTTCTCCAACCAACTTGTGAGTGGCTTATATTCGATTCAGTTGACCCTTTTTCAAGTCTTCACATCAAAAAACTTGCATTCTTGCTTGCCCCGATCAAATGATACCAAAATAACTAAAAGATGTCAAGATAAAAAGGGAACAGACTTGGATAACTTTATGCTTGTAAATCAACTTGTGAAGGGTTATCTTATTGCGTGCTAGTTCGTTTAGAATGTTCTATACATGCTTCAATTTTAGTTAGAATTGCATACTTCTTCTATAAATTGTGCACACACCTTGTTATGCAATAAATTATTCAGGAAGACTGTGCAAAATGAATCATTCAATGCTACTTGTCTTGTACTCATGTTGCCTCAACTGCATAAATTGATAACTTAGCCTAGACGCCGTTTAATCACGGACAACTTGTGCATAAGGTCATAGTTCCTGCGGACGTTCACTGGGACACTGGCACCGATCTGATCCGGACGGAACTCATGTTTAGTCTCATGTGCTTGAACGGGATGGCTTGTAGCGCCTCATATGCTTTCGTTGCATACCATCATCGTCAATGACTATTTCATCATTTATGGCACCATGCCAGTGACCCCCTTGTATATTTAAACCTGTGCAAGCTAACTTGTATCTTATGGCAGGGAAGGACATGGTAAGTATTATGCAGGTGGTTCAGACGGACAGGTAAAAGTCACCGAACGGTGACAAGTTTATTTCAATAGATTTTCATATCAATGCCTGCTTGTAAAATGAACTAAGGCAAGATAGAAAGACCACAATAAGTTGCATACTTCATATAAACAACGTGTTGATTGGTATAGTTGGGTTAGCTCGCCTTCATTAGTGCATTTTGATGTACTGACCCTCGTTGAAACAGGTTTCCCGCACCAAGGAGATCCTGCGAGGAGCTGAAGCCACTTCCCAATCTAGTCCAGCTGTCGGCACGCCCTGATCGTGCCATATTTTGAAGCATTTTGAAGACCCAGGAGCTAGTAACTTAACTCATGCAGCTCCAAGGAAAAGCTATAGTCCCGCCTGGAGGTCTCTAACATTTTGAAGTTTTAGTAAATGATGTAATGTACAGGACAACTATCTCATTTTGTGTCCACTTTTGTAAGCCCGTGTGGCGATTATCTGACTCGTTCAAGAGTTTGTAAAAGATGTTCATTATCAATAAAGAGAACTTTTTCATGTTTCAACTTTGTGTTTCAATTATCTGCGTACTCTGAATATGTTCTTGTTATGCGAAAATACCTTAGCCTTGTGCGGGGCGCAACCTAGGCCCGCACGGCGTCACGTCCGGGAGACGACTATCGATTCCACGGAATCAGGATGTGACAGTTCCTGTCTCCCCCTAAACGAGTGCGGTTTCACCACGCTCATTTTGCAAAGAAAGTGGCTAGAAATGAGAGAAAAAAGTCAAAGTTAAAAAAATTGTAAAGAGAGAGAAAATGGTTATTTGGTTGCACACTATAATTTTTTTTTTCCACTTTCAACAACAATCAAAACAACGATACTAATTTTTTCTGCACTTTAATATTTTTCAATTTCATAAACCAAACAACTTTTAAAAAGTCACAATTTATGTGTACGCAAATTCTGTTTTTCGACGTTCTTATACTTTCGTGCAACCAAACAACATCTAAAGACTATGTGCGGGTTGGATGTTGCCTGCACCCGATCCGTTTTCCTGAAAGAATTTGTTGTTGATAAAATATATTGTGCTCCTCTTCCAAGAATCTTTTCTCCCTCGACTCCTCCTCCACTCCCACCTCCACCTCCGATCTTCAGTCGAAACAGCCGATAGGTAGAGAAATTAGGGTTTCCAATTTCTCCGATCCAACGGTCCCGATCAAAAAAATTAGGTTATTTTTCCTGTGTCCAAGAATTAGGGTCTCTGACAGGAGCTAGGGTTTTGTTGTATTCTAGGGTTTTCCGATGGCGGCAAGGCTTCAGGCGCTGCAGTCGAAGGTGGCGGAGGCGTCGCGGCTCGTGGCGAAGAACGGATGCGCGTACTACAAGCAGACAATGGAGAAGAACAAGAAGTACGTCGTTGACCCGCCGACGGTGGAGAAGTGCCAGGAGCTCTCCAAGCAGCTCTTCTACACTCGTCTCGCTAGGTCCTACTCCTATCCTCCCCTTCCTCTCTCGATTCCGATTTTTTTTTTAAATGTTCAATGAAATTGAATCTGGCGGCATGACTTATTTTTGGTGTGTCCTAATGTAATATGTTATATTCTGTGTATCCGACACAATGCCACATTGCAAAGGTCTTTTGGGTGTGAGCAAAGTTCAATAAAATATAAAGCTTATGGGATTATTATTAGGGGTTTTTGATATTACCCTCTCTTAGATGGGGGATATAAATATTATCCCCCTGTTAGATTAAAAGTTGAGAACACCCCCCTATAAGTGTTGCTAATGAGCTTTGAAAGTGTCAATAAGTTTTTAACGACACTTACATGGGTGTTCTAACTTTTAATCTAACATGGAGGTAATATTAATATCTCCCATCTAACAGAGGATAATATCAAAAACCCTTTATTATTATTGTTATTGTTATTGCAGAGGCACATATATATAGTATTACAATGTTATTAGGGTTAGATACCCTAGTCTATTTGGGGTAGAAAACAAAAAGGAAAGGAAATAAATATATAATTACCATACAATTTCCTATTTAAAGAAAAATAAAAGTAAAAAATAATTACAATACAATTTCTTATTTCTAAATTAATTTCTCATGCAAACGCTCCCCCCCTCAAGTTGGAGCATAGATGCCGCTTATGCCTAACTTGCCAAGTGAGTTATGTTAATGCCTTACTCGATACTGCCTTCATCAACATATCTATGAATTGATCATCGAACTTAACGTATGGGAATTGGAAAATTGGTGCCTCCAACTTTTCATTGATTTAATGCCTATCTAGTTCAACATGCTTTCTACGATCTTGTTGAATTGTATTATGAGATATGTTAATTGCTGCCTTATTATCACAAAATAAATTCATTCTCAAACATGGTGGAAACCCAAGTTCTGTAAGTAACTCCTCCAATCATAGGAGCTCACAAAGCTCCTTGGCCATACCCCGAAGCTCAGCTTCAGCACTAGACAAAGCCACCACATTATGCTTCTTGCTACACATTGTCACACGATTTTTACCAACAAAAGTGAAATACCTAGATGTCGACCCTCGGTTGACTATTCCCATCCTAATTTGCATCAATCTGTCCATCTTTAGATGACCATTCTTTAAGAACATAATTTTCCTTCTTGGTGTAGACTTCAGATATTTAAGAACCCGAAGTACCACATTCAAGTATCTTCACCAGGAGCATGCATAAACTGACTCCCCACACTTTATGTATGCAATGTCAGGTCTAGGATGTGACAAATAGATTAACCTTCCAAGTAATAATTGGTACCTCTCTTTTTAGCCGGAATCTGATAATGATATTCTCCCAAGTGATGATTCTGAATAATAGGTATGTCTGCATGCTTGCAGTCAAGTAGCCCCGTCTATAACAACAAGTCTATGACATTTTCTTTGAGAAAAAAAAATGTTCCTTCATCTAATCTAGTGACTTCAATTCCTAAAAAAAATACATAAGGCTACCAAAATCCGTCATCTCAAATTCAACGGCTAATTAATTTCTAAGTCTTGAGATTTCTTCTTGATCATCCCCAATCACAATCATGTCATACACATAAATTATGAAACCTATCACCTTACCTTGTCTATGTTTGAAAAACAATGTATGGTCAAAATTGCTGTGTCTGAAACCATATTTCTTCATAGCTACGAGGAATCTTCCAAACCAAGCTTTGGGTGACTGCTTGAGGCCATACAAGGCCTTCTTCAATTTATACAACATATCTTGAAGGAACATCTATATAAACCTCCTCCATGAGATTATCATGAGAAAAACATTCTTCATATCAAATTGTTGTAAAGACCAATTTAGATTAGGAGCAAGAGATAAGAAAATATGAACTGTTTTAATTTTCGCCACTGGAGCAAAAGTTCCATGATAATCAATACCATATGTTTTGAGTGTAGCCTTTCGCAACAACTCTAGCCTTGTACCTCTCTATTGACCCGTTTGTATTATACTTTATAGTATATATCTATCGACAACCAACGACCTTCTTTCTTTTTGGTAAGGGAATTAAACTCCAAGTCTTATTTTTCTGAAGTGCCTCCATATCTTCGTCCATATCTTCTTCCATTGCCTTTGTCCATTTAGGATCAGAAAGGGCTTCATCCACCTTATTTGGAATATGAATTGTTGTCAATTGATGCACACAAGTTTTCCTTGAATCTGATAGTCAGTGGGGGTCACATTATTAGCAATAGAATATCTCGTTTGTTTATAGTTATCGGGACTATCGATTTGGAGGCCCTCTATTATGCCTAGATGGTAACTGAAAAGTTGCCGAGTCATTCAATGAGTTATCCAATACATGTTCAGGTATTGTAGGATTTACCTCAGGAATATATGCCGGAGTCTCATCGGAGGGTACTTTAGAGCTTGGAGAGGGGGTTATATGAACACAATCGTCACACATTGCATTGTCTGTCCTGTCGTCCATAATAGACCGATCGGCTGGTTCGGGGTGTGCAACAAAGGCATGTTACTTGCACTGTGTCGACACATCGGTGATACTGCTACTGCCTCTTGGTTGTCCGAAATACCTAGAAATTTGAACAAATTCTTCTCGACACTCGTACTCTTCCCTTAAAGAGGAGAATCTGATACAAGGGCACCATAATATGTCTATGACTCCAAAAACGTAACATTCATAGTCACATAGTTCTTCCATGTCGGCTGATGATAACTCCTATATCGCTTTTGGTGAGTAGAAAATCCCAGGAAAAGACATTGTATGGCACATGGATCAAGCTTGGTACGTTGATTTTTGTGAAAATGAACATATGCAATGCAACCAAATATTCAAGGAGGGAGAGTTAGAAGGAAGGTGATGGTCTAAAACTCACCAAATATTGAAACGCTGTTTGAAACTCTAAATCTTTAGATGGCATACTGTTAATCAAATATATCGCATTGATAACGACATCATCCCAACAAGTTTGGGGAGCATGGTATCACGGACTTAGTGTTTTTGCCTACACGTCGTTTCGTGCGGTGCACGAACATTCTCCTCGAAGTCCCGTGCAAGCCTTCTCCAAATACTTAGCTAAATCGCTAAGGCAATAATGAGAAAAATGTGGAGTAAAAGAGAGAAAGAGATTAAAATATTAAAAACTTTATTATACTAGAGAGAGTTTATAACGTCTTGGGTGGTAAGGAGCAAATAAGTCTTCCCCCTATTTATAATGCCTCTAAGGCTTACAAGAATCTTTTGGAATGAGAATATTTCAGGAATTATTCTATGAATTTTTTAGAAATTATTCTATATCCTAAGAATATTCCATACATTATTTTTAATGCCAAATAACTAAAAAAGAAGCCTCTAGAATAGAAAGATGTGGAGATTATTCCATCAAGTGATGGAGGATTCTATAAGTTTCACGCAAAACCCCTAATAGAGGATGGTTATGCAAATAATCTCGGTGGGCTACAAAATTTTGTGCGTTATATTCTTTTTCACCTGTTTTGTCGATGCCCTCGTCGACGAGTGCACCAAGTCTCCGAAAGGCTTTCGCCCCCGTAGTCACGGTCGTCACGTGACGTTCCTTCTTTTTCATTCTCGTGCGACCCTTATCAGGCTTGTCCATCTTCTCCTCAAGATTGAAAGCAAACATGCTCATTATATCATCTTTTTTTTATAGTTCATACCCTCCTCGGCACAGAAATAGACTCGAACAGGCTATCATGTCGTGGATCCCCTTCGTCTCATGGGCGCACAGTCCTCCATACCTTTCTGCATGCGAGTCCTATTGTGACTCTGTCGACCTGAACGTCCGCCACGATCCTTGAGCGACTCCTTGCATGAGCCACTCCACTTTCGTACATTTATTTTTGTCGCATCTGCCTCCTCGCAGTCGACGACATGCTTCTCCTGACCCTGGCCTAACTTGGTAGCAAGATCCACCTCCCTCTGCGGAAGTGACTTCTCGGGATTGTCCCTTGCAACATCATTGGTCTCGCTTGGAAGACAGTCCTCCTCTAAGTCTTCCTTCATCTCGAGCACCGCTAAGTAGGCCATATCCCTTTTGCTACCCTCCTTGAGCTGAATGGCAGAGACAACTTTTTTCTTTGATGACTCACCTCGTGCAACACTCACCATGCACGAGGAGCCTTCCTCCATAAAGCTGACGACTCCCAAGTGTGGCATCGGAACCGCCTTCGTCGCGATTAGGAAATCCATGCCAAGTATCATCTTGAAGTCGTCCAGTGATGTAGCAGTGAAATTGGCAACACTCGACCAATATTCACCTCTATGCGAACTCTCTTGGCTATCCATGCACGAGGTGAGCCGCTGAGTTGATCGCCTTCATCTTGCTTGAATTTTTTTCCAATGCTAGACCCAAGCGACAAACTTCCACGTCCGAGATGAAGTTATGAGCAGTGTTTTAAATGGTGCCCGTCTCGGCCGCCTAGGCGGTCGCTCTCCACACTGTTTTTGCCGTTGGTGCCTTAGCGATGGAGTAGACGGTCAGCAGAGGTTTGGCGGCATGAGCAGAGGTGAGTACGTGGCACGCGGTATACTCTAATTCTAATTCTGTAGTAGAATGAGTTAGGCGGTCGTGTAAGTGAACGTCTAGACGGAGCAATACTTGACTAGATGTTTTGGCAAAATAGTTTTGCAAGCATTATGGACCTATGAGTCACTTTTACATGACTTAAACTTCATAAATCTTTGTTGTACAACTTAGCTATGCATAACAAATCCCTTAAAATATGCATATTATGCAAAAACAATGGTAAAATAGTAAAAAAATATAAAAAATGTACCAAACGTCTAGGCGGCGCCTAGGTGTTCTAGGTGGTAGGCGGACCCTTTCTGCCGCGCACCCGCCTACCGCCGTTTAGAACATTGGTTATGAGTGGCGTCCGTATCAACCAACGTCCGTGTACTCATGCCATTGATCCTCACGTCAATGTACATAACTCCCTGCTCGGAGTTTTCGACACAACGGACTTGGCCTTAACGACGTTGAGTAAGCGCAACGCTCCTATGTGCGCTCCCCACTTCGTACTCCTTGTCCTCCACCTCCTCACTTCGGACGACATTGACTCGCTTGTTCATATTCTGTCAATTCCGATCATAGTAGTTTTCTCTACATATAAAGCACGAAACAATTCGCTTGGGTTGGGCCTTTTCACGCTTCTTTTCCTCGGACGAACCTTTCTTAGGAGAGCTCTCCTTCTCTCCTCCACCATTCTCCTTGGTGGTTTTTGGCTTAGCTTTGGCCTTGGCCTTGGCATCGTTGTCGTTCCACCTGTACTCGACGAGTCTCTCGGTTGCTGTCACGACGGTGTTCAAGTCTTGCACCCTCTGTCGCTGTAATTCTTGAGCTGCGCACGGTTGAAGTCCATCGAGGAAGAAGAACAAGTGATCCTCCTCATCCATGCTAGATATCGCGAGCATTAAGCGTGTGAACTCCGCAACGTACTCTTTGACTGTTCTAGTTTGCTTGAGTTGTCGCAAGTTCCGCTTTGCTGTGAACTCCATGTTCTCTGGGTAGAATTGGGACTTAATCTCCTTCTTGAGATCCTCCCAAGTCTCAATCGAGTGAAAACCCTTCTCTATTTATACGCACCTACGTCACCACAACATGACATCATTGGTAAAATAGAGTGAAGCAATGTTTACCTTCTCGGCCTCATCCTCGATGTACAACGCCTTGAAGTATCGCTCTGCGTTCCACAAGAAGTTCTCCACTTCTTTGGCATCTCGCACCCTAATGTAGGATTTTGGCTCGGGGATCTTTCTTCTCGGTGCCTCCCTACTCGAGTCCACCGTTCGCAATGACCTGCTCCAAAATGGCAACTTTGGTCTTGAGTTCTCCACAACTCTCGACCATGGTTTTTAGCTCCTCGTAGCCTCGAACCTTTCTGCACAAGTCCTCAATCTCCGCACGATGTGCCTTAAGCTCCTCCTCAAGTGCGGATCATCTCTTGGATTTGCTCCCAGAATATCGCATGGACGAAACGACGTCACTCTCCAGCCCAACGTATAACTCTTCTAGCCTTGCGTTGCTTTGCTCCACGGGGCCATGCGTATCCCTATGTCCCTCGAACCTGTCTCCAAGATCTCGAGACGTTCTGTAAGATCGGCAAGGGTACGCTCCGCCATAGGCTCCTTGCTCTTGTCCCTCTTGTTGGTCTTGACGTTCCTCTCCTTAGACGAGGCGGGCCTTCTCTGGACGCTCTCCTATGTCGACATGGCACCAACCAACCTTCGCTCTGATACCACTTGTCACAGACTTAGTGTTTTTGCCTACACCTCGTTCCGTGCGGTTCAAGAACTTCCTCCTCGAAGCCCCGTGCAAGCCTTTTCCAAATACTTAGCTAAATCACTAAGACGATAATGAGAAAAATGTTGAGCAAAAGGGATTGGAATATTAAAAACTTTATTATACTAGAGAGAGTTTACAACTTTTTGGGTGGTGAGGAGCAAATGAGTCTTCTCCCTATTTGTAATGCCTCTATGGCTTACAAGAAGCTTCTGGAATGAGAATATTCCAGAAATTATTCTATGAAATATTCTAGGAATTATTCTATATCCTAAAAATATTCCATACATTATTCTTAAATCTTAATGCCAAATAACTAAAAGGAAGCCTCTAGAATGGAAAGATGTGGAGATTATTCCATCAAGTGTTGGAGGATTCTGGAAGCTTTCCGCAGAACCCCTAACAGAGGAGGGTTATGCAAATAATCTTGGTGGGCCACAAAATTTTGTGCGTTACAATGGGCACCAATAAGAAGAGCTCTAGCAGTTTCTAGAATGTGTTGATTCTTCCTTTCTGTAACACAGTTTTGCTGTGGAGTCCGCAAACATGTAGTTTCACATATTCACATATTCTCCATCATTATCTGAACAAAGTACCTGTATCTTAGTAGAGAACTGTGTTTGAACCATATTATGGAAAATCTGAAGAGTGATTAAAACATCACTTTTGTTCTTCAATAAATAAAGCCATCTCATACAAGTGCAATCATCCACAGATGTATCAAACCACCAAATTCTAGAGCGAGAAGTAATAGGAGACGGCCCCCTAATATCCAAATGAACTAAGGAAAACGGAATGGTACTTTTATCCAAACTTAAAGAATATGAAACACGGTGACTCGTGCCCAATATGCAAGTATCACACTTAAATTTTTAATCATTGATATCAATAAACAAACTAGGGATCAAATACTTCATATTATGAGAAAGAAGTCCCAGGTGTTGCTGCAGTAGCCATATATGTCGTTTTTTCTCCTCATTAGAACCTTTCACATAATTGACTTTACCCAAGCTCACATATTGCACATAATACAGCTCCCTATTTTAGTACCACGTCCGATAATCTCCTTGTTATGAATATCCTGAAGAAAACAGAACATGTGATACATGAGTACACAACAATGAATTTGTTTAGTAACTTGTCGAACTGATATCAACTTATTAGATAATGAGTGAATAAGCAATGTATCTGGCACAAACAATGGTGGAGTAAGAGTTTAAGCCCCTGTGACTCTCGAGGCAACATCATTCACATTCACGACGTTGGTTCAATGTAGCTCAATCATATTCTCCAAATCATTGAGATCAAATGTCATATGCAGTGTTTTTAAACAGGACCGAATATCGACCCAGGTAAGGCTCTGGTCGGGTCAAACCGGTTTAACCAGTTGGTTAATCACTGCGTTAATCTAAGTGGCCAAGTTCAATCCCTTCTGGACACTGATATTTACAAAAATATTCATTTACAACCATTTTTGGAAAAAAAAAACAGTGGGTCAACACTGATCCGGCCCGAAAAAGTTACCGGTTCACGGGTTAACCGGTTGAACCTACCGGTCCGATTTTTTGAACACTCATATGATTCGTACCTCCAGAGTTAATAATCTGAGCACTGGAATTATTCATAGTAGAAGTATAGAATACACAACCGGGTTACCTGAATCATTGAGATTGTTTCCTGCAAGGTTATAAACGGCACTAGGCGGGTGCGTGGCAGAAAGGGTCCGCCTACCGCCTAGGCGCCGCCTAGACGTTTGAAATATTTTGCATTTTTTTGCCTATTTTAATTTATTTTGCATAATATGCCCAAGTAACTTGTATGTAATTATTTATAATAGTGTCATTTTACACACTATAGTGTAGTCTGGAGAAAAAAATATAGAGAAGAGAGAGAGAGAGAGAGAGAGGTTCTGACAGGTTCTTTCAATAGCATGACTAATAATATGTATACAATATACACAGTTCACCTCATTCACATTTTTGAATGGAGTGTGGAACACATTATGTTATTACTTTTTTCCATGCCGTTGACTCTTCTTGCTGAAGAACTATTTTGTGTCCTACCATATCATTTACTATATGTGTCCTGTCATCATCATTTCCTCAAATTATTTTTTAAATAAATCTGATAGTGATGAGTAATAGTGGTCCTATCATCATCATTACTATTTGTGTCATTTACCTGGTCAATTTGACTACACTCTGTTAGAGGAGAGTAAAAAAAATCACAAAAACTTAGAGAACAGTGGAGAGAAGATCAAGATATATAATGGGCCGGCTCGGCCCTAGGCCCGGTTTGACCGAGTTCGGGTCGGCCCAGGCCCAACCCGGTGCAGAGAGCGGGCCGGGACGGCTCGGTCGGATTGGCAGCCGACCTAGTCCGGAACCGTGACTCGGTCCGCGGTGGACCGGGTCGGTCCGGTTAATTTTTTTTTTTACGTTTATTTATATATATTTTATATATAATATATATGATATAACTTATATGTTAATAAATTCAAGTTAAAATTTATAGGTTTTTTCTTACTAAATTAATTTTGTATAATTTGAAATAAGCAAGAAAGTTATTTCATATATATATTTTATATTTTATATGATATAATTTGAAATAGGTTTTTATATATTTTATATAATCTATATGATATAAGTTATTTGTTACAAAGTTTTTTTTGTATAATTTATGTAAAAAATTATATAAACATTAAGTAAGAAAAAATTATTTGATTTCTTTATATCGATATTTATATAACTTAAAGTTTAAATTTAAATCTAAATATTTATAAGTTGAAATAATTTTTATTAGTTATATAAATTTTAATAGAAAATTATTCTTTCGATAATTAAAATTTTTAAATGTAAACAACACTAACTAGTCTAAAAAAACATAGTTAACACTTAATTGAAATATTTTTTATTGAAGATAATTTTTAATATATATTATTTTTGTTACATAGGTCATGCAACCTATATTTGTGTTTCAGCTTCTCAGTCTCTCTTTAAAATTTATTTGTAATACTGCAAATAAAGTTTGTAAAGAGACTGAAAGCTGAAGCTCAAACATAAGTTGCAATTATGTTTAAATATACCTATGACTTAAGTAACAATAATAAAATATATTAAAATTGATACATTTTTTTGAAAAAATACAATATTACTAGATATCCTTACGCATTTCAGATATATGCGTAGCTTCCTTGTACCACATTTATGGTCCCATTTGAGTCATTTTCTACAATGCAAGCATTCAATAAGAACTTTATTCGAAGATATTTTTTTCGTATCACGTTCATTGTAAACTCCGCTAAAATGATGTCAAATTTTCGATTCAAACTCTAGTTGCGGTGCTGGTTGAGGTTGCGGTGCAGGTTGAAGTTGCTGATCTTCCAGTTGCTGTAGTTGTTGCACATTTTCCATGATAGTATATATAGTCTCGTTACACTAGATTGCTTCTAAATTTTGTAAGAGAGAGGAAATGAATTTTGATGTGGTTAATTTTTATTAAGTTACGTCTATTTATAGGATTTTTGGGATGCAAAATGACCTCCTATGTCCTCAAAATATAGTTGTTATAAGGATATTTTTGTCAATTTCAGCAAAAGTGACTAAAATATCCCTCTAACGTTTAAAAAACTGCCACAAAACCGTGGGTATTTTGGTAAAACTACCCCCAGCTGTTATATCCCAAAAAAAAAAAATTTCGGCCGAACCGAGCCGAACTGGGATTGAACTGGGCCGGTCCGGGCCGGGCTGACCGGGCCAACCTGAATAGGACTCGGACCGAACGGCGCTGGGAGCGGTCCGGGCTTGCTGGTTGGATCCTCCGACCCAGCCCGAACTCGTGGGGATGGTGGGCCGGTTCGGGCCGGTCCGTTGACCGAGTCCTGGCTGGCCCAGACCGCGGATGGTGGGCCGGTTCGCCGGGGGTCGGCAGGCCAGAGAAGGAGGGGGGATGGAAATAGGGGTAGTTTTGTCTTTTTTTAAAAAAAAATTGGGTATAAACATGAATTTTTTTATATAGTTGAGGGTATCAAGTTAGTACCTATCAAAGTTGAGGGTGTTAAGTTGAACATTTTGGATAGTTGAGGGTATCAAGTTGTAATTTAGCCATTATATAACGAGAAACTTAATTGATTAGCCATAATCAAAATACTTGATAAATCATTGGGCTAACACGCTCTTCCAAAATATGCTACTAAGAATAATCCCTTTAACCTATTATTTTAGACAAAATAGTTAAATATTAAGATTGAAGAATTCAAGAATAGATAACTAACTAATCTAGTCGTTTAAAGACTTAGAAAATTTTACGTCATTGTTGCCTCTATTTTGCACAACTTAAGCACACTCCATCCTTCCCTTCTGAACATCCCTTTCAACTCCTTTTGCAAAATGCTATGCAAAGAAAGTAGATAACTAGTGAATCTAGTCATTCCCGACTGTACAATATCTTAAGAGTCCAGCTTCTTACAAGCATCTCTCATCATGTCGAGTGATTTGGTATGACCGTAGATAAATACAATAATCTGACATGCCATAGTGACATCATCCTTGACTTGCTTTAGCATCATGATGTCGGTAATCAATAGGTTAATTGTGTGCTGCACAAGAAGTCCAGACGATGTTCGGCCTCCTCAATTCTAGCATTTTACCATCCCCATATTATTTGATGCGTTGTCCATGACAACCTGCACCACATTCTCATCTCTCGGGCCATCTTCACTACCAATCACCTCGTCCACAAAATCAAAGATGAATTTTCCATCATGTGCTGCAGAAAAGATATTCTTAGACTTCCAAAATGTGGTGCTGGCGGCAGAGTGCATCACTATGTTCATGAGTTCTTCCTTTTTGATCAGTTCATGCATCAGTCATAAGGCTACAACAATCAATCTTGCAGGTCTCGATGAATGCCCATAACTCCTCCTCTATACGTTCTACCTCCATGTTCAAGTGATTGTGCCTCAAACTCACAAGACGTTGGCCCCTTCATATAAGGGCCATGCTTTCCAATTGAATGCAACATTTGATCAAATGAAAGACCCCCAAGCGCATTAAATGGAACATATGCCCATCTTGCATATACAAGCAACTATCATCTTTTGCCTTTTGCTTGTGCTTCTTGGACTCCAATGTGCCTTGTAGTTCCTTCTCTTTGCTAGAAGTTATGTCCTCCGACGAGAGTTGGACGGATGGATATTGGTCCATAGACCCTTTGGTGCCCGACGAGAATTAACTTCTATGAGAGGAGTCGTCATCTACATTGTGACCTCCAACAACAACTACATCCAAGCCTGCTTTCAACCAATCGGCTTTTGCTTTCTTGGATACTTGTAGTGAATTTAAAGTATCTTGTGCCTTCTTCTTTACGTCTTCGGACACTCTAGTACATGATGCATCGTTGCCTCTTATCCATGCTAAGTGTTGCTTGAACCTACTTATTCCTCCATTGTAAACTTGCTTGCAATAGTTGCATTTTTCTTGTTTGACTCATTTGCATTGACTTTGGTACCATGATCCCAAAATGGATCGCTCCTCGACGACAAAGATCCTCGACGACAAAGACATTGTATAAAAAATAACAAGATAAACTGAGAGGAATGATGAATGATGAATCCAAATAAAACAAGGCAAGTATTGATGTTTGGTAAAGGATAAGAAATAGATAAAGACAAACTGAGCCACCAAATGATATATAACTTCAAAGTCAAATGACTAAAATTAAATCAGAACAGCTTGGCACTAATGAGTCAACGCTCCACAACATCATCAGACTTTATGTAGGCAAAAATCAAATTAGATAAGTTTTCTTTATTAATATTTTAGTTTTCTAATTTAGTACTATCATAAGTTAAAAGTTTTGAGAAAATGTGACAAATTTTGACTTGTTTGCATTAAAATTTGTGTAGTATATCATACATGATACATCTGTAATGTGAGTTCACTAACCGAATTCCTTCTCTTCAATATCCTGGTTATAGATTATACAATACAAGTTCACTAACCAATACATGTTCACTAAAACTTTCTGATAAGATGTCTACATTATAGAACTTTTTGCTCAACAAATCTAAATTAGTCACAGTCCATTAACCGTTTGTAAGTTGAGCTTATAACATGAATAACAAGAAGCTCAATTGCTACGCATACCAGAAATGTTCTGTTGAATTTATACCTTTCCAAAGCAAATAACCTATACAAGGCACCTACTAAGAACATGTAAGATTAAGTTAATATCGAAACCAGTTTTGTGCCAAACATGGGAATGCGACCTCTGCTATTTTTACAATGTAAGTCATCTTACTAGTCTCTTCAATGGGGACTGGAAGTGAAAAGAAGTCAGAAGACTGTGCTTGAAAATCAACAGCAGTGGAAGTCCAAAAAAAAAACAACAGCAACAAAATCAATATAAGAAAAACAACATCAGCAACAAAATTAATTGCTTACCTGCAACTGTGAGATCGAGAGCCCTACAAGTGAGGAAAGACCAAATCAGAAGGAAAAAAGAACAGCAAATCAGAAGGAAAAAAAAACGTAAAAAACAGAAGCAGCAAATTAAAAAGGTATGCTTACTTCTTCTAATTTTTGATGCAAACAAAACTAAATCAATAAAAAAACAGCAGCAACAGCAACAAATAAAAAGAAAAGGGATGATTGAGGAGATTTTATTTATTTATTGTGGAGAGAGAGAGAGAGAGAGAGAGAGAGAGAGAGAGAGAGCTCAAGAATGCGGCTCTAGAAAGAGAGCTTGATAGAGTTAGGGATTTATTCGGGTAAAAACCAATCTGACCCAACCTGAATAACCATCCCGATATTCTATATAGGGTTAAATCGACCGATATTTGTCAAACCCCTTTATTTCCGATATATGGCATTTTGGGCTGAAAACGATATGTTGGTCGAATGGCCGATATTTCAAACATTGGTGGTAAGTAAAGTGCAACAATGATGTCAAAGGTGTTCATAATTGCAATATAGCAGGTGAGTAGTGGTGGACATTGTGACTGGGTGTGTTAATTCCTTCATTTTAATCCCACTTTGGCTGTGAGAAGATTGTTCTCAAATACTAACGCTGCTTTTTCATCAATAGTTGCTAACATTATCATCTATGTTGGACAAATGCATAGAAATACGTATACATACAAATGCATAGAAATACGTATACATGCATTTTCAAATAGGCAAAGAAGTCACCTATGTTGCATGGATACCGGCGCTCATAAGGTTATTGACACATACAGGAACGGACACCATTTTCCCATGTCCGTGCAACATTGGTTGCCATGATTATGTGAGCTGAAGTAGATTTGGGTCTTTCTGGCACCCAAAAATCAACATGTGTTAGGAGCAGACTCTGCTTGTGGATAGTTTCTATTGATCTTGGGAGGAAAGACCAATGGGTTCTATGGGTAAGAGTTACCTATAAGAGTAGGTATTATAGATTGGCAAACATTTATTGATATGCTTATCTATCAAAGTTTGTAATAGGAACTATACCATTGATAAGAGAAATATTATGGAAGTGAAATATAAATCTTTAAATTTTGAGGGCTTGTATGATAATGAATTAAGCAACCTTTTTCTATAAGTGGCTCTGAGCTTGCATGACAACTAATTTATGAGTTATATTTGATTTCATAAAATAAACATTGCAGAGACATTAGATCAGGTTGTTCAAATTTTGGTGTTACAGACATTTTATGTCATGTTTGTTCAAATTTCTATGTTTTTTTAATAATCTATAATATCAGGCATTATGCACTCTGCATTTCATAATGTTAGAATTTGTATTTGTATCCAGTTAATATGGCATTGGTGATTGTACTTCACTTTCTTTTCTAATCCACTTTATTTAATTTAAATGTGTAAATATTTTATCCTTATGCAATGCGACTAATTGAGCTTTCTCACGGGTGAGGGAGCCTTAGATAAAGTACCACTAGGATTTGGCTTGGTTAAAACATGGTGCAGTATTATGGTTGTTACTCAATTTCTTTTATGGAACATGTATGATCAAATACATGTATCCCAAATGTGATGTTTGTTAATCTTGCTAGAAATAATTGACTGTAATTTGTTATTTTGCTTTGTTATTGGTGCAACTTTCATGGGATGCATGTAACTTAGTATGATAGTTATTTAAGTGGCGTTGATATGCTTAATCTGTAACTATTTGAAAGCTGCGAGGTAAAGTCATTACAAAAATATTTACCATGCTGCTTCATTTGCTTCTTAAAAGGTTGGTTTGGTCTTTATCATTGTTTCTTCCTTGTTTTGCTTGTTGTTCACTTAGGATTTATCATAATTTGGCCATATGTAACTACATCATCCTTCTTCTTATATACTGAGTGCAATTCTTTGTTGGAAACTTTCCCCCTTCATATAAAAAATAAAATTAAAATAAAATAAAATACAAACATCAAGATATATCTTTGTGTATTTAGGTTTTCTTAGTATTTGTTCTCTTTCCAAGTCATTATCAAGTTTTGATTTTGAGGGTTACTTGATCTGCTTGTTAGGTTATGCAGAAAGCCCTTATTGCCCATACTTTTTTGTTGTTCTTTATAAAAGCTTGTTTACTTGCCCTTCAGTCTTTTCAAAATAGGATGACATAAAACTAATTTCAGGTTCTCTGAAAAAATGTTTAGTGTGTGGCTGTTGCTTGTCTGTTGTAAAGCTTGGTTTTCATAAAAGCAACCGAAAAGTATCAGTTCGTCTGAGCAAATTTTGTTAAAAACAACTAAAGCAGTACTCATAATTTTCTGGTGTTCTTTATGCAAAGCTTGTTTGGTCACCCAACAACCTAACAAGCAGATGAAGCAAATTTTATAAAAAACAACTATCATAAAAAATAATTTCAGGTTCTTTGAAAAAAAAATTGAGTGTGCCCGTCTATTATAAAGCCTGCTTTTCATGAAAGCATCGGAGAAGTGACAGTTTGTCTGAGCAAATTTCGTAAGTGGTACTTATTTTCAGGTATTGGTAAAACTGCAAACTGAAGTAATTGAGAATCCCTGCATGTTTTCGTCACTACTGGTTTTAAAACGTGTTCAAGCACAAGGGTCCCAAATTTAATGTGGTTCATTTCTGATTCCATTACAGTGGGATTGGGTTAGATGATGCCGATGATGATGCCGATTAAGAGTGAGATTTTTGTGATTATTTACGGGTATTGTTTTCAATCTCCATTTTGGTTCATCTTGTAGGAAAGATAAAGAACAGAAATCCTTTCAGGTGTTAACTTATCAAGTTTGGCTATTTTTTTGTTTTAATAGTTTGTCCTTCGCTTTATCTTCACTTTAATACCTTGACCTTTGCTCTGTGTTCACTTTAATAGCATGACCTTTTTCAAAATGATGCCACTTAATTTCACTTTGCTACCCTATGTTACTCCACCATCAGATTTTACCGGTTTAGGACAATCCTACCACTAAAGATCAAAAACTACATCCTAAAACCTATCCGTAACCACAACCATCTTCTTCTTCCTCCCTAAACCCTAACTCACCATCTTCTTCCTCCCTAAATCCTAAACCACTCATTTTCTTCCTCCATAGACCCTAGACCACTACCTTCTTCTTCTCCTTTCCTCGTCCCTAAATCATATAACGCACACCATCTTCTTCCTTCTAAACCCTGAGCCGCCGCCATCGTTTTCCATCCTCATCCCTAAACCCTTACCCACCACTATCTACTTTCTCCTTCTTCCTCCCTAAACACAACCTACACCACCAGCATCTTCCCATCCCCTCCTTGTTGGCCCCGCACCTAACCAACCTCCATACCAGCAGTGCGCCCCCTTCTTCTCCTCTCACACATATCACCTGGGAGGGGGTGGAGGAAGAAAAGTATTGAAGGTAGTATAACCATCATTTTACCTTTTCCATTGACAATTTCATGAAGTTCATGGTATTAATGATAAGGTCTCATATTGAACAGAAATAAAGGGTCAGTGCAGTGAACATATGGAAAAATTCAAGGTATTACAGTGGAACTTAGCCATCTAGTTAATAGCTATAATACCATTTTATGATCCAGGCACCTCTTGAATAAAGTCAATTCTTGAAAGGGTGAATCTAACCTTGGACCTCAATATTTAAGTATGGAATGATTTATGAAATCATTATTCTATTGAGATTTCACATGTAGGAGAGAGCAACAAGGGAGGTCACAGTTTCTTGTTGAGAAAAGTGAGCTCTCTCTCTTGATGAAAAAGAACCACGAGTGTTTAAAAGGTCCTTTTAACAAAAAAGGAAATAGTACCTATCAACAATATTTGCCACTTGCTTTCAGTTTATGAAGTTATTACATTGCGATTTAAAGTGAACACAAATAATCAAAATAGATAATGGTACAGATCTGGAGGTCTTTATGTTCAGGTCCTCGTCTGGATGAACTGTATAGACTGAGAATTGAAATGTCCTTTACTATTGAAGAGAAGGTAATAAGTTCATTCAATTTGATTATTTTTAGTCCTACTGTTATGCTAAGCCACATGACGTCTCCAAAAAATCCTTTCTTTCAAAGATATGCTAAAAGCCAAGATGCATTTTTTTAATTTGTAAATCCTGACTTTCAATCTTCTTGATTGTTCTCGATGTCTTTCTCTGTTATCGAAGTATTATATATGTAGTTTCTCAAATATTCCCTTTTTCCATTGATTTGAAGTCTTCTTCTGATTGCTACTCCAATAACATAAAAATTTCTTATTTCTTTTGGCGTGTTTCATACCCCCTCCCCCTTCCACACATGTTGTGATGCTTTGTTTTTTGTTTTTGTTCTTTTCTAATATTTGATATCAATCCATTAATTTTTACAGCATTCCTGGTCGCTATGAGGCCTTCTGGAAAGAAGTCGATGGTGTGAAGCACATGTGGAAGAACAGGCACGAGCTGAAGGTGGAGGATGCTGGCATTGCTGCTCTGTTTGGTATAGAGTTATATGCATGGTTTTGTGTTGGCGAGATTATGGGAAGAGGGTTTACTCTCACTGGCTATTATCCTTGATCAATCCAACTACTATTGTTAGCAGCGGAAAAGAACAATAATGCAAGATAAGCTTTTGATGTCGTAAGTTTGTCGTTCTAGAGGTAAGTTGTGTTTTGTGTCACTTTCACATTCGACCCAAATTGTTTAGAATGAGAAACACACCAGATGTCCATATTGAGTTTGGTTTTGAAAAGAAAAGCAGAAGCAACTATTGAAATCAGTCTTCCTCTTGCTTTTAGTAGCTGCGCTGCTCCTATGGAATTAACCGACAAAAAATAAAGCAAAAGGTTTATGTTATTTTCGAAGGAAAAATGTATAAGCAGAAGCAGCCCAAGGGTGCTGGACCAAAACCCGTCTCCCTTTACTAAAACTTGTACATGGTTTACGTTGAGTGCATAACTAAAATCCCAGTAAATTATCATTCCTGCTTCCTTGTTTATTAGACAAGGAATTTATGTTCTGAAAAGTAATGCTGTGAAAAAAAGAAAATGTTAACAAATCTGGATTATGAATTTTTTTAGATATCTAGTGATAATGATTAGTTGTTTGAGTGACTCTTTGGACGCTTGTCAAAATAAATCCAATGCACAATTTGCTGCTCTAAATGGTGTTACAATAAATGTTGCTGATTTATTACAGTTTTACTTCCCTAAAAGACAAAATAAATACTAGAACCGATATAAATATTGTAACAAACACTACAGTATTTATATTTACAGCCTTTACAGGTAAGCAAGCAGTCCTGAATATTACTTTCTTGGTAATGCTGCACATGAATAAAACAAAGTTGTCAGAGCACTACCAACAACATAAGTTTTAGTCATATTTAGACTTTGGGTTTAAGATAAGTTTCAAAAATTTATGTTTGGGTTTAAGATAAGTCATAATAATACAGTGACACTTTTAAAATCAAAATATTAATTATGTATATTATTGATATCTAAATATAAAATTTAAAATTTATCTGAGATCGACTTGTTAGCATTGCCACAAAATCACTAAATTACCCAAATACTTTGGAATAAAATAATAAAGTTTTGGAATAAAATAACAAAATTTTGAAACGTAACAAAGAAATTCCAAGAGAAGTTTGGATATCAAGGTGTATGGATATTTCATTCTTGGTAGCTGCGCTGCACATGAATAAAATAAGGACTTCCTAGCGCATAAGTTGTGCTTGCCAACATTGTCTTTATTCGTCACAAAACAGTATTATGAATATTTTCTATATAGATAAGTATATTAATCTGCATCAATACTATGATCAGAAAAATAATATCACCAATATTTTTAAAATCAATTTACTTAAGAATTGGGAAACTTTCCTACCGGCAAAACAACTGATATTTTAGCAAGCAATCCTTGTCACATATTTTAATAAGAACAATTTCATGATTGGCAAACTCTTCCAGTGATCATTCTCACTTAGTCATACTAAAAATAAACAAAACTATTTGGGCGACAGTATTATTATTGCCAAATTCCTACGTTGTTTCTTGCTAAATTCATTAATGAAAGTAAATATTATCTATTTGATGTAGGACACATCTCCTGATTGATTTTATTTTGTTTTGTAATTTCCTTTCTTTTACCAAGATAAGTTGATTTTGCCTAGTTTTTTTTATTTAAAGAATCAAGGCTAATCTATAATTGGCATTCTATGAAATTAGTATGATTATTTTCAAAAAAATAAAAAAATATTCGTGTACTAAAAATAAAATATAAAAGAGTTTAGTATAGCTAATCCAAATTTTTAAACACCAACAAAGACTAAGCAATACGTGCACTTTTTATGTTGACTTGAAATGAGATGCGCAAAATTTTTGTGACAAATAGATAAAACAATGAATAATTCTCAGTGAGAAACAAGACGACAGATAGAATAATGAATAATTCTTAGAACCTGCGATATCCAGCGGAACTTTAGTGAAGGATAATTAATAATTTCAGTGTATCTTTATTTTTTTAAGGATAATTATTAGTGTGTCATTTCTTTTCGAACCAACAAGAATAAGAATGTGTGTTCTTTCTTTTCTTATACGCAGCAAGTGGGGTCGGGTGGGGGAGGGGTGGAATAATAAATAATTTACTTTTGGGGGTTGAAAAGGCTAAAACTTTCCAAGCTGTCAGTCGTTCACACGAAAAAATTAGTCACATCCCAGAAGAAAAGCTACTTTGTTTTGTTTCTTTTATAGGAACCCCAACCCAACCCTCACTTGCGGAGAGAGAGAGAGAGAGAGAGAGGGAGAGATGGAGAAGAAGGTGATGGTGGTGTGTAGTATGGTGGGTTTCTTTGGCATCCTCTCTGCTGCTCTGGGCTTTGCTGCAGAGGCTACAAAAGTAAAGGTAAATGAAACAAATTAAACTATATCTATATACATATATGAGCTCTTCTTCTCCTCCTCCGTCTTCTTCTTCTTCATTCGGGAACAAAGGGTTCCTTTTTCCCCGTCTCACTCTTTGGGTCTGCTACTTTTATTTTAATTTTTCCGTCAGATATTATAAAGTCCTCTCTCTCTCTCTCTCTCTCTCTCTCTCTCTCTTATATGATTTGTGGAATGATTGTTTAGAGAGTTAATAATTTGAGGAAAGGTGATGGTGGATTAGTGTTTGGATTGTTAGCTCCGATCCCCCCCACCCCACCCCACCGGAATAGAGCTCAGCTCGATCCAGCCAGCCAGCCAGCCAGCCAGCCAGCAACAGGAGGAGCTGCTGAGGCTCCATTCAAGGGAAGGGGAAGGGGAAGGGGAAGGGCCAAAAGTTGGAGCTTTGCTTGCTT
Source organism: Iris macrosiphon (assembly GCA_036927795.1). Classification (NCBI taxonomy): domain Eukaryota; kingdom Viridiplantae; phylum Streptophyta; class Magnoliopsida; order Asparagales; family Iridaceae; genus Iris; species Iris macrosiphon. The sequence continues at coordinate 999,930 of JAYESA010000012.1, forward strand.
GCTTGCTTGCTTGCTGCGACTTGGATCGATCGGATTAGAGTAGTTGGAGGGATGGGGTTCTTGAGGTGAGGATTAGGAAAATGATGATGTGGAGAGACAGACAGAAAGAGAGGAGGGAGGGATGGGGTTCAATAGCTGTTGAATGCCAAATGGCTTGGATTCAGCTGAGCTGAGCTGCTCCAAACCGGAGAAGATCATGGTCTGTTACCAAATGCAGAGAGACACACAAAAAGACAGACAGACAGACGGTTTATGCATGGATCAGAGTGTTAAGTGTTAGCATAGTACAAAAATGAAACAGAATAATCTATTCTCAGGTGCTTAATTTGGAGGACATGACCAGATTTTGGTTAACTGAGATGCTAGAACTAGGGGTAGGTCTAAACGAACTTGGATCGGGTCTGGCTGTGAATAAGGACAAGGTTTTCATTAATGTTACTAAGAAGTGTATATATATATATATATATACCCCAGAAATTTGGGATAGAGGCTTCTTAGTTGTCTGTTGATTGTGTGTCCTGAGGTTTGGTTTGCAGAGGTATTGAGGTGTATAATGGGTTGTTCTTGTAAGAATGAGTGTTTTCTCATTTAAAAGGGAAGCAAGTTATTCTATTATGGCTTTTGGCCGCATTTGGTTGGAAGTATTTTTGGATTGTTTTTCTTTTTAGTTTCAAAGCGTAGTTTTTGTCGGACTTCCTGAATTGTTTGAATAGATTTCTCAGGAAAGGTGAATCTCTACCTGTATCTTCTCATTTTCCAAATTTCAGGATATTTAGTTCTTGATATTTTCATATATATTGGGTTCGGGGATTTCTGGTGTTGTTGAAGTTCCCTGCCCACTACACCAAGACTCTAGAGTTGTGACGAGGATCAAGGGATCAAATATTTATATTCTTCCAACAGTTTCCAACAAAAAAGAAAAAGAAAAAAAGAAGGGAAGTTGGTGCTGCTTGCATGGTTTTGAAATTGGTGTACACAATCTCAGGAAAGTTATTGAAGTAGTACCTTGGGAAGAAGGTTAAGTGGGAAACAAGCTTATTTATTTATTTATTTATTCTCTATTGTCGAAGTTAGAAAGCACGAACACTTCATAAATCAGCACCTTGTAAGTGTTATTTTCTTTTTGTTTTTATGTCGGACACGACACAAACACCCCAAAAATAAACTAGGATATGCCAAAATAGGTGTCGTGTCTGTGTCAATGTTCTTGTTGTGCCATTGTATTGGTGTTCGTGTGTAACCCCCATTTTTTTCAAAAAATTATTAGCAATAATAATTAGTATTACCAAGTATACTAGTAGATAAACTATCTAATTAAGAGTTAATTAAGAATTTAAATGACCTCATCTCTTACCTCATCATAAAATCATCGCTTGCATCATCGCTTACATCACCTTTCCCCTATGACATCACCTTTCCCCTATGACATCACCACTCCCCAACACCCTTCACATGCCTCCATCCATTCATTCTCTTACACCCTCATCACCTCACATAAAATCCACTCCTCTCACATGCCCCCATCCAATCATCTTCCCACACATCACCACTCCCCGCACCTCTCCCTCCTCCCTCTCTCATATGGTCTCAATTCCTCTCACATGACCTCCAACCCTTTCTCTCTCTCTCTTCCTTCCCTATATAAACACACCTCTACCCCTTGCTCGTACAATCCCACTCCCAATAAATTTTTTGGAGGACTGCTAGCAAAGGAATTAGGAGCTCTACTTATAAGGTATTCTCTTAGTTCTCTTAAATTTCCATTATATACTACAATAGGGTGTATATACATATATCTATACATGTGTGTGTGTATGCATGTGCGTTTGGGGAGGGGAACTGCAGCTGCAGGAACTGCAGCAGACAGCAGCAGTAGCTGCAGGAGAACCTGCAGCAAGTAGCATGAGCAGCTGTAGCTGCAGCAGCAGTAGCTGAACAGCAGCAGCATAGCAGCAGCAGTGAACAGCAGCAGCACTAACTGCAGCTGCAGTATGAGGGAAGTGTAAGTGATCTATGTGTGTGTGTTGTGAGGGCGTGCACAAGAGTGCACATTTAAGTTGCGTATGTGTGTGTATAGTTTAGTGCACAGTTGAGTGTCCAAGACACCTAGATATGTGGATAAGTTACATAAGGGTCAATAGACCAATATATATGTCTATATAAGATATAAGTTAAAACATTCATGAATAGGTTAACCAAGTTGATATAGGTAAAAACCTAGGAATCCATGACCAAGTAGAATAGGTTTATTATATTTCATCAATTGACATATATATTCATGTTATAGGAACCTTGTCACAGATTCTGACCACCGGCTCCAGGCGACAGTCAAGTACTTTACAATTATGAATTTACCATTACATGATAAATGCTATTATTCCTTCTTACTAGTTGCCTTGGCACTATAATATTGTGCACATGGATGGGTTATATTGGTTCATGATTGAGTTAAATATGTGTTGTGACATCGTGATCATTCGAGTTTTGATACGTTAGTCCGAGTTGTGATGTGAGTTATCATGTCATGATTCGTTGAGTCTCTATTTTGTGATTCGAGATTATCCGTATCCGCGACATGTGTTTATCCGTATCATGGTTTATGATTATCCGTTCTTTGAGAGTAGTGACTATTTATTCGTGGTTTGACTCATGTTCCATGTCTGTGATTACTTGTCTACCATGATCTAAAGAGAGAGCCGGGTGGGAGAATACACTAGTAGACATGTGGTAAATCCTATTTTTTCTATTCGATTCGATAGATAGTAGTCGTACACCTCACGTATGACGTGCCGGATTCAGCCTAAACCCCACATGTCGAACCCTGTATTCTAGGTCACAGTGTATTACCAGTTTGTCAACTCCTGATATTCATGTTCTAGTTATTGGTTATTTGTTGTCACTTGTCAGTTCATTTATTACCTGCTTATACTGTTGCAAATTCATTTCATTACCTGCTTACATTGTTGCTAGTTCTCTGTTTATAATTCTTTACTCTATTTGTCTATATTATTCTTTTCAAATGAGTTCATTACTTGTACAGTTTCTATCATAGTAGATTTATACATGCATTGTTTATTTTCATGGTTGTAATAGTACTTGCTCCACTCCTGACTGGATAAGTTGACAAATATTAGGAATGCTTTGCTGCATACTTGGACCTTCGGACGAGGATATATTTGAGACCGCTCTTGCACCTTGACTTCTCCGAGAGGGCTAGATTAGTATTTCATGTTTGGTACTTTCCCTAGTTCATTCTATTAGTTAGTTTACCGGATTTGTCTCCGGAAATTTATTAGCTTGTATGTATATTGGATTTTTGGATTCGATTACTTTGAGATATTATATTTGGATTGTCTTTTTCTCATTCCTATCTTCCTTTAGTTATTGTAACTGAGTACATATTGTGTATAGTTAGACTTGTATTGATCTTGAGGTCTAGACAACATTCTACTGCCGATGCTGCGGCGTAGGTTGGACGTGTCCACGCACTCGTGCCCCAATCTCCGGGTGCGGGTCGTGACACGTTTTTATGGTGGTCCATGCAGGTCTCGTCTTCGCAAATAGTGCGATGCCGTGGTATTACCTAGGATTAGTCGTACTACTGCGAGCTTGCAATATATTACGATTGATGGATTATAGGAAGTATGGTACTCAATCATACATTAGGATTTCTTGAAAGATTCTTGGGATGACCCTTGAGAATTTTACTATGAACCCTATTTAAATCCATTTCCACTTACTTTCGTACATGTCCGTTGTTGAACCTTGCATCAAGATGAATTTTAAGGACATGTTGAGGGTATAATTTGGTGACATATTTAGGCGTTACAGTGAGAACTGTAGCCGTTCGTCTCAGCTATAGAGTTTAGAATTTACCGCAGCTATGCTAACTGGCGTTTGCGAAGATTCTGGATAACATGATTTCGGATATACATATATGATTATCAGATTGTATTTTAAATTAGTTCTTAACATATCATCTCTATCATTCATATCTTGTTATCATTGAATTCTATTCCATCTTGCTCTTTGATGATCTTATCTGACTTTAACCCTTGATCCTTCAACTTTGTCAGGATGACGAAGACTAGGCATAGTTACCGTCGTCGTCACGTCATTTTATCCGAGGCGTTAGAGGAAGGATCAGCAGATCCGAAGACGACAGAGACCATTCCTTCTCTATCACCTCAGACAGCTCAGGATAGAGATATCTCTAGTTCTCCTACAGTTCCCGTCCGATAGAGCTTCACCTTCATCAGTTCCTGAGGTAGCTTTCCTAGATAGTGCACGGCTCCTAGAGGTGCTTCGAGGATTCCTAGATACGCAGAGAGTTCACAGGCTGAGATTCAGATGGCCCATAATGAGGCTCAGAAGGAGCAGACTACAGTATTGAGAGAGGGCTTGGAGAATGTCCAACGGGTGCCTCAGACAGCTTTAGATTTGGTTACGGCCTAGCAGACTTCACAGCCAAAGGTAGCGAGTATCTTGGATTTTGTGAGATGAAGCCCCGCAATTTCTGTGGTACCGAGGGCATCTTATATGCGGATGAGTGGCTTGAGGATATTGAGAGACTTCTTCGTGTCTCCCAGCTACCTGATGGTCTGAAGATTGAGGCGGTAGGACTTTACCTACATGAACTTGGTTCATAAATGAACCCAAGTTTGCAGTGCCAGACCTCACTTGGGAGATGTTTAGGGATCTTTTCAAAAAAAAGTTCTTTCACGCAGTGGCGAAGTAGACTGGAGAGGCAATTCCAGAACTTGGAGCAAGGTAGCCTACCAGTGAACGAGTATACTGCAGAGTTCGGGAGGCTTAGTAGATTTGCAGAGTATATGGTTAGAGATCTCGAGGATAGAGCTCGTAGATTTAGACAAGGCTTGGTCCAGGAGATTAGTCTTCATTTCATCAGAGGCCACGACATTTGCGGAGATGGTATCGACAGCACAGAGAATTGAGGTAGACTTGGGCCGTAAATCGAAGAGGGGTCGAGATTCTCTTGGAGGTAGTGGTGGTAGTCGTTTGGTACTGGCGAAGCGTCTATATTCAGCATGGTGCTTTCCAGTATCATCAGCAACATCTTTCCGAGGGAGCTCTAGTTCAACAGTTTCAGCTGCAACAACCTCCTTCCGCCTTAGCACCAGTTCAACAACCTTATCAGCAGCAGGAGAGGCAAAACGGGATAATAGGGGTGTGTGCCTATTGTCGAGGATCAGGACATATTTGGGAGAATTGTAGGAGGAGGTTGGGTCAATGTCTCTTTCGCAGAGCATCGAGTATGAGACTGTCCCACCGCTCCTCCACCAACCGTTCCGAGGCCGACTCAGCCACTAATGGGAGATTACCAGCGGTAGATCTTCTTGATTATCTAGATAGATGCAGGTATTATTTCAGACCTATTTTAGTAATTTTTATAGATGCTAGTATCATAGTTAGTGTAGACTAGTTATCTGGACGATATTGGAGAGAAGTTGCAGTAGGGTAGCATATTTTCATATGATAGGATTAGTTAGAGTTAGAGACTATACAAATAGATTCCTGTTCTTCCAAATCTGCATTTTCCAAATCCAGATGACGGGATTCATCTTCATCACTATTTTAAAAAGGTGAAGTTCTTTGATCTAGAGCTTGACCCTTTGGTATCAGTACTGGTTGCCAAGAACCATGTTCTTGTCATGCAACACCGATCGTTCCTTCCTACCATTCTCTAGTAAATAAGTTAGAACCATAGAAGGTTGAAACTGTTGTGGTAATTTCTGTCATTTTTCTTAGAATTAGGATAGAGATTGTTATAAGTTCTAGTTTGCATCCTGAAAGGACGTATGTGAAACTCTTCCTAAACTATTAAGTTAATCATATTTTTCTGGTTATCCATAATTTTCATGCTTTCATTATTCTTCATGTTATGAAGAATTCTTTGATCCTGCTACTTTGAGAGTTATCGAGTTATCGTATAATCTCTCGCTTGTATGTTTCCTTCCTATTCTGATGCCTATCTTAAATTTCGAAGATGAAATTTTTCTAAGGTAGAATGGTAGCCCCTATTTTTTTTCAAAAAAATTATTAGCACTAATAATTAGTATTACTAAGTATAACTAGTAGATAAACTATCTAATTAAAAGTTAATTAAGAATTTAAATGATCTCATCTCTTACCTCATCATAAAATTATCGGTTGCATCATCGCTTACATCACCTTTCCCCTATGACATCACCACTCCCCAACACCCTTCATGCCTCCCTCCATTCATTCTCTTACACCTCATCACCTCACATAAAATCCACTCCCCTCACATGCCCCCATCCAATCCTCTTCCCACACATCACCACTCCCCGCACCTCTCCCTCCTCCCTCTCTCACATAGTCCCAACTCCTCTCACATGACCTCCAACCCTTCCTCTCTCTCTTCCTTCCCTATATAAACGCACCTATACCCCTTGCTCATACCATCCCACTCCCAATTCCATCCTAGAAATTTTGGAGTGTGTGTATACATGTGTGTTTGGGGAGGGGCAATGCAGCTGCAGGAACTGCAGCAGACAGCAGCAGTAGCTGCAGGAGCACCTGCAGCAAGCAGCATGAGCAGCAGCAGCTGTAGCTGCAGCAGCAGTAGCAGAACAGCAGCAGCATATCGGCGCAGCAGCATATCGGCAGCAGTGAGCAGCAGCAGCACTAACAGCGGCTGCAGTATGAGGGAAGTGTAAGTGATCTATGTGTGTGTGTTTGTTATGAGGGCGTGCACAAGAGTGCACGGTGAAGTTGCGTATGTGTGTGTATAGTTTAGTGCACAGGTGAGTGTCCAAGGCACCTAGATATGTGGATAAGTTACATAAGGGTCCATAGACCAATATAGATGTCTATATAAGATATAAGTTAAACATTCATGAATAGGTTACCCAAGTTGATATAGGTAAAAACCTAGGAATCCATGACCAAGTAGAATAGGTTTATTTTATTTCACCAATTGACATATGTATTCATGTTATAGGAACCTTGTCACAGATTCTGACCACCGGCTTCAGCAGACAAGTACTTTACAATTATGAATTTACCTTTACATAATAAATGCTATTATTCCTTCTTACTAGTTGCTTGACACTATGATATTGTGCACATGGATGTGTTATCTTGGTTAATGATTGAGTTAAATATGTGTTGTGACATCGTGATCATCCGAGTTTTGATACGTGAGCCCGAGTTGTGATGTGAGTTATCGTGTCATGATTCGTTGAGTCTCCGTGTTGTGATTCAAGATTATTCGTATCCGTGACGTGTTTATCTGTATCATGGTTCATGATTATCCGTTCTTTGAGAGTAGTGACTATTTATTCGTGGTTTGACTCATGTTCCATGTCGGTGATTACTTATCTACCATGATCTTATGAGAGAGCCGGGTGGGAGAATACACTAGTAGACATGTGGTAAACTCTATTTTTCCTATTCGATTCGGTAGATAGCAGTCGTAAACCTCACGTATCACGTGCCGGATTCAGCCTAAACCCCACATGTCGAACCCTGTATTCTAGGTCACACAGTATTACCAGTTTTTGAACTCCTGGTATTCATGTTCTAGTTATTGGTTATTTGCTGTTAGTTCATTTATTACCTGCTTACACTGTTGCCGGTTCATTTCATTACTTGCTTACATTGTTGCTAGTTCTATGTTTATAATTCTTTACTCTATTTGTTTCTATTATTCTCTTTAAATGGGTTCATTACTTGTACAGTTCCTATCATAGTAGATTTATACATGTATTGTGTATTTTCATGGTTGTAATAGTACTTGTTCCGCTCCTGACTGGATAAGTTGACAAATATTGGGAATGCTTTGCTGCATACTTGGACCTTAGGACGAGGATATATTTGAGAACGCTTTTGCACCTTGGACTTCTCTGGAGAGGACTATATTAGTATTTCACTATTGGTACTTTTCTCTAGTTTTATTCTATTAGACAGTTGACCGGATTTGTCTCCGATAGTTACTTGGTTTGTATGAATGATTGGATCATAGTTTGTGACTTAGATAACTTTTCTGATATTATATTTGAATTTATCTCTTCTCATTCGTATCTTCCTTTAGTGTTGTTATTGAGCATTTATTGTTATTAGTTAGTCTTAGATTGATCTTGAGGTCTAGACAGTGTTCTACCGCCGATGCTGCGGCGTAGGCTGGACGTGATCACATACTCGTACCCAATTCTCCTGGTGCGGGTCCTGACATCGTGCAACCTAAATCGAGCCCTGTTGCTTATGATAAATATAATATTGTCTATAGAAAAGATTTTTGGAGTGTTTATACATGGATAGTCATGACGTGAATGCTTTAATCTTAGTAGATTTATAGTTTGTTTTTGAGCAATGTTTTTAAGGAGGATTTCCTCCAAACTCAAAAGATGATATTTTTTGTTGAGACAGAATTCTTTTTCAAATAATCTTTCAGGTTTCAGATGTGCAAACAACAATACCAGGTGAATGTATATATCCGAGGAGTGCAGCTTTATACCTTGGACTGGGGTCAGCAGTGTCTCTTATGATGGCTCAGGCAATTATCAACACTGTTGCCGGGTGCATATGTTGCAAGAGGCACTCACACGGCTCAGGCACCAACTGGACTACAGCTTTGACTTCCTTCATTGTTTCTTGGTAAATTTCTCAAATAGGAGATTCTCTTGAATTTTATTGTTACCTGCATTTCTGCATGTGTGTCTATGCAGAGCATGTGCTCTCCTGTTACATGTGTGCAACACAGGTATTATTAAAGTGCCTGCCCTTCAGTTCATTTTCAACTTATCTGTAGGACTTAGCTATGTATCATTCTTTTGGAAGGACTACAAAATTTTAAAATTTTGAAATAGTTTGGTGCTTATGGGCAGAAAGAAGTACCGTTGTTTGACTATATGTAATTAAAAAATAAAATAAAATGAAGCCAAAAGATTGAAGAAACAATGAGTATCCGTGAAGGATTCTGTCTTACTGCATTAAATTCACATACCAATAGACTTATCCTTGTGCATACAGAGTAATATACTCTTTGATACTGATTAAATTATATTTGAAGCTCCCATCTTCTCTCTGCTACTTTTATCAAACTTAATTAAAGCATTTGAATGTATTATCATTTTAAAGAATGTTTAAGCACATAAGGAACCATATTACCATTTTAAGATAATTTGATATCTTCAATTAGAAGTTGCCAATTTGTGCAAATAAACTAAAAATGTCGTCTTGTTTTACTAGGATGGGAGGTGTACTATGATAAGTTCCAGCATCAATCATAATGAACACTGAACAATCTGTCAAGCATAATCTTAAATGATTCCTTTGAGATAATAACTACATAAAGAATGCATCAAGTACTCCTTTTTAATCCTTGTTGTAGAAAAGGTGCATCTGACATTTATCTACCATGTAGAATTCATTTACTGAAGTATCAATGTGTATTAGCAGTCTTTCGACTCCACTTTTGGTATATTATGGCTAAAATTGTTTGACATTGGCCAAAACTTACCATAATCCTCTAAAATTTTCTGGAGTTGATTGTAATTGATTTTTCCTCTCAAATGTTTTTGAACTTGGCCTGATAGTGGCTTACACTTTTCAAAGAAGGTCAAAATTGGCTGAATCTTTCTAAAATTTTAACAAAAACAGCCTAAATTTTTACTTGATTGGATTTACTTTCATTTTCATGCTTTAATTCTTTTCAAAGCTTTATATATGGAAATTTGATTTTACAATCTTCATTTTATAATTTCATGGAATCATGCAATTATTTGATTAATCACCTTATATATATAGATATATACTGCTTTTAAACTTTAGCTTTTCATTTCCTATATTCTAAGGAAAAGCATACTTTTATCTTTTGTTTTGAGTGCTGAACCAAATGCTCCTATACTCCAATCTGGAACCAGTGGAACAACATTTGTAGTTGGTACTATACTCTACCCTGGGTTATGATCTTGATATCATTAACGTGGTTTTAAACATTAGATGTCAATTAATGTATAGTAGAGCTAGTACTGTGAAGGAGAAGTATACCTTGATACCACAAGGAGGAGTGTAGTGCTTACATTTTTGTATAATTAAATGATGAATAGATTCTTAAAATGTTCTTCCAGCCTTAACTTCACAATTGTGTTTTTGATGGGAAAGATAAACCTATCTTCCTGGTAGATTTTGAAGTTGGCATGTTTATGAATGTTGAAGATTCAAAGGTAAGGAGAGTGCTTTCAGAAAACATTGTCATTTAAAGTAATAGCCTTCGTGATGCTTGCTAACTTGAATGGGTCTTTCAACATTGGAAGGGTTAGACCCTAAAATAAAATACCTAGGAGTGATAGTTTTTAGTATTTAGGATCAATCATTTATTATGATGGATAGATTGAGAAGGATGTTGTTCATAAAACTAAAACATGATTGAAATGGAAGAGGGCATTTGGAGTGCTTTGTGAAGAGTGAAGACCATATAACAATTACAGTGCCTTTTTCTTCGCTTCATACAGGATTACATTCATAATAGCATTCCTTCTATTGCTGACTGGCGCATCATTGAATGACCAACGAGGCATGGAGAGGATGTACATCGGTAACTACTGCTATGTTGTCAAGCCCGGAGTCTTCTCGGGTGGTGCAGTTCTATCTCTCGCAAGTGTTGTACTTGGAATTGTTTACTATGTGGCACTCTCGTCAGCCAAGAGTTCCACCAGTTCACAGCCCTGGGGACCCGAGCAGAACCAGGGCATTGCGCTGGGCCGTCCTCAAATACCACCACAGAGCACCCAACCTGTATTTGTGCACGAGGATACGTACACCAGGCAGCAAATTCCGTGAGAGAGTAGAGTTTACTTGCTCTGTTTGTCACCTAGGCTCTGTTCCCTTATAGTACTGGGTCTGTATATAGAACAGGACCATGAATCCTTAAAGATTCCATGACTAGCCAGTTATATATACATGCTTGCGTGCTTGGATACTGTGTTGCTTCTGTAATTTGAGCCTTTCAGTGATTCTGGGTCATGGTTGAGAATACCTTCTCCTGGTAGTTGGTACAAATTTTGTGTTTAAAGAATTCAATGGCATTCTGGTTTATATTTGCAGTTTTGGTAGTTTGATGATGATTTTGCTTGGTAAGTCTTCAAAGCAAGTTTGTAGCAGCAGCTTTTCCTTGTTTGGTAGGAAAACAAGGTGAACTACGAGTCTACAAATTGCATAGAATACACTTAGCTAATGGTGCACAGCTACTTCTGGTAGTAAATACAAGTTGTTGCAGTGGTTGCTCATGGTTGAGCTTCGTTGCCTTTTAAGAATAATGTTCAATAGTAGTTTGCTTTTTTGAAGTGAATTTTCAAGATACCTTATTTAGTTGCGAAGTTTTTCCTTTTTAGCTTTAAAAGTGTCATTTTCTTCACTTATTTCATGTAGGAGAGGAATGACTTGCAAATGTACACTTTGTATCCAGTGAAATACAGAACTTTCATTTTGCACATCAAAAGCTAGATCGGGGACGTGAGATCCAGTGAATAGATAAAAGTCGACCTCCACTTGTTTATAACCAAACAAACAAAATAAGAACATGAACTTTGACTTGCAGCCAAATCACCCTTACACCTGAATATTCACCGAATCTGCAACATGAGTCTCTAAGAGCATCCACAGTAGAAGAAGTTTTAAGTGTTATATTTTGATTTTAATAAAATTTTGTAGCACTTGAAGATTACAGTGGGCTCTTATCCATACTTGAAAATGGTTAGAAAGTCAAAAGATACTCCAAATTTAAAACGTGTCATAGTTTTGCTATATTAATTCCTAGGCCTACCATAAGGAAAAAAAAAATAGAGGAAAAATCTTACAAAATAGGAAAATAAAATAGGGAGGGAAGGAGAAGAATAATTTGGAGTTTTTATTTGGATTGTATCATTGTGTGCCAATATCTAGTGTACACTCCAAAAGTAATTTACAAATTTTTTAATAATTTGGAGTATGTTTTTGGAGTGTCCCCACTGTGGATGCTCTAACAAGGGTTATTTACACTAACCTTGCTTATGTTCTATTACACGGGACCTCCTTTATTTTTATTTTGAAAATAATTATACAGACCTTTCCTATATTTTATGTAAAGAGTTATTATACTAGTCACACTTATTTTGAAAATAAAACAAAAAACATAAAGAGGTCTGTGTAATTATTTTCAAAATAAGGAAGATCCGTGTAATAAACATAAAACATAGATGAGATTAGTGTAAAAAGAAAAAAGAAAAAAGAAAAAAAAACCCTCTAACAAAGGTCTGCTTGGTTCCATTTCACAACCATCATAAATTACATAATTTATCAGAGCAATATGCATTAAATATTTCCATTGAGAACTCTTGACCTAATTGTAGCAAAATACATTCATTCAGCTCCCACAATATATCCGTCTGTAAAAAACTTGTTTCGCATCTGCTTTTACAGCAAGGCCTCAGCAATAGTAACAAACATTGGTCATGTTACATCTTTGTTCCAATAGTACAATATTACAAAAGAACCAGTTCAAATTACACAACAATACAACTCAGGACCTAGAAAGACCATAAAGAAGTACACACACAAATCCCTGGCCTAAGTTCGCCAGAGTAGATCCAGCTCAAACTCAACAACATACATTTGTTGGGCAAATCCTCCTCCATCCAGCAAACAACCCTAAGAAAGTCATCTTCTGAATCAATGCTATGTTAGAATTGGATCTCCCAGTCTGGAGTTCCAGTAGAACAGTTTCAAGCTTATTGAAAGAAACTAGCACTGTTAAACTAGGTAGAATGAGGTGATATGGGCTTTTATGAGTTACAGTGAAAGGAAAGGGGTCACCTTACGGTCAGGAGGTCAATGAAGATCAATATGGGTAACAGGTTACAAATATCAAGTACAACATAAGTAAGATACAGAGACGAATAAGGATAAATTCAACAGAGGGGAGATCTTATTCTTGAACTCCAGATGATGAGCTAGAAGAGTCGAGTAGTTTGTGTGAGAGAGAGAATTTGGGCGGTAGAGTCATAAGGGGTCCGTCTCCACTTTGCTTCAACCATGCCAACCCCAACGTGTACCCAAGTGCCCTACCAACCGAAACAGCCACAGCATTGCCAATCTGGCGATACCTGCAGTTCGATCAAACTATAAGTAATAATCTGACTAAAAGAATGACAGTGCAATAAATAAGAAACAATGTGCTGGAACTTTTCACATGCGGGATAATAGAAACTCCAGCTACACCATATTAGTGGTGAATCAAAGGAAGAAAAAGAAAACATTTTCAAAGAAATACAAGAAGGCGACGATTCTGTTCTAGTGTAAATCAGTACAGTAATATTAGTAGAAACCATGTTTTAACTAAATATTAATAAGTTTCAAGTAAACATCCATCCACTGTCTTCTTTTTAGAGAACATGGTTCATTCATATATTCCGATATACCCAGTCCATTCTGTGAATTCAAATTACGTGAGATCTCTCAGGAAAGAAAAAACATAAGGCCACCTGGGGCTAGTAGGTGAACATGCACAGATGCCAGCTACCAATTCCACTTGATTCAGAACGAACCCGTCATAACTCTCTTAGATTCTCAGGCGTTAATGAAGGCCAAGGGATAGAATTCCATGGAGGATCATGGTAAGAAGTTCAGATCTCAGCAAGAAGATGAAGAGGTGGGTTGGCCCAGTTGGGGGTTCCGTTTAAAGCAACAAAGTAGAGGGGGGAAAAGGGAGCTTCACAAAGATTCATGGAGGAGGAGAAAATAATTGAGCAATGCTGGAGGGGAAGTTGCATAACTACCATGGGGCAGTCATTTGCAACTTTTTGAAGAAATAGGCCATGGTAAATTCTTGCCACTTTTGTAAGAAATAGGTCATGCTTTTGCCCCTTTTTGGAGGAGGGTGCAGTAAGAGGGGTGGGAATTGGAGGAGAGGAATAGAGAAGACAGCAGGTTAATCTATGGAGCTCAGAGGGAGGTGCAGGTCCTTGTTCACGTGCTACATGTTAGATGGTGGTCCTGAAAGGCTGAAACCAGTTAATATACCGAGAAAGAGAGAAAAGCTAGTAAAAGCAATTAGCTGCTCATTTTGAGGTGGCAGTTGTGGCTCACGGCAACCCCTCAAGGAAGGACATGCCGACGGCCACAATCGATTATAGATGAATACAAATTTAGATCAAATTAGAATATTAAATCAATAGCATTTTTTATATGTTTGGAGCAAGGTTGGGAGTATCAGTGTTGGAATCGGTTTCAGACCGTTTCTTATGAGCACTGGTGTTGTAGTTATCACAAGTTTCGGCAGTTTCGGGTCAGACTATCAGAGGTATTGGTTTTGGGAAGCCAAATAATAATAAATCTAATTAAAAACTAGAATATTATTTGATGCATTTAGGCATAATTTTAATTTCGTTAGTTTCGAATGGAATAATGTTCAACATTAAAGATGGATTCTTGTTGCAAATGTATAAATATATAACATCGACAAATGGTAATTGTTACCATGTGTCAATATTGAATATTACTAATAGATTATAGCATGTCAGTTTTCAACAAGACTAAATTGCTGTATTCACATTGATTTTATGCATTTCTCTTTTTCTTTTTCTTTTATTGGTTTTTTTTTCATACAACCCCCCAAATTTAGTATATTTTTAATAAAATCTTCCAAATATCATGAATTGCAGATAACTCCCCAGAATCAGAAGAAAATCAAGTCATCCAAAATCAAGCTCTTCAATCATGGTGGGTTAGAAAGAATGGCTTAACCACTACATTAACAATATCTGTATCCTAATCTAGAGTATTTTTTTGGTGATTAATTTGGAGGAAAACAGTAAGATCTTGAAATAAATTGATTTTGCACCGTTTAATCTTGCTTTTCCATATGATTTTTCACTTAGATGTGTTCTATTGAAGTATAGTGCATGATCTCCAAACAAATCCAACATATTTTTGAAGAGATTATGATTGGAAATAATGGATTATGGATTTCAAAATATAGAGATGAGATAAAAGCAAAAAACAAGGAGAAGAAGTTGGAGAGAGGGGAGAGTACAGAAAGATCAGGAAGAGTTTGTTTCATAATGAAGCCATGAAGAAGAGAGAGGAATTTTTTTTTAATGGAGATTTGTGAGGATTACAATAGAGGAAGAGGGTTAGTTTGAAAATTAGAACAATTATCAAGGGAAAAGTGGTCATTGAAGACACAATCGTTAAGTATAAAGAAATATTTTCCTTTTACCTAAGAACTTAACTATAGGGACTCATAATTCTATTTTCTGTTGATTTGAAAACTTATTAGCAACTCATGAAAATTTGGAGGTTTTATAAAAAAAATACACTAAATTTGGGAGATATGCAAAAAACCTTTTTTTGGGTGAAATAACCATGAAAAGGAGATCCAAATGTTGGTAACAGGCGGTATATCTTAGTATCGGAAGAGGACACGCCAAAACGGTACGATACGTAATCGATATCGATCAATACTGTGAACCTTGGTTTGGAGAGGAAACAAGTCTTTAGTAGCTTTATTAATTAAGATTTAAGGATATGTGTGATGGAGTTATGACACATCATTAAAACGTCAATTGCTGAAAATCAACGACCCAAGATAAACATGTACCTTGCCCCGTGTAAATATTCGATTACGGTATCCTTCTTTGTTGGCGTAAACGTGTACCTCGCCCTGTCCTTCACCAACCGATTAGTGTTTGAGACGTCTATCATTCTTCGCCCAAAAATAAAATTTTCTCGACCTCCCAAGTAACATGTGACAAACGTCAGGTCTATTAATCACGTCGTAATAGACTTCGTATTTGTATGCGCCGATAATGAAAGATACACAACACCTCTTGGTCACCCTAAAGCTCGGCACCTTCTGAGCCCATCTGATAGCGTATAGATCTGGGTGGACCTCCAACGTTAAACTTGCGATTTCCACCATATGTCGGCTGCTGATGTGCTTGTGGTTGCTGCTGTCAACCACCACCCAAAACCATTTACTGTTGACGGTACATCGAGTTCGGAAGAGCATGTTCTGTTGTGAAGAAACGTCAAGTCTCAGTGCTAATATAATCTTCTGCACCACACCAAGAGCGACTTCTTCCTCGGAATCGTCGAGATTGCAAATGTTGTCGTCGTTCGCTTTCTCGTCAGACGCTTCATGATTAACATAAGCCACAAGTTTCCTCTGTGGGCAATTGCTCCAAGTGACCCGCCTAGTTGCACTTGAAATACTTTTCTAGGACATGTTTGGCATATGGATTAGCAGGTTGGGTAGTCGCCTCTATGGTTTTTTACCAAGTCTTCGCCGCCGCTTTATCCTCAGGTGCTTCGTTTGTGGCCTTGTTCCTAGGCCGCTCCACCACCTCTTATTGCCACTTTGATCTGCCGCTTGACTGCCACTCTTGTAACAATTACTCGGCCTATAAAGCTCGGCTCTGGCCGTTAGGTTAAGGAGACATTAATCCCCGATCATATCTCAAATCGCTAGTTTGAGTCCGCCCATCAAGCGAGATACCCGATGCCCATTGGTTTCGTCAAGATGATTATGCTCAACAAGAGGCGAAACTCCACAATATACTCATTTATGCTTCGTTGGCCCTGTGCACACTCTGGTACTCGCAGTAATCAGATAGGAAGCACGCCTTCAGATTCTTTTGCATCTTTCCCAAGAGGTGATGTATCTTTTCCCTTCTACGCTCCATCTTGAGTCTATCCCACCAACCCGACGTCTCCAACCTCAATCAGCAGGCCGCAAACTTCATATTCTCCTCCGCAGAGATCTCCACTTGTAATCGAAGAATCGATTCACCAACCAATTCCATGAACTCCTCAATAACAAGATCTCCATGAAAGATCGAAATGTCTAATTTCAAGTTAAAGTCATCTTCTCTCCCGTACGGACCGTCAACGTCGCACCTATCGCCAGTCTAGTCGGCCCGCTAATATGTCACCTCCACGATCATTATCACGATCTTGCTTGGTGAAATAATCGAACTCCTCGCTCGAACAAAGATTTAAACGATCCCTCAGTGGACGATGTTCTCTCGCATGTACTTGTCCATCTTCCAAGATGTCGCAGGTGTTGCTCACATGTGACGTCCTTTCTGGATCACGAATCGATTGCCCCCAACAGGTTCTGATTGCTTCCGTCCTGCTTGATTCGCTAGATGCAAAGGATCACATCTCACATAAAGAGTTCTATTCGATGGACCGCTACAAAGAGGCTTGTAACCCCATGTCCTTCGTCAAGGAGTTGTTGGTCACTATAGCCGTCGTTGGTTCCCAATATGCATCGCGACATGCTTTAAGCATTTATAACACCTGACACACACATAAATGGCGATTGTTGAAAATCAATGACCTAAGATAATGAGGACGAGTACCCCAATTCTCAAGCAAAACAATCAATAAGAGACCGGATCAATATCAATAAAAAAAATCAATAACAAAGGATATGTTTATTGTTTTTATATAGCCATATTTATACTAAAAACATACTTGAACCCTAAGACACTAGTCCTAATTAAACTAGAAAAATAAATAAAAAATGCACAAAGAAATCCTAATAAAAAATAGATTTGGAAAATCTTCATAACCAGCCTAAAATAGGACATTCTAATCAAAAATATTTGGTAGCATATTTTTGGCTTATCCACTGGTTTTGTCCATATTTACGCCATCTGCGTCATTCCCCTCCATTTGTAGAGAACTCGACAGCGAGTTGTTCGTGTTGCCACCAAGTTAAAGCCCATCGTCGTCCGAATGATGAGTGTACATGTCCACGATGTTGAATGTTGAAGAGATTCTCATCGACTAGGCGTTGTCGTTAATCTTCCGGAGCATCTTGAGAGGCCTAAACTTCTCCGGTTGAAGTTTGCCATATTTGTGGATTGTTTGTGGCTTCTCCGTTGATCTTGACCTTTTGTACGTCGTTTGTGTCAATTTACGAAGGTCGTGCAAACAATTGGAGACAACAATCCATTTCCCATAATTGTTGGCTTGCATCAAGAATCAATATAAAGTCCGTACCTTATGCTAGTTATGGATGAAATTAGTAAGCATATCCTGGAGTTTCCATTGGCGTATAATGTTTGCTACCAATATTGTGTTGGTTGATGATAATAGATACGAGTTAGATGCTAAAACGGAAGTGTGGGAAAGAAACTTTGGAAGTACCATGAAAAAAGTAAATGAAACCAAAAGTTAAAAACAAAAACAAAAACAAAAATGAGGGTGGCGTACATATAAATGGAGAATTGATATTGCCCATAGTTTTTGGTGTTTTAAGATGAATTTTCATCGTGATAAAGAACTTAAGAAGAATGGCATGCATATAATTAAAAATATATTGTGGTTGAAATGGAAAAGATTTGGAGTACTTTGTGAACGTAATACCTTCCGAATTGAAAGGATAAGAAAATTTATAAGATTGTTATAAGATCAATGGTGCTTTATAAATCAACGTGTTGGAAAATTAAGAAAGATATCCAAAAAATTAGAGTAACCGAAATGAGAATGTTAAGATGGATGCGTGACAATACATTAGGCTGTGTTTGATTGGGCTTTTTTTTTCCATAGAAAATATTGTTATCACAAATTTTCCACCAATTGTAGTGTTTGATAGCTTATATTTTTTATGGAATCATTTTCCAAAAAACTATCATTTTCTATATTTTCCTCCAAAATGGTGGAAAATGAAACTTGTCCAACCCATAGGAAAATATCATTTTCCATGGAAAATGATATTTTTCGTGGAAAATGGCAATCAAACACCAAATTAAGTTTTCCATGAAATTTTTTCAAAATTCCATGGAATTTATTTCCTAGGAAAATAATTCCGTGGAATTAATTTCTTTTCCACATATTCCCACCCTTGCAATCAAACACATTGTAAAAGATACATTGAAATATGTGTATCAGTGCAAAGTTGGACATGTGCAACGCATACCAATAGATGTCCCAACGAGGAGCGATAATATAGTAGTTAAAGGTGCCACTAGAACTAGAAGTATGCATAAATGAAGCTTTAAAAAAGGATACAATATTTTTTAGTGCTAAAGACCGCATGACCCTTAACAGAAAGGAATGGAGAAAAGGATTTAAAGATCTGATTCCAAAATTTTGGGATTAAAGACTTTCTTGTTGCTATTTAGGCCCCCAGATTAGTAAGTTATTTCCATATATTAGATTTAGTCAAAGTTACAAAATCTATATTTAAAGATTCAGTCAAGAGTTTATGTTTCCACGTTTGTATTATTCAGTAAGAAGAAACTCTCATGTGGAGTGATGGAGTGCTGGTTAGTCTCAAAATAATAATATTTATCTCCACAATCAAAAAAGGGTTAGCCAGTGCCTCTTCCCTTAACCTCATGCCTAATGTCTTCTAAATCTCAAACATGTTTCAAAAAGATTCTACATGGAATTCTAGTAAATTTAACAAGATGAGGCTCGGAATTTTGTGGACAAATGTACAAATTGGACTTAAGTTGTACTAACATACAAATGTTGGAATTTGAACATGTAAATCTAAGCTGAGGAAGGAGTGAGGCAGTAGGTGGCGGGCTAAGCAGAGGAAGGGGAACATGAGAAAGATAAAGAGGGTGGGTGAGAGGCAGTACCAAAGATTAAAAGGAAAACAACCAAACTAAAATTGGTTTTGGTCCTATATCCCAACTGTGTTAAGAGTTAATACTAGAGTTTAAATACATGAACTAGTTTACCATTCTTTCCTGGAACGAGGAAGCACACATTATTAAATTACAAATAAATAAGAGATACATAATACAACTGAGAGAACTAATTTCATGAAACTTGGCATGTGAGTCTCCTATTATGAAGCAGAACATCACTCATTTTGTTGGATCAAGCCCATAAACATATGGAAAAAAATGATAACAGTAAGAGCACAGGATGTTACAAGAAAATAATATGAACAAATACCATCAGTTATACCTTTGCTTAATTGTCCCACAAAATTCGTAACAATCAGGAAAGCCTTGCACCCGTGCAGACTCTCGAATTGTAAGGACCCTGTCTTCCTCAGGATGTAATATGGTCTGCAAGAAATATTACAGTTTTAGCTCCAAATCAACCATGAAACACATCAAATACAAATTTCTCCAAATTAGGTTGAGAAATGGAATATGCCTGGATGTGGAAATCAGGATAAGTTAACACTGTTGGAACTATCTCATCCCACCACAGCCGAGACAAAGGTCTGCTTAAGGTATCATAAAATACTGTCAAAAATGATAAAAACAATAACAAATTAACCATTGCTAGCATGTAGGAAAATTAAAATGGACTATACCTTGTTGTCTTTCCAGTCCAAAGGTTCATGGCGTAATTTGGAACCTGATAAAAAAAGAAATGGGTAGTGGTCTATTAATCTCAAACAAAACAAATAAAACACACGTACACACACAAGCATATTATATATATATATATATATATATATATATATATATAAATATATATATATATATATATTTCGAAGAAGGTAAATATTATTGATAGAGCCAAAATTACATAACTACAATCCCGCCCAGAGCACAAAATCTCATCATCTAGGGTCAAGGATATCTATACCAGTATCTATGTTTCTTTGTACAATATATCTACTAGTGGCAAGTCCCTCAAATATTCGTTTGTTTTGTTTCCTCCATACATGCCACACCACCGCCCTGAATATAATGCGTAATCGCCTGTACGCTCCTGTCCCTTTAACTTTTTGCGCTTTGACTTCATTCAGGGTCCAAGAAAGATCCCTACTATTCGTGGTCAGAAGTCCCAAATTGGTCCGGTGATGATTCCAGATCTCCCAAGCAAATTCACAACAGAAGAAAAGATGGTCCCTGGACTCATCTTGTTGGTCACACAAGCATCACTTCTTATACGAGCAATCCACCCCAAACAGAGTCAATCGATCCCTAGTAAGCAGACGATTACGGATCATTTTGTATAGGCATAAGGAAAACTTAACCACCGTTCCTTTAGTCCAAACCACTTTCGCCCAATCCACCTCCTCAGTTCTGGGTCTGATTTGGTTTAAAGTCGTCCGGAAACTTAAAAAACCTGTCCATGTCCTCCCACACCCAATAATCCTCCGTGCCCCTCCTGTCAATGTCAATCGCACGAATCTCAACCGCGTGAGCTGCCTCTATCAATCGATGATGGAAGTTCCACCCTCCCTCCTGAATAAGGCAGCTGACCATCTCGGTGGATCCAGAAGCTCATAAACATGCCATCTCTCCTTCTCAATCAAGCTGTTGTGGTTGATCCAAGGGTCGTGCTACATGCTTGTTTGGTTCCCCGAGCAGATAACTCTAGTCAGCCTAGATTTGGCCGTACTTCTTAAAGCCAGGAGCAGTTTAATCATCACTGAGAAGTTGTTATTGTGCCTAGCCGACCAGAAATTACCCCTTGGAAAATATCTTTCTCTGATCCATTTAGCCTATATGGACTTGCCAGAGATGAATCTCCAAAACAATTTGTAGGAGGTCGTATATCTAAGAAGAGTAAGCGATCTCAAACCAACACCTCCCTCTTTCTTAGGATGACACAATTCTACCCAACTGATCGCATGTATCCCTCATTTCCGTAAAAAGTTACGCACACATATGTTCAAACTTTTTTATGGTACCTTTAGGGATCATGATAGCCTAGAACCAGTACATCACAATAGCTGAAATGACCGCTCTAATAAGCTCAATACGCTCCCAAAAGACAGGGTCTGTGGTTGCCAACCCTCCAGTCTAGCTTGGGTATAGTTGAGAATGCCCTCACAATCCGCATAAGTTGGTAGTTGATAGATAGAGGCAAGCCTAAATATCTGACCGGCAATATGCCCTCAGTAATGTCTCTTTTTGCCCACAGGTTCGATTCACGAACATTTGGCTCTTGTTCCTTATATATATATATATATATATATATATATATATATATATATATATATGCTACATGTATAAAGGCGGGGTGCAACACAAATCAATTTCGTGACATTTCTTTGATGATTATGCAAGTTGAGTATTATTGTTTTGTATTTCTTGGACCATAAACCAAAGCACAACGAAGAATTCCAATCGAAAATCGGGTTTATAACTTTATATATATATATATATATGTGTGTGTGTGTGTGTGTGCGTGTGTGTATGTGTGTGTGTGTGGAAATGTAATGTGTAATGCCCCGCTCCGCACGGTGCATTACGCTGAGTCAGATTGAAACGAGACATTTGGGTTGGTTGCATAACATAAGTTGGAACGGGAACGAGGCATTGAGTTGCTTGCATTTTGATAAGACGGATTCGAAAACAAGTATTGATTCGGATTTTGGTTTCATTTGTAGGCTTTTACGCAGGACTTTCCGAGGTCGATTTATCGCCTCGATGCAGACAAGTACACGGAGTCAAGTATCGTACAACGGAATCAGTGGGCTAGTTCATTGCAGTATAGAAATAGCGGGATTTAAGCGACAATGCATTCTTCCTTGAATCCGCTCGGGTCAAATAATTGAGAAGCACGACATGCTCATATGGTTATACCAGTTAAGTAAATCGTGCTTCGTATCAAACCAAGGAATTTGGGGATATGCCGTATCGACTCAGGTGAAACGATAGGCGGCGGCAACTCGACAAGGAATGATAGGCATATGAGTATAAGGTGAGCGGACCCTGACCCTTCTCCTCTACTCCTTCATGCTTAATAAAATACACTAGTTCCGTGCTAGCGACATCATAGATTCAGCATGTGTGGTTCGGAGTAATACAAGTTGAACACTAAGATAGAACATTGAAATAAAGTATATCGAGGTGTGCATCAAGCGCACGAGTATCAAACGGAAATGCTTATTAAGTGAGGCGAGCAGTTGTGGCGCAACGCCACGAAACTGCCAGTAGGCGAGAGTTGAAAATGTGCATACGTGCACGGGAATATCATAAGAACGAATCGCCAAGCGAAGCGTGCAGTTGCGGTTTGAAGCCGTACAACTGTGGCGGATAAAGAATGAGCCACGAAACTATCGATCAGGGATAGGGTACCACGGAACACTTTGTCAAGAAGAGGCACGGTGACTCAGTAATATGGGGCCTTTGGGTCTAAGAGTAATACTATATCAGAAATGCTAATTGTAATACGATATCGAAAAGGGAATGAGCCACGGAATGATGGTGACTACGGGTCGCCACGGAACAATGATTTAGAGGACAGAAGAGATGTTGGAAATATAGAAGTGGATTGAGTAGATTTGTTGCTCGACCGTACTTACAAGTGTAATACTGAAGTAATACTTACAGTTGGAAACGTGGCATAAGTTATAAACGATACTTCTTAATTCTGCTCAGTGACATGTATTTGCGTCATAGATAACTATTCATGCATTGCATGGTCATAGACAACTTGTGCACAAGGGGTAACCGTTTTCCTTGATCGGATTATACGGTCGCACCGGGACCGAGTCTACCTAGGGGAAAATTAATGTCGCACTATGAGGTGCGAGGCATTGCGTGACCTCTAGAGGGCTTGCAACTTGACTGGGAGACTATCACGTAATGCCATGAATAAGTCCTTTATGGTGGCAACAATATCACCAATGACCTTCATATAGATAAAGAGTATGCACTTTGCCATATGCAAGGGTGGACGCGCTAATGAGCGTCTACTTTACCTCGGGCAAGTGCAGTACAAATCGGCTATGGTAAGAGCCACGGATAAAGCGAGGCGATTCAAATGTGTTTCAAGCGTTACGGATGCGATAATAATATAACATGCTTAGCGGTCGAGACGATGCGATTCGAATATAACATGCTTAATTACCAAACGAGATTTGAGAATAACATGCTTGTCCGCTTAAGGGATTCAAATGTGAATATGCTTTCATAATTGAAATGTTTACATGTGAAACTTGCTTTACTGGTTTCGATGCATGCCTCAATGAACTGAAATTTATTTAAGTTCTAAATAGAAAGATCATTATAATATGTATGCATGCCATGATAACTTAGTGTCGGTTTAGGCGAGTGGGTTATCCTGTTCACCAGTACAAGTTGCGTACTGACCCACGTTTGTGGGCACCCTCTTTCAGGAACGCAGGTGTGAGGCCTTAGCTTGGATATACGAAGACATGATGTATGGAACGGTGAAAATTCTTTGTAAGCAAGAGAGATCAACGAGTGTTGTAGCCAACTTGGCATATTCAGATGGGGCTATTCAAGTCTTTGCAACAGCTGCAATTATCAATAAAAGAGCTTCGTTCCGCATATTCTGATTATTTCATGACTCTAGAAATCTTCCGCTGCAACTCGGTGTTTTCTATGAAAACCATATTATTTTTTCTTCTTGCCTTGTGCGTTGCGCAACCTAGGCACGCACGACATCACGTCCGGGGGAC
Source organism: Iris macrosiphon (assembly GCA_036927795.1). Taxonomy (NCBI): domain Eukaryota; kingdom Viridiplantae; phylum Streptophyta; class Magnoliopsida; order Asparagales; family Iridaceae; genus Iris; species Iris macrosiphon. The sequence goes on from JAYESA010000012.1 coordinate 1,024,318, forward strand.
GATTATCGACTTTACGGAGTCGGGGCATAAGAAAGTGGTATCAGAGTGCCCGATTTTACTTCCTGGACAATCATTCATTTCATCACAAACTCAAAGTTGCTTCCGCATATCGAACGACTCTTGACTCTACTCGATGCTACACTGGATATTCCATACAATAAGTCTATATAGACTTGAACTGTTGTGTGTTTACTGGTTATAGTTTCTATCGACCGTAATACTGAGTAATACTGTGCGGAGTTGTTGCATAGCGTGCGGCAAGCTGATTCGAGTGATGTTTGTTGCGTCAGTGCAGCAAGTCGATCTCTCGAACGATAGTATATATGTGGTAACTTCGGAACGATAACAAACGGGTTGAAAGGTTTGAGTAACAGTTGGAAAAATCGGGAAGAAAATGTTGCACGAGATGCAACGGACGAAATCCACAGAAATATTAAGTGATGGTGTATGTTGGCTGAGTTTTGTGTCAGACTTTGAGTAAGCGAACATCAGGTTCGTAGTCGGTAGTAGCACCGCGGGATAAAAAATTCGGAATAGAAGTTGAATCAAGGCAGAGGAAGTGTGATACGAAGAGTAGCTCGATTTCAGAGTCGTATATGCCATACCACAAAGCGATCGTGCGTCGGAACGTTCGCATGGACATCAATAGTTTGGCCGCAACATATAGGGTAGTATCGAGACTCGTTTGGGAATTTACAAGGCAGCGTGTGAATCAAGTATTCTTCGACGCATTATGTTTGAACGACCGGGAACAGACTCTCGAGTCGAACATATGTTATGTCGGACGAAAATTCGAAAAGTTAAAGACAGACAATTGTGATGTAAAGAGTTGCACTGAAGGAAATCGATGGATGCTAGGTGCGCACATGTGTGCGAGGGATTGATGCAAATCCAGGAGTAACAAGCATAGTCCGTGGATTGGTAAAATGCAAGGGAATTGTTGGTTGAACGGAGGGACCAGTTTGAGAATAAAGGATCTGAAAATAGTTCATGTCACATAAAAACTTCGGGGACTTAATCGTTGTTGCGTGTGACTTTTATCGGTAACTAGGTTACGCGATCGAGGTACAGACGGAGGCGGATATTTACGAGATGGTGCAACGAGGGTAGGCAAGTTTCCTACGAAACACAGACGGATGCAACGCGATAAGTTGATATAACACCGATTCTAAGTTAACCCTTACGGTATCGAAACAGATGTGGCGTATCGAAATAAAGATAGTTGGAATGAACTTATCGTAGGAAATTGTGCGCAAGTTGTCGGGACTGTGCGGCACGAAGAAAACGTATGAAAATTGACATAGCGATGGGAAGGATCGAAACGGGAGTAAGGATCATAAGGGATGTACTTTTAAGGAAACTTGTAAACACCCTTAATTTTTAGAATTTAATTTTTAATTTTATTATTGGTATTTGTAATTACTGAGTTTAAGGAAGAATTTTCTGTAATTTTTAGCAATTTATAATATATAATATCCATGAATTTATAATTATGTGTATTTAATTCATTATTAAAATAGTGCAGAAAATATATTTTTGGGTTTAAAACTATTAATAGAGTATTGTATAATTTTTCTGTAATTTATTGGGATCTAAAACTATTTTTAGATGGCCATATATGCATATATATATATTTTTTGGTTTAATTAAACCAATCCAAACCAACCCAAACCAAACCACCCGAACCCGGATCCTTAAACCCGTACCCGCATACCCGCTAACCAGTATCCAATAACCCACCAAAAACCTACAGTAACTCTCCTGAAATCCCTGCACCCCTCCGCTTCACCTCCCCGAAACCGACGACCCGACTCCTCCTTTCCCCTTCTGTAACTCCCTCTCCTTCACCCTATTTAAACCCTAGCCTAGCCGACCACCACAACCATCATCTCCTCTACCACCCCGACCATCCCCGGCCGTCGATGACCGCTGGACAGTCGACGCCGCACGCCGCAAGACTCCCCGCACAGCCCGCCTAAATCCCGAGCAACAACGATCACGAGGTACCCATCTTCTAGCCCCTGTATCTCCCTGCACAGTAGACCTATTAACGACCCGTTGAACCCTATGCTAAGACCACATGACCCCCTTGAACCTTGTATAATTAGTTTAACATATCGTGTCCTGTGTCGGTCGCAATTTGTGACGCAAAACAGAAAAAAAGACCCAGTTTGTAGTTCAAAAACTGTTCCAACCACCCATGTTCATGTCTAATTTTCTTCCAACCTAGTTAATATTTTTAAATTCTACTTGAACAGTAATTTAGACAACATAACCGAGATTTAATCTCTTCAATTAGTTTATTTTATACTGTTTATTTGCTGTTGAATTTCGTCAAAAACTTGATTTCTTAAAACCGAATTTTTCTGAAACTGGGTGCGTCCCGCTAAACGAGGCGACTTCATCGTGTGCAAATTGCACCGAAAGGCGCGTATCGTCAACGCGGACGTGTGATTTTGCGGAAGTTGATTTGGATGTGCGTGCTCAACAGAATCAACGCGTATCTGTCGAAAAATAATGTATCGACCTGTTCTGACACTCGTCATAATTTCGTGTGCGCTTGTCGTTTCGCAACTAAACTTGCGCCATCGGATTCGCAGCGTTATGCTGGTCCTGTGACCCAAGTTTGGTTCGATTCTGAGAACGTTAACGAAACACCATTTCGTGGGACCCAAGGTTCCACTTGACGGACAATTTCGTGACCGGCTCATCGGAATCCAGTTCTGGACGTTCCGTTGGGTTCGTATCATCGTTCTGGACTCGTAGACACTAAGTTTAACGAATTTGGAGAACTTTATCTCTGACACATTTTTCGGTGCGAAGTGGGCCACATGTGGATCCCGCTTTGACCAGAAACTGTCAATTCTGCTCCTGTGTCCAAATTAGACTTATGGGTAGTCAATCCTAGCTATTTCAAGTTTCTGAGAACAATGGTGATATTTGTTTCAGCATCTGGAGGCGTACCTGAAAATTTCACTTATATCGGAGCAACTGACGGAGCTCAGAACCCAGTCAAGTGTACCTTGCCAAACCTGTAAAGATCCTGTTATATTATTTGTTGGAGTTCTTTATATATATATATATATATATATATATATATATATATACTCTTGAGATGTACCTGTTCAACCTAGGACCGTGAGACGTTGCTTAGCGTCCGAACAAGATTCGGGTGTCGACGACGTGCGCGGAGTCGTGTAACGTCACTTAGAGAGTTGATACCACGATCCTATATTTTTACGTGCTTGCTTTACCAAGTACGTCATACCATAGGACACTTGACACTAATCATGTGACAGAATCTTTCCTGAGTTATTCATGGTGATTCTGTATAGGCTTACAGGATTCGTGACATGAGACTTGTATATACATAGATATCATTATGACTCGTTGTACTAGCTAGAGGTCATGATCTTGCGTGTTATGGACATGAGACGTTGTGGACATGAGACGTGAGGTTACATTGGGTGGGGAGAGACACACAGGCTACATGCTGATTATATATATATATATATATATATATATATATATATATATATATATATATATATACTTTACTACTGGAGGTGCTTTAATCTCTGTATCAGAGCTTGGCCCATTACGTGATATTCTTGCTGCTACGGGCTCCCCGACACAGAGCTTGTAGTGGTTTCAGCCTAAGTACTAGTGATGCTCTCATTTGCATTTCACTTAGCTGGTCATATAGCTTACCTTGAGGATCTGTTTTATTTACTGTATTTCATTTGGCTTGAGTTATTCTTCTACCTTGCTATGTACCCTGAGGACCTGGTGTAACGACCCGTTCTGCTCAAGCGGACTGCCGATTCAAACGACAAAAGTGTAAACGATCCGACCCGCTTTGCTCAGCGAGACGACTCGTTTGAGGCAAATGATTTCCAGACTTGGCCTTCAGGAGTTCCGGCTTAGGCTTTCAAAGGCTCGCTCGGAGTATCGCTCGACCGAGATGAATCATCGCTAAGGTGAGTGGCTACGATGAACTTGTCTTGCTTAGCCAACACACTTAAAATATGGACGTTTTATGCTAGTCGCTAGGTGACTCACCCCGTGCATGCTAATAAGAATACAACGCACCTAGCTAAGGGAATAATTTCTACTTGTATTGCTTGTGTTAGAACATGAAAATGAAACAATGCTTATAATCGGACCCTCGCATGCTCCCTTTGCCTTGTGCAACTAGACCCCGCTATGCCTCCAATAGAACGCTATATATATACTATATAGTGTACTGTTCACTTATTTCACTGCACGACCCTAGATTATGTTGCTCGGTAAGTCCCTTTACGGTTTCACTTCTCGGCTTACCCTCGGGCCCGAGCCGACGTAAATGCTTGAGTTTTCGTATGAATGCAATGCTTGCTTGCTTATATGTTAACTTGTACTCTTGCCTCGAATCAATGCTTGTCACATAATTGCATGCCAACATCAAGTGAATGCTATCTTGTCTTGTTTTCATCTAAACCACCGGAAGACTATCTAATAGTCGTTCGGAGCCAAGTATAGAACATTGAAAGTATACATGACCGTTTGGTCGCAAAGGCATTTTTCGAACTAGGGAACTGCATCAATGGACAGTTAAGCAAGATAACGCCTCAGAGAAATTGATACTCGTCTTGTGCTCAATCTAACGGCTCAAGGAGACTATCCAAGACAGATCATGCTATGTGATTCTCATGCTCGTATTGCCTAAGATTGCTTCAAGTCAAGTGAACACTGAACAAGAATCATGTTATGTAAAGCAAGAAATCACAGCTCGCTCGTGGAGCATACGTGTCCTGAACAAAATCGAGTTATCCTGTGAACTTGAACCCAAGACCTGCATGGTCACGGACTTGTGCACAAGGGGGATTATAGCATCCCATTCCGCGGACGGTCTCGGAGCACTTGGACCGATCCGATCTAGACAGACTCCATGTAGTTCTCTCCTTGTTTATGGGGACGGTGCGCAATGCCCATGTTATTTTACCGTTCGCACCATTCTGAACCACATACTCATTGAGAGACGTCTCTATCAGTTCGGCGGAATGGCCTGCAATGCCCTGTTCAAAGTGTTTCAAATATTCTATTAGTGAGACATCGTCCATTATGGCTATGCCAGTGACCCTCCTGTTCATATAGATAAGTCATCATCACTTAGCGGCAATCCGCGTGCGAGTCATTGCATCAAAGTCAATAAACTAAAATACTTGAACATCCTCTGCAACACTTCTGGATAACTAGTATGCTCGTGCACCTGAAATATACTCTCGCACTGAAACACTTGTGTTTGCATATGCTATTGCCCCTGAATTCATTATATGTATATTCGTACTTGAATTAACTTGGTTTGCCTTGGACAGGGAAGGACAAATGGTAAGTTGGTAAGTCTCGTCGTGTTTCCTCTTATATCGCACGGCGCACTGCCACACGAGTTAGGTTATTCATCATTGCCATGAAACTGATCCTAAGACAAGATTAGAAAGATAACTTAATAGATGGTGTACGAAACCTATCGAACGTGTTTGGATTTGTCGAACGGGCGAGTAGCCTCCCCACTAGTGCATTCATGTACTGATAACCACCAGATTGCTTGCAGGGTGCGGGAGAACCTCGTTCGGTGCATATGCCTCCTTCGTGCGTGCTAAGGCATGGAGTTCACTTTGGAGCCTTGGAGTGTTGCGTCCGGAACTGAAGCACTTATACAAGACATAATGTTGGAACATCGCCTATGTATCATTCCACAAATGTAACCACTTGGCACGCTTTTACTGTTTCAGAGAGAGGCTTGAGCGACTTGTAATCTCGACCTAGCACCGCCTGTAACACTTGTTTAAATCAATAAAAGAGTTGCTTTACTTCTATACTTGTGTTATTCAATGCTTTTGCTATTGACGACTTAGTGAACTTGTTACCAATTGCCTATGCGTTTATAATTCCGCTGCACTCGAACAATCTGTGCGATTCTGTGGCTTAGACCTCTTACCGTCAGCATGAACCACGGCCTTGCACGGGCGTGACTTACGCTAGTGCACATCACGCCCAGATGGGTCAAGCGATCGTCCAGCGGGAGCGCTGGCGCGGTGATTCTCGCCTAGCAGGGATGGCCGATTAGCCTGCGGGAGATTAGGGCGTGACACCTGAATCCAGATTATGTCCCCAGGTACAGCAGAGGAGGAATACCCCGAGATATACGAGACATGAGCTAACGCTGGAGCAGTACTGACACCAGAGGACGAGATTGTACTAGAGGATTTCTTCTGAGTATTTTGTTACATACTCAGTTATATATGCTTACTGTTATTTCATATCTTGACTCATGGACTTATGTATTGACTTATTCTCTTTTCTTATTTTATCGGGTAGTTCCCCGAGACACTACATATATTGACTTAATGATGGACTATTTCCCTTATCTATTATCTTGATTAGTCTATCATATTGAGTTATGTTTCTTTCTGTGGATGAAATTAGAATTATTCTGTGATAGACGGTGTAGACTGTATTTATATTTATTACAGCTTAAGTGCACTCTAACGGGTCCATTAAATTGGGTTTGCCCTTTGGAGTTGTATTGTTGGTCATTGCCACGTGGCTAGTCCCTCGGTATTTTGGGACTGGGACGTGACAAAACTCGACGAGACTTGACGTCGGGATGATTTACAGTATCGCTCAAGCGGAAATAGATTGAGCAGGAAACTTAAGCGGCATAAAGGATACAAAATGGAGTAATGTTTACGATTCAAAAAGTTGTGGGTAACGATACGAGAAGTCATATCGATCTGCCGAGAATTTATTTGATAGAGTCATGCAGAACGATAGAGTTAGCGGGATGAGCAGGCGGGTATGGCAGATTCAATTGAGGATGGCTTCACCGAGTATAGAGTATATCAAATATTGATTAAAGAGTAGATAGACTAAAACCCTGGACGGATAGATATTTCCTTGGTTACCAGATATGTTGGCAGGTAGTGCATGCGTTTCAGACTTTGAAACGTACTCTTAGATTTGGGTAAAATTCCATAGAACTTATCGAAATTGGTTTAGCTTCGGAATAAGATATAGCATGGTTCTTAGTAACTATCCATCGTTGATGATCCACAATTATCGAGCGTAACTTCGAGACAGATGATCCTAGAGACTTAACTACTGAATCAAAGTAATCGTTGGAGACCCATAGAACGACCCGAAAGATGACGCATAAGAGATTGCGTCGAGGATAAATATTGAGTGGCGCATGTTGATGATAAATCTAGGCGATCGAATATTAATTTCAGAATTCGATGGAATAGCCTTCGGCTGGAAAATAACATAGCGGGATTTTGATGGTTAGTGATTTCATACTCGATAGAGTATGTAACATTGGATGCGTCGGATGAAACGTTGTTTTCGGATAAAGTGATGCCTTTGAGCATTGACAATTTTATAGCGAGAATCGAAGGATAGTTAGCGTTGGTTATCGATTCAATCAACACAAAACGATTTATGTCGGGACGGTGCGATAGCCTATCGGAGGATCTTTGAGAACGAGATAGACAAGAATGGTCGGTTTACGTTAGTCCGTTACATCGGAAAGATTTAGAAGTTGTCTGGGTAAGTCGCCTAGCGGGGGTGAACCTAGACGATGATGTGTCGACAGAAAGGATGACCGTGTGAAATATATGGTTCGAACGATAGTGTGGTTTGAGGCAGATAGTGCTTGCATACGTTGAACTTAGTCCGTATCAAGCGAGTTTCAGAAATAGTTGGACAAGAGGTGTATAACAGTTGGACGGGAAATGCGTTGCGGAAAACTCATTGCGGATGCACAAAGGGCTTGATGCAAACGCATACGCGGATTTATGACGCAAAAGATTTGAGGAACGAGCAAGTGTTGCGAAGACTCGTTGCTGTCGAAAGCTGTAACGAATCGATGCAATGCACAATTAGAATTGTCGGTTTGAAAGATATAAAGATGGAAGGTAATTATGAATCAAGTTGTGAGCAGAGATTTGTGGCAGAAAAATCAGACGTTCAAAAATAGTGCACATGCGAATGAGTTACAGGAACGGACGCTAAGGCCAGTTCAGTCGGGAGTATGAAATAGTTGGTATTTTGGGAACAGAGTCGCACCCGCAACTTATCCGACTTTGCTATTACTAATCTTGGCTGAATGCATATATTTCGGGGACGCCTAAAATGTGTATGAATCCAAACTAAGGGATATGCTGAACGCGAATGAAGCTGTAGGAAAGCGATGTTGAGTTGAAAAAATTGTACGAGCGTTGCACACGAAATAGATAGTAAATTTGAGGAAGTGTTTGAAACGAAGATTAAGTATTATCGAAAAGAAATGAGTATAGGCTTTGGTTCGAGGACGAACCTTGTTTTGAGTGGTATATTATGTAATGCCCAGTTCCGCACGGTGCATTACGCTGAGTCGGATTGAAATGAGACATTTAGGTTGGTTGCACAACATAAGTTGGAACGGGAACGAGGCATTGAGTTGCTTGCATTTCGATAAGATGGATTCGGGAACAAGTATTGATTCGGATTTTGGTTTCATTTGTAGGCTTTTACGCAGGACTTTCTGAGGTCGATTTATCGCCTCGATGCGGACAAGTGCACGGAGCCAAGTATCGTGCAACGGAATCGGTGGGCTAGTTCAATGCAGTACAGAAATAGCGGGATTTAAGCGATGATGCGGTCTTTCTTGAATCTGTTCGGGTTCGATAATTGAGAAGCACGACATGCTCGCATGGTTATACCAGTTAAGTAAATTATGCTTCGCATCAGACCACGAAATTTGGGGATAGGCTGTATTGACTCAGGTGAAGCGATAGGCGGAGACGGCTCGGCAAGGAATGATAGGCAGATGAGTATAAAGTGAGCGGGCCCTGACCCTTCTCTACTCCTTCATGCTTAATAAAATACACCACTTCCGTGCTAGCGACATCATAGATTCAGCATGCGTAGTTCGGAGTAATACAAGTTGAACACTAAGATAGAACATTGAAATGAAGTATAATGAGGCGTGAATCAAGCACACGAGTATCGAACGAGAATGCTTATTAAGTGAGGCGAGCATTTGTGGCGCAACGTCACGAAACTGCCAGTAGGCGAGAGTTGGAAATGTGCATACGTGCACGAGAATATCATAAGAACGCATCGTCAAGCGAAGCGTGCAGTTGCGGTTCGAAACCATACAACTGTGGCGGATAAAGAATGAACCAAGAAACTATCGATCATGGATAAGGCACCTAGAACACTTTGTCGAGAAGATGCACGGTGACTCAGTAATACGGGGCCTTTGGGTCTAAAGAGTAATATTATATTAGAAAGGCTAATAGTAATACTATATCAGAAATGTTAATTGTAATACAATATCGAAAAGGGCATGAGCTACGGAATGATGGTGACTACGGGTCGCTATGGAACAATGGTTTGGAGGACGGAAGAGATGTTGGAAATATAGAAGTGGGCCAAGTAGACTTGTTCCTCGACCGTACTTACAAATGTAATACTGAAGTAATACTTATAGTTGAAAACGTGGCATAAGTTCATAAACGATACTACTTAATTCTGCTCTGTGTCATACATTTGCGTCATAGATAACTATTCATGCATCGCATGGTCATGGACAACTTGTGCACAAGGGGTAACCGTTTCCCTTGATCGGATTATCCGGTCGCACCGGGACCGAGTCTAGCTAGAGGAAAAATAATGTCGCATTATGAGGTGCGAGACATTCAGTGACCTCCAGAGGGCTTGTATCTCGGCTGAGAGACTATCACGTAATGCCATGGATAAGTCCTTCATGGTGGCAACAATATCACCAGTGACCTTCATATAGATAAAGAGTATGCACTTTGCCATATGCAAGATTGACCGCGCTAATGAGTGTCTACTTTGCCTCTGGCAAGTGCAGTACAATCGGCTATGGTAAGACCACAGATAAAGCGAGGCGATCCAAATGTGTTTCAAGCATTACAGACGCAATAAGAATATAACATGCTTAGTTATCAAACGAGATTCGAGAATAACATGCTTGTCCGCTTAAGGGATTCAAATGCGAATATGCTTTCATAACTGAAATGTTTACATGCAAAACTTGCTTTACTGCTTTCGATGCATGCCTCAATGAACTGAAATTCATCTAAATTCTAAATAGAGATCACTATAATCTGTATGCTTGCCATGATAACTTAGTGTCGGTTTAGGCGAGTGGGTTATACTGCTCACCAGTATAAGTTGTGTACTGACCCACATTTGTTGGCACCCTCTTTCAGGTACGCAGGTAAGAGGCCTTAGCTTGGATATACGAAAACATGATGTATGGAACGGTATAAATCCTTTGTAAGCAAGAGAGACAACGAGCGTTGTAGCCAACTTGGCATATTCAGATAGGGCTATTCAGGCCTTTGTAACCGCTGCATTATGGATAAAAGAGCTTCGCTTCGCATACTCTGATTATTTCATATGACTATAAATCTTTCACTGCAACTCGGTATTTTCTATGAAAACCATATTGTTTTATCTTCTTGCCTTGTGCGTTGCGCAACCTAGGCACGCACGACATCACGTCCAGGAGACGATTATCGACTTTACGGAGTTGGGACGTGACATAATGAACCCCTCAACCTTCTAATGAGGGTTTGGACTCCATATATATAGAAGTGAGAATGTTAATTTACATATAGGTCCAGACTTATTTAGATATTACATAACAACACTAATATCTCAACACCATCCCTCGAGATGGAGCATAAATGTCAATCATGTCCAGCTTGTTACAAAGAAAACGAACACGAGGACCTAAAAAAGACTTCGTAAATATATTTGTTATCTAATTTTCGGTTCTCACATGGTGAAATGTTATCACCCCTTTTGGTATTCATCATGGACGAAGTGAACGCCGATCTCAACGTGTTTCGTCCTTTCATGGAATACATGATTGTTAGCAATATGGATGGCTGACTGACACTCTAGATTTCGTTTAAAATCTATATGCGTATATATGTATGTGATTCTCTAATTGTAAAAGTGATGCTACTTCGATAGTTAGAAATATGAGTGATAATGTTTTGTTTTAGGATCTTAGACTAGAGAACTAATTGTTTGTGTGCATGTGAATATAGGGCTTGATTGAAATACCCAATCAAGCATAAATATTCAATAATTTAGTTTAATTCACCTAGAATATAAAATATTCTCTGAATAGGATACTTGTATAACACGCAAATGGGAACTTGTCGAATCATTTGGTAAGTGTCCAGAAATAGATTTAGAGTCAACTGTATGCATTTGATAGTTAAATTGGTCCACGACACTAGATCAGCTTATGCTATATAAACTACATTAATGTCAATAGAATTTTGTGTTTATGGAATTAAGCAGCTTAATATAAATATCATATGGGGTTATTTTAGACAATATTTACATTTAAATTCAGCACCAACCAGGTTACGAATAAACGTTATCCACCATTCGGAGACTTTTAAGATAAAGTGGTTAATCCATCGCACTGCTACGTTCAGTTCGGAGTAGGATCGAGGACTAAAATTAGACAACTCGGCCAAATTCAACTATTTTGAGTAGAATTCAGCATATGCATGGTTTTAAAAAGCTTATATGACAATTTGGTTATAGAATATCTAGTACAAATAAATTAGGTATCGATTGTACAGGATTGTCTTAAGCGTATTGGTCCAAATTGAGCATTTTAGCCATTTAGAACAAATTTAATTTAAATTCAGCATATATACAAAGTATGTGCTGCAAGGCTTGGTTTTCATGTATCATATCAATACCTACACCAAACTAGATCCAGTGTTCTATTTAGGAGACTTCGTTCTAAATTTGAAATGATCAATACCTTGCAAATTGAATTAAAATAGATAAATATGTATTTATTTGAACTGTATGTCTTTTTAGTAAATAATCTTGTTTATGTTAATATGTTTTAACAATTATTGTTCAGCTTGGAATCTTGTAGTGATTAACAAAGTATGAAATCGCTAAATTGCTCAGGTAATAATATCCATGGTGAGAAGCAAGACTTATTTATTTTATTTGAAATGTTCATATTATATACACATCATGTGTGTTTCCAGTGTTGAGTGTTCCACCAAAGGGGTCGGCATGCCCGAGGGAATTCTACGAAGGGTTGCTCAGGGCCTTTTATATAAACTGTGAAAATTTTCGGAACCTAAAATATAAAGGAGACTGTCTAAATTTTCAAAAATTTCCAGAGATACCATTTTCGAAATATGAAAATTGGTTAAATATATTTAACCCAATTTACAAAAATTTTGAGTCAATTTTTCTTAGATATAGACTTGAAATTAATATTTAAATCATAGGGGTCAATTTTCTTTAGAACTTAAGATACGTAGGACACGTACATAGAGACACGCAAGCGAAACCTAATCATGTATATCATGTGTTTCTGCTGGAGGAAATAAAATTATCAAATTGGATAATATCTTGTATTTCTGTCATGTTTCATCAGAAAAGAGAATAAAATCTTGAAATTATGATATATTGTGTTCATGTTATGATCCTCTTGGAAAGAAACAAAATATTGAATTATATTATCGCTCTTCGTATTACATAGATACACGAATCGAGATACAAGATTTCTACTTGTGCCCAACAAAAACTTAATATAAGATAATAGAATAGAAATGTTTGTAGCCCTAGGTTAGTACATTGGTGTAGGAGAGAACAACAAGATCACACCATACGAAATCTTTGCAATATAAATTAACAAGCCAGTAAAGTTTGATCAATAGTTTTCCGCCATTCGTAAGGCCTTATGATGACGGGGGTGAGACTTAGCTCAACAATAGAAATCCGGTTTCCAAAAATTCTTGAAATAAAACAAGCATTTAAAATTTAAAATTTTAAGTTCCTTCGGCCTATGTGGGGGGCCGGATTCTAAGCACTGTGTCCATCCTGAAACAACTTGATCCCGTGTAAATAGGATTATTGTTGAAAGAATAGACGATGCATGTGATCCAAATGTATTCTCTAAATTACATCATCATATAGAAAACTTATTTATGATTGTGGTAGTGAATCTTATGATGTATTGATTGATAGAACATCGAGAAAATAATAGAATATGATCTAGTCAGAGTCATTTTAAGTTAACACTATAACAAGTCATAGGAATTAAATATATTATTTCTTAATCTTGAAATTCGAGAGTCAGATCATTCTCATATTCTTATTTTATTTTATTTTATTTTTTTTGTCCTTGATTGAGGATTTGCATGTCGTTCGACGACCTAGTATTCTTCACTAGATTTGAAAAATTATTCCAAGAAAGGTGCTATTATATCCTGAATGGAAATTGGAGAACAAGAACGGGATGTTGTGATTGAAGGTGATCATGTTGGAACTAATTTTCTTCTCATCATCAATAAAGATATAAATGTGTTATATAAATATATGGGTTAATAGTTGTAATTGAGTAGAATAGTCAATTTTATGTTTATAATCTTAAAAATATCCTTTACCCATAACGTTATTTATTATATTATACAATATATGACAAGTGGTAAACCTATTCTGGAATCTTACGTCGTGAATACCAAACTGGTGTATTTGTTTGTCGTATAGTCTGAGATGTTTGTTACGTGCACGACTCATCATATTTCGGGAGCGGGACGTGACAGGCTGCTAGTCCAGATGAGAGAGAGAGATGCTTGCTACTGTCAGGGTCATCCCGAAGACCTCTTCTAACCTCGGAGCAAGCATATCTTTACACAGGCAGTTAAGATGGGAGGGGAGCTTGCTTCAAGGGTTGAGGCACAACCCTACTCCAAAGGCTGGAACCCGACAAAAAGTTGCTCTAATTGATGAAGGTGCTGAAAGGAGGGAAACCTGTCTAAAATAAATGACCTCCAATTGACCAAAAAAATGAGAGAGAGCTCCAACTTCTAAAACAAGGAGGCTAGATGGAGTTGGAGGACTTTGAAACGTCGAGGCGGAGGGACAGAAGGAAGTTGCAGAATGCTAGTCCCAATTTGAGGGTCAGTACTAGAATTACCAAGGACCAGACCAGTAGGTTGTCGTGAGCAACAAAGTATATAGGGGTTAGGGTGTGTTGTTTTTTGTGTATCTAAAGTGTTGGGCATCTTGAGTATCAACACTTCTTCTATCTCAGTTATTTTTTATTAATAAAATTACCATGTCAAAAAAAAAGTATGTGTGTATATATATAGTTGCTACATAGGCATGTTTACATTCGTCTAGTTCGAGCATGGAGTTTGATGATTTCGTGGACCGACGGAATTACGATGATCAACACACATCGACAAATGTAGTCATTATTGCAACTAACGTGACAAGGATGATCGGTTCAACAATTAATGTAGCATTCGTAGGAAAGGTACATAAGTGGAGCAAACGAGGAAAAGATTAAAATGTTGAGAACTTCCACTATGTTAGAGAAGATTCCACTATGCTAGAGAAGATGACTACTTTTAGGTGATGAGAAACAAATGAGTCTTCATCCACTATATAGCATGAAGGCCTATACATAAATCATCAAACTGTTGGAACCATCTAGAACCTAGATATTTGTAATGCAAATAAGGTGAGTATTTACAACAAAAAACTGTCTAGCTCTTTTGAAATAATAGGAATCCTCATAAAGCTTCTAGATGCAAGAAATATTCCAAGAATCTTTGAAGGAATATCCAAAGAATCTTCACAAAGAGTCCATGCAACTCTAGAATATTTCAAAGCCTTCCCTCAGTAACCTCTTAGCTTAATAGGTTGCTTAATAGGTTGTGCAAAGTAGTTTATGTGGAACAAAAAAATCTTGTGCGTGACAATCATCTTGGTGAAATATGTTGCAGGACTAGAATAGACGGAAAGGGAAGAGAAGCATCATCTCATGGGAGAAGCTGCAGAAGAAGCTGAAGACGTGTTTCCTACCCGATGACTATGAGCATCACCTTTTCCAATCAGTACTAGAGGTGTGCATAAGGCCATCGGAGCGTCAACGAGTGCTACAAAGTTTTTGCGTCTTGTCGAGTGAAACCATCTCGACGAGACCAAAGGACAGCAAATATCTTACTTCATTGATGGGTTCAAGCCAGTGATTCAAGATCGTATTGATACTCAGTTTGTCTGACGGGGTCAGAACCGAGCTTTACAGGCCGAGTGTTGTTGCAAGAGAAGTGGCAATTGGACGCAAAATCGAGATAGCAACCAGAGACGATGGATCAATCGAGGACCAAAGTAGTAGCTATGGTACCCAAAAAGGATACAACAACAAAGAAAGTAGCAAAAAGAAATCCATAGAGGCGACTACACAACCTGACAACCCTTACGCTACACTTATAATTAACACAGTGTTCTAAATGCAATCAATCGGATCATTGTTTGAGCGATTGTCCACGGAGGAAGTATGTGACTTACATTGATCGTAAGGTGTCCGACGAAGTAGTCCTGGTGATTCCGAGGATGAATTGTCTCGTGGTGTGAAAGATTATTTAGCACTAAGACTCGACAATTCTTCACAACACAACAAGCTTTTCCGAATCCAGTACTGTCAACAATAAACAATTTGGACCGGTGGTTGACAGCAGCAGACAGGAGAACATCACCAGCCGATAGATGGCCGAAACCGTCAGTTGACGTTGGAGAAGCATCCGGACCCATATTCTATGGATTCAGAAGGTTCCAAGCGTTAGATTGACCAAGAGGTGTCGAGTACCTTTCTCCATTGACGCATATAAAGACGGGGTCTATTGCGACATGATAGAAGGATTGACGTTTGTCATATCTTGGGTGGCCATGGCAATTTGATATTGGGGCAAAGAACAATGGACGTCTCAACACTTATCGGTTGGTGAAGAATGGGACAAGCTACATGTCTATCCCATCAAAGAAGAATACTAGAACCAAATCTTTACAATAGGAGGGGAAGACGTTCCTTTCTTTAGGTGTCTCCATGAAGGAAACAAAAGCAGAGTTCAAGAAAGCATGTAAGGTGTATGACATGGTATGAAGGGAACATCAAGATCGAAGAGTTAAAAAAGGGAGGAGCGAGTCCAACAAATGTATGACCAATACTCGACGAGGTTCGCGACATCTTTTTGGAAGAGTTTCCTGGAGGATTACCAACCATGTGAGACCCTATAGGGAGCTGATCATGTTCCTGGGATGAGTTTGCCGAACTTACCATGCTACTGTATGAGTCATGAGGGGGCAAGATTCTTTTGGAGATGTAAGAGAACTTGAAGAAAAAGAACTCACGATCGAGTTCTCTATAAGAGAAGGAGAATATTATGGAAATCATGAGATCGTGCACGGTTAACAAAATCATGTTTGGCTACAAGTTCCTGATGTCGCGACCAAGGTTGTAAAAGGAACTAGTCGGACTAGCACCGGACGCCAAGCGCCTAGACGGCCGCCTAGTTCTAGGCGGTTAAAACCTACTGAGGTGGACATCAGGAGCGCAGCAGACGCCTAGCGCCTAGACGTTGTCTAGGCCAATTTTAGAACAGCAACTGGATGACCCGTTAGATCAACTAAGTGTAGCCAACGTCTTCTCCAAGTTTCTACGAATTAGCTATCAACAAATACACATCCGACCGGGAGCGAGTGGAAGATGGTGTTTAAGACGCGAGGTGGACTAGTTTAGTGGTTGGTCATATTGTTTAGGTTGGTTGGCGCACTTGAATATTCGGAGTACTTCAGGTGTTTGTACACACTCGTGCCCATATATGGAGTTTCCAACCGGGTCGACGACACACTTAGGAGGGAGGTGCTCAGATTGGAATACATTAAAGAGCTATATGCGAAAGACGAGGGTATTATTGAGGTATTAGAGCAGCCTCATAAAAAACAAGTCATTGACGACTTCTACATCTTGGGGGGGGGGGGGGGGGGGGGGAGGTTGACAAAAGAAGAATGGTTGTGCGTCCCTCGTACGTCTTGAACAGAGCAGATGATTAGGGAGCTCTATGGCAGTAACTTGACGACAGATGCAGAAAATAAGGCCGACCCAGTTTTGAGTCCATTAAAGACATACCACCAATATGCCACCAGCACTACCGCAAATATGCTTATGCGGAGAAATTTTGAGCCAAAAGTTGATGAATTTTTTTGCAACTTTTTGTTTACCAATACTATGCCAGTTCGTAGCGGCCGACCTATTTTGGGTTTTTGATGGATTTTTGGTCTATTTTTTCTATTTCTTTTTCCTAGTTTGTTTATGAGCCTTTTTTTAGGGTTTAACTTATGTTTTCTTATGAAAGAGCCATGCAAAATAGATGAGCATAGACAACTTTATTGTTATAGTTTTGATTAATACTTATGGGTATTCCGAAGGTGTAACCTAGGCAACGAAAAAGGGGCCCGATACTTCAACTAGAGGAGCGACCAGTTGGTTCACCAAACCCCGACCCAGCGTCACAACGTTCTCCAGGTCCGAAGGGATCCAGTGCCCAACTACCGACTCCTCCCGGAATTGCGTTATCGGAGCCGAGCCAGGAATAGCCGTTAGTGGACACCTACCACTTTTCACCGGTTAGAGAGGCCCTCTTTAATACATTCAAAAAAGATGTTCACAGGGGCCAGAAAGACTCGGTCATAGTAAAGCTAATCTCGATTCAAATCTGTCACCCATTGCCATTGGCCGGTCTCAGTTGCTAATCGCTGATCCTATGACTAAGCATTTGATCCTTATTAGGTAGCCTTTTTTGACAATCCATCTATCTATTTTCTTTATGGGATCGTCATGCAACCATTAAGGGGTAAGGTTGAGCAGTTTAATGACCTTATATATGTGTACCTCTACATATCCAACGTACGTTCGCAGTTCGATTTCCTCTTCTTTCGGGCTCTCCTTTGTGTGGCCAGTTTCAATCAGGTTTGATCTAAGAGTTTTTCCACAAAGGGCAGTTCATCGCTCTCTCTTGTGATTCTAGTCTTAGAGATTTGGGGTTTTAGTCCTCGTTATCTTGGGCCGTTGTTTTTCAGCGGCCAACGTTTCCGTGTTGTGTCACTTTAAGGGTATGCATGCAATTTTAAATTTTACAAGGGTATACATACAAAACTAAATATTTTGAAGGATATACATGCGAAAAAAAGAAGCATTCTTGTTTGTCTTAGGGCTTGGATCGGGTTGGATTTGGAGTTGTATCCATGATCCGATCCATTTGTTGTTTTAAGACTGCAATAGCATCGGAACTTTCTACTAAATGATAAAGGTGAACCCGCATTTGAATTTGTGGAATTTGTTGTTTTAAGGCTGTGCAATAGCGCATGGGAACTTTCTATTAAATGATAAAGGTAAACCCGCATTCCAATTTGTGGAATCATCCCCTTCAGGTGTACTACTTTAAGATATGTACCTGATGTACATGAGATAGAGTTTGGACGGTGTCTCATTTAAAACAAATTGTATTACATGCGTAAACAAATAAAATGATAACATTGAAGCACGAAACTCGTCTATTCCCATTTTATATTTTCAGAAAGATAAGTTAAAAAAACTTAAAATTCAGAAATGTTAGATGATTATGCAAAATGACAAATACATTGGACAATTTTGCAACATAAAGGAAGTTTGAAAGTCTTCATTATCAATTACCAGTGGCTTCCCAGATGGCAATAGTACTCGTTCCATTGATGGGTCAAACTGAACTGTGTTGTTGGCATCCACAATGACACCAGGAAGGTCCCTAAAGTTGGCTCCCTGTGAATTATGAAATGACAATTAGATAGAATCATTTTACTATAACCGATCCTTTTATATCCAATAAGATACACTGTTCACCAAGGCAACCTTTTTCTTAGGAATTTGGCAAACTCGTAAGTAATCATCCTCGTTTAGTTGTAGAGGACGATGGTCATACAACACACATTGACTATCTTCAACACCACTTGTTGTTAAGCCCAGCATCTCTGCAAAAATTGAAGAAAGAACTTAAAAAGGGAAAACTATACAAGAACCAAACTAAAAAAGAAACAATGTCATAGCTTCTAACCAACTAGTGAAACATTTTATGTATAAATAGATTGTGATAGAAAATTGAAGGGCAGACAAAAAGTGTTCCTGATGGCACGGTCCTGCCAATCCAAGGTTTGCAATGATCAAGATGTAGCAGTCTTAAACCCATTATGGCAAGGCTATTTCAGTGAGACTTGAAACATATGCTTAAGACTCGAACCACAATATCCAGAATTCAAGCACCAAGTGTTTCAAGTGACATCCTTATGTTATATAATTATAAATGTAATATAAAAACCCTGCTCAACCTGACACTTAGAATATAACAAATAAAATTTTAAAAATTAGAACATTCATCACAAGATTAGCATACCTAAACAATGTTACATCAAAAGTATCCAAGGTTTACAAAAATATACAAGGAATTTCACCATACAAGCCTTCAGAAGAGAGTTCATTAGTTTGATAAACTATTTCTTTATTAATAAGCAACAGCCCAAAGACACTTTTTTTTGTCAGCTCCAAAGCTTGTTCCACATATTATTTATTTGTGTATCAGGATAGGTCCTGACTCCTGAGATACATATATATTTTTGTAACTTTTCCAGCTGTATTTCAAGTGCTTATTGTTTTATAAATTCATTATTTTGTATCCCAAATTGCATAGACACGGACATTGATTCATATACACTACAGGCACGATACAGATTCGGAATATTTCCTTTTTAGAAAATTTAGGATATGGGTAGGACATGGATAAGGTTATATACACATCAAAACATATCTATAGACACATTTATACATAAGATTTTAATCTCTCTATTTAAACAAGTTTTCGATAGTAAGTAGGTACAAAAACTTTAGAAAGTACTTGTTGCAAAGAAATGTTACTTCCCCATACCTCAACTATGTTGGGAATGATCACGACAATGTCAAATCATTTTCAACCATGTTTTGGTTCCCTTTGGAGCCTAGACATGACTCTGACATATCCAATATAAGTGTCGAGGAAGTATCGTGTGGGATGTGTCAAATAGGGATACAGTCATCTAGAGGAGTATCCATGCAACCTAGGTTGGTCCCAAGTCCTGAGAAAAAGGGTTGAATTTGGTAGCTGATAAAGGATCACTACCTTTCACAAAAGCCATATAAGCGGGAGCTTCATGGCACTGGGACGTTATTTATGTAAAATGAATTCTTAGATGATACAAGTTGGAGCATTCCTCAGTATAGGTATATTACATAGTTCCCGGCTAAATGGATTCATGTTAAAGAGGAAATGAGTCTTTAAGAAAGCAAATGTAGAAATTGATTTATCTAGCAGGATGCAAAGATATTGGTATAAAAAACTCTTCATTGTGCAAGGACTTCCGATGCACAAACATGAGCATGGTTGATTAACCATCCAAAATAATGATCAATACTATACATCATTAACTACACATCCTCAAATATACACATAAAAAACAAGATGGTTAGGATAGCTCTAACACATGCATCAAGTGTTCCAATAATGGGTGAATTTTGATCCTATGTCACAATTGTCACTTTGGTGACTTTATGCATCGGTTGAGCTCACCAAACCACAAGTCTCCATTTATCTACATTAAAGGATGTATACATCAAAATGTGTAAAGTCGACTATCGATTTGGATGGTGAGTTCCACTATGTGTATATTCGCAAAGTAACACCTTCTGAAATATATATATATATATATATATATATATATATATATATATATATATATATATATATATAAACACACACACATTGAAGGATGCATACATCAAAATGTGTCAAGTCGACTATCGATTTGGATGGTGAGTTACTGTGCCTAGAGTGCTTTATTATATACGCTACCCTTGAAGTTGAAAGAAAATTCTACAAGACTGTTATAAGATGGAATGCTTCATGGTTCAACCTTTTAGGAAACAAAGAAACGTGTCAAAAAAATAAGCATAGCTGAAATGAGAATGCTAAGACAAATGAGTTGCAACACATTAAAAGATACAAGAAATGAGCGCATTTGTAGGAAGTTGGAGGTAATGCCAATTGAGAATCATATGGAAGAAAATCATCCAAGTTGGTTGGGAGTGTTCAACAGTGCAATAGCTGCATCAGTCAGTAGACATGACATGATATTAGTTGTAGTTGCTGCTAGAACAGGATCAGTTGAAGCAAACTTGGATTGGGTCTCTAAAAGAAGTTTTTGTGCTTTGTAACGTTAGAGTGGACATATCCTTTGCCAATGTAGAATGGAAAAATGCTTCAGTGTTATATCCCTTACCTCCTCTAACATTCTCAAAAGATTGTTAATATTCTTGTTTTTAAATTAACTTGATCGACATACATAATTCTTGATGTTCTGAACTATAGGTAAGTCCATATATAATTCTACATTGGCAATATGTCCATTAGAGGGGGTTTCTTCTACATTTCTCTTATTATCCCAAAAGATTGTTAATATTCTCGTTTTTAAATCAACTTGATCGACATACATAATTCTTGATGTTCTGAACTATGCTTAACCCCCTCTAATGGAGGAAAATGCTTCAGTATCAAACCATTGATAATTATGACCAGGAAAACGACATGCCGAATTTATTGCACACCTGTAACACTTTAACGAAGTAAGAAGTAGTGTTCCAACATATCTAGAAACTTGAAGTGTGATCAGTCAATTAAAATGTGGAAAGAACAGTAAAATGTGCATCATGACAAAAGTGAGATTGTAACATAAGAAACACAGTCCACAATCAAAGTATTATCAGCATGTAAACATATACTAACGTTAGTTTATCCTTCTAACAAGTATTAAACTCACCTGACTTAGGTGTCCTAATATATGTCTGAAACTCATTTTGAGGTCCTTTTCCATATGGCATATGTTCTCGACCTTCCTTGTTTGTCACCTGAAAACAAGATAATTAAATGAGAGACATCGAAAACCTAAAAGCGTCATAATATTTTAATACACTATAAATGCTTACTGCTGGAAGATCAGAAAGAACATCTTCCAGAACAAGTGCTTTCTCCAGTACTCGTGGTTGGCCTTCATCATATCCAACAACATTACGCTGTAATATAATATAGAAACAATTTAGTAAGCACAAGGTACTGTAAGGTTTCAGACAATCTGGAGGAGAGATGATCATTGGAGGCACTAACTACAACTACAAGTTACTAACCTGCCCAATTAAGAAGTATAGAGGTTTAAGAACTTAAGAGGCAAAATTGTGTTACAGTTTAGCCTCAGTTGATCCTAGCTACCCAAGTAACTCAGACTGGAATAAATATTGTAAAAAATGAAATAAATTGAACAATTCGCAAGGTAATAGCTTACGAATTCTCTGTTTGTTATAGCCCATGCATGATACATGAATATGGCTTACATTACATATGGTTCATTAAAAACTTATTCCTTACCCTTAAATCCCATGAACACTTATGGTCTAATATGAGAAATGCTTTATCCCCTACACCTTAGTTCTTTCCTTCCCTGCCTACATGACAGAAGGGTCATAGCAAACCATCATCCTGGATACACCCCACTTGGCCCAATTGTCATTGAGACAGATGCTGGTGATTAATGAAACAATTAGAGGGCTGGTCATTGAAGTACTGCTCGACTAATATATGGCATTAGCTTAGATGTTACAAATGAATGAATATTGTGATAACTTCATAATCTGTTATGCCTGTCCAGCATACAAGAAAGAGAAAGATACCAGTAAATTTGTGCTGAACTTAAAGTCATCCCAATTAAATCTAGTGTTAATGCACTTCACTAGTGCAAGACCAGATTGCTAGCAGCAGTTTAAGGATTCAGGTTAACAAGATAAAAGAGTACCCAGGCTAGTAGTACTGGTACATAATGACAAGTCAGTTTGACAGAAGTGGTTAAACAATCTCACCAATCATGTGATGCTGGAAAAATTACAAAGTATCTGGTTTTCACAATTAACAAATTTTAGATCTGGGATTAGTTGTTTTACACAAGTAGTTAGTTTTTATAGGATTATCTTTATTTTAAGATGGAAAAATATGAATAAAATATGAGCTTTTTCCTAAATTTGGATATGATGCCATTCTCCTCCTCGGTGTGAATCCAAGTTCTTGGCATGTTCCAAGATACTTATCTAACCATGGTGGGTTTGACTTTTCGTTGCTACCAGCGGTATGAGATTGCCTACTTCCATTGGAGTGATACAGTGAAAATGATATATGATGTGGTCTTCCTGGATCATTCCCCAACATCATGTCAGTCATCTCAAGTTCCCAGCATGATTTTGTAGAGAGAGTTTCTGGTTTGCTGTTTCCGAGATAGAATGAGGAAAAGGTAGTTTATTAACAAATATCAACCAAGTTATATTGGTAAATGAATGTTAATCAAAGATCAGCCACATATGTTCATGGTTTAAGTTACTTAGGTTCCGTATTCCTTTGAACAACACCCTCCACAAGCCTTGACCACTTAATTAAGACCCTTTCATCTCATGAAACAGCAGAGCGTGTGATGTATCTAGCTTTGGTAATGCATCATTTTAGGAAAGCTAAGCTAGTTTGTGCATTCCTTTTGGTATCAGCCTCCTCTGGCCTTGACCACTTAAAACCCTTCCATCTCATGGAAGAGCAGCAAGGTTGTGTAGATCTCGGGGCTAACTTTAAATGTCAATATAATCCTAGACTAACAACAAGATCAATTTACTTAACACTAAACATGACAAGTTATTACAAATTGTAATCAGCATTCTATGTAATCAAAATTGAATATGCATCAAAAATAAAGTTTGTATTATCATTAGTTCATTACATTAATCACTATCTTTATACCAACTGGAGTATTACAAATATCAGCCGACATATCTATGTCAACTGACATAATTCAAGACACTGAAAGCAATATATATATATATATAAATATATATATATATATATATATATATATATATATATATATATATATATATATATATGCACGTGTATTGCACGTATTTCAAGTTGCTTTGGAAGAGCAAACAATTTTTTTTTTTACTACTTGAAAAAAGTAAGGGTTCGTTTGGATAGCATTTCTGAAATTTTGTTCTGAAAACAGTTTTTTGAAAGTAAGTTATAAAGTTTTTTTCTGAGCGTAGAGATTCTGGGTTTGCGTTTGGTTACTTTTATCTGGAAAACAGTTTTCAGAAAAGAATGTTAAAAATTCTGTTTGGTAAAAAAAAATCATAAAATATTGTTTTTAATAAAATTTTATAAAATATTTTTTGTTGTGTGAAAAAAATTATTAAAAAATTAAAAAATCTTCTGTTTCTTTTTAATTGTTTGTAGGTACGTATTTTTAGAATTTTTTTCTAATAAAATTGGTAGTTATGTTAATAAATTTGTAAAAAATTTGGTGGACGTTGGGAATCCATATCAGTTCTTGGTAAAAAAAAATTGATTTAATGTTCTTGGAACCCGTTGCTAGGTTAGGGATCCATTGTTGCACAAACTCGTCCCTTCTCCGGTCGAGGGTTGTTACTCTTGTTCCGATCGAGTTTTGGGGCAAAACTTCTCTTGTGCTCCGCAGGGGACGACGACGTCGAGACCCAACCCGCGGCGTCGAGATCCAACCCCTCCGGCGGGGACGACGACATCGAGATCCAACCTGCGGCGTCAAGGGACCTCTGTTGACGTCGAGGAACCTCTGCGGACGTCGAGCCTGTCGGGGGCCTCTCCCTCTTCATCCACTCATGGTGCGGGGGGCTCGTCGAAGCCGTCGGGGGAGCTCGTTGGAGGTGGAGGGAGGTCTCCCTTTACTCTGGATCCAAGCAAATGAGGAGAGAGAAAAACTAAGGAGAGAGCTGAGTTTGGGGAGTGGGGGTGTTGGTGGGGGTGGGGCCAGCTGAATTTGGGAAAACTGATTTTAGAAACCAACTTTTATCTCCACTCTGAAAGCATCTGTATAACGTTGGTGTTGAAAAAAAATTCCGGAAATCAAAAACCGAAAAAGGACATCCAAACGACTTTTACAACGGAAGCAGCATTTTAATTCAAAAAGCTGAGTTAAAAACACATCCAAACAGGCCATAAAGTTTCTTAAAAAATTTTACTACTACTTAAAAATAGTAAATAATAGTTTTTTATTTTTTTACTGCTTAGAGAAAATCAAAAGTACTTTAATTTTTATACTTAGAAAGAACAAATTACCACCCCCTAATTTTTTTCCTATACGTAATTATCTAACTAGACGTTAAATTTAATTCACAATTTTAATTAGTAGATATATATAAGGATATTTTTGGAACAAGACAAACCAAGTTAAATCAAGGAACACGACGAGACTTACCAACTTACCATCCGTCCTTCCATGTCCAAGGCAAACTAAGTTAAATCAAGCACAAGCATTTATTATGAAATCCAGGGGCAAATAGCATATGCAAACACAAGTGTCGTGAGCGAGGTTATATTTCGGGTGCACGATTACACGAATTATCAGGTGTTTGCATAAGATGTTCAAGTGTTCAATGGATTGCTCAGGTTGTTCAATTTGTGTAGATGTCTTATACTCATATCGTTCCGGTGTTTCAGAATCTGGATGCAATGCAACGACTCGCACCGGATTGCCGCTAAACGAGGATGACTTATCTATATGAACATGAGGTCACTGGCATAGCCATAAAGGACGACGTATAGTCTCTGACGGAGATGAGGCATAACGAAAGAGTCATTGGGCGTTACCCATCATCCCGACCAAACATGGTGAGACTACCGTAGATCATGGAGTCAGCCGGGTATCCAAGTGTAGGATGCACTACCAAGGGCCCGACCACTGATAATATTGCGTCGTCCCAAACCGCGAGAGCATCCTACCGATTTGGTCACGCAATACCCATATTCCTCCTAGGACGGTACGATCCCGATGCCCCGGTGATCGTCCGAGGAATCAATGTTATTACCGCGTGCACGAGTTGTCCGTGACCATGCAAGTCTCTAAGGTTTCAGATTCATGACATGACATGTTGATTCTTGGATTCTTGATTCATGTTCAGTAGGAGTATGCTCCACGAGCTGTGATTCTTTGATTCATTAATATGGTACAAATTTTCTGGTTCGGGAACTGCATTGGCGACCTAACGGTCCCGGATACTTTCAGGTTTACACTTGCACGAAACGACTATTAGATAGTCTTCCGGGGAGAACTAAATAAATGCATGACATGGATAGTGTTACACGGTCGAGGCATGGATTATGTGGCAAGCATTGAAACGAGGCAACGAATACAAGTTAACATATAAGCAGGCAAGCATTGCATTCATATAGAACATAAGCATTTATTTTGGCACGGGTCTATGGGTAAAACGAGGAGTGAAATCGTAAAGGGACATACCGAGCGACATGATCTAGGGACGTGCAGTGTAAACGAGTGAACAGTGCATTACGAAGAGTATATATCGTTCTACTCGAGGCATAGCGGGCTCTAGCTGCGCAAGACAAAGGTAGCACGCAATGGTTCATTTATAAGCAAAGTTTCATTTTCATGTTCTAACACAAGCAATACAAGTTGGGATTATTCCCTTAGCTAGGTGTGTTGTATTCTTTATTAGCATGCAGGGGGTGATTCACCTAGCGACTAGCATGTATCGTCCATATTTTAAGTGTGGACGAGCGAGCCTCTGAAAGTCTAAGTCCGAACTCCTGAAGGGCCAAGTCTGGAAATCCTCTGCCTCAAACGAGTCTTCTCGCTGAGCAAAGCGGGTCGGGTCATTGCACTTGCGCCGTTTGAATCGATTGTCCGCTTGAACGGATCGGGTCGTCACATTATACACCACTCAGAAAAATCTCGTCCTCGAGACTTCCTGAGGGCAAACTGGCCTATCGTAACTATCGAATCTATCTCAAGCGTAGCAAATCGATACCACTAGATACGTTCAAACACAATTTCCTACTCGTTCTTTATATCGTGTTGCGTGTATGTTGGGTCGGTCTCTTTGAATGACTCTATCATTCAATTCAAGTTCTGATTCGGTCTCTATTGCACCTTAGCGCGGAACATATATCGCTTAACGCGGGGTCCGTTACAATCCATCTTGAATGACGATCTAAGGCTGAGGCAAACTTATACAAGTCGTTATACTTGTCCATGTGAGTCTACATATTCACTTGCACTAGCATTCGAGATCAGCATATCGCGAGTCTGGATCGTGCACATATTCAAAACGTCATATGCATGTCAACCAACTTAGCGATAGCGAAGTCTTCGCACTCGAGTTCAACATATCACTGGATCTTGGATAGTGCACACGTTCAAGGCGTCTCTCGAACACATGCATTCAACCAAACTTAGTGATAGTGAATTCGGACAAGCTAATTGCGAAAATCTCAAGGGTTCTCGTCCTATGAATCACAATGATACTTCCAACAGGGTCAATCAAATTCCAAGTAATTCCCATTCCAACTCAAACCAAGTTTTGCACTACTGTTAAGCACGATCTATCCGATTTGCCGACTAGCGTCCATCCGTTCGGGTCAAACATAGCACACGTTACCGTCCCAAGTCTAACTCTAAGTTTTGCTGCCCATGTTTTATGGCTTGTTCAAGCAATATACTAAAGTCGGTCACAGGTTCTTTCACTTGGCACAGGGTCGTCTGCCTAATTACTAGGTCAGCTCACAAGGTCATAGGTACAAGTTCAAGCACACGATTCATCGTGCAAATTCGTCGCACGATGCTCGCCCCAATTCCTAAGGTCAAACCATTGTTCATTTGCACGAGATATTCCACCTAAGCTCGTTTCACTCAGATTTCTAAACATCAAGCACAGATCGTCCTACTCACATTAATACGTTCGTTTGCACATGGTTCGAGTTCATTCAGTAAAATCCATGATATCCAAGTTACAGGACAAGCCTAGTGATTTGCATAGTCTATCTCCTTAAGCATGTGTGATAGAATCCATATATCAATTTCTAAGTCTAGACCACCAAGCTAAGATTCAATTCTAAACCTTTGGTTATAACTCCAAGTCGTCCAACAAGATTCACGTATCCGCTTACGAAACCATCAAGCATGATTTATTCCATGTTCTAGGATAACTTATCATGAAACACTTCCGATTCACTTGCATTTCCAAATTTGTCTTATCGTGTCGAACCAAAAGTCAAGACGATCCATCTGTTGTCACGCCCCGGTCTCCCGCAAGTTCGATCACCCTCGTTGGACGTGAGATCACCATGCCAACGCTCTCGCTGGATAATCGTCCTAATCCGTACGTGACGCATGTACGAGCATAGAGTTACGCTCGCACAAGACAAGAACGTCGACCATTATGGTTATCTTCGAAACGATCGAGACAACTTATCAGTTCACTTTTGCTCCATTCAAATTATATATAAAATCCATCAAGTCAAGTCCGTTCATGCAGTGATTATAATTCGTCTAGAAAAATCATCCAACTTCAACGTTACCGTTCGATAAATCCAGTCTTACTTCTGGCATTCCTCAAACCACTCAGTTTCAAATATTCAAGCCAAATTTTTATCCACTTTTGATACGCTCTATTCATCAAGTTCATTTGGAATAATCATCGAGCATGTTTTCGTGAGTTCGATTATCTCCGTTGTACGTGAAATCACCACGCCGACGCTCCCGCGGGATAATCCTTCTCGTTGGGACTGATTTTGAAGGTTATCTTTTCGAACTAGATTTCAAGATCCTTCTTCCAAACTTCAGGCCAAATCCGTTATCGCTTATCTCTTTCATCGAACCAAAATATTTATTCTCGGGCTAACTTCTATTCGAGCGATATTGTATTCAAGTTCAATTCGTTTGATTCAATCCAAAATCGCTAGCATGATCCTCTAAGTTTCCAACAAGTTTTCTCAACCAAGATATCGATTTCCATTTCCATGAATACCTATTCGATATAAGCCTTATCATTTATTCAAGACATTCTTCAATCGTTCAATCCGACTATCGAACGAGACCTATAAATCCGTTTGGACATTTCTAAATGAACCATATATCACTCGGAATCGAGTCACCCAATCAAATCCTCAATCGATGTTCGCATCAATCGCTAGCATATTCACCAAATTTTCTTAGAAGTCTTGCACGATACCTAGCATCGCCTAGTAAATCTTAGTCTCGTATATATCTTGTTTATAGTCATCCAAGTAAACCAAAATTGATTTGTATCTTCCGACACGAAATACCGTTCAAGCTAGATCATGGAGTCAGCCGGGTATCCAAGTGTAGGATGCACTACCAAGGGCCCGACCACTGATAATATTGCGTCGCCCCAAACCGCGAGAGCATCCTACCGATTTGGTCACGCAATACCCATATTCCTCCTAAGATGGTACGATCCCGGTGCCCCGGTGATCGTCCGAGGAATCCATGTTATTACCTCGTGCACGAGTTGTCTGTGACCATGCAAGTCTCTACGGTTTCAGATTCATGACATGACATGTTGATTCTTGATTCATGTTCAGTACGAGTATGCTCCACGAGCTGTGATTCTTTGATTCATTAATATGGTGCAAATCCCCTGGTTCGGGAACTGCCTTGGCGACCTAACGGTCTCGGTTACTTTCAGGTTTACACTTGCACGGAACGACTATTAGATAGTCTTCCGGGGAGAACTAAATGAATGCATGACATGGATAGTGTTACACGGTCGAGACATGGATTATGTGGCAAGGATTGAAACGAGGCAACGAATACAAGTTAACATATAAGCAGGCAAGCATTGCATTCATATAGAACATAAGCATTTATTTTGGCACAGGTCTATTGGTTAAGTGAGGAGTAAAATCGTAAAGGGACATACCGAGCGACATGAACTAGGGACGTGCAGTGTAAACGAGTGAACAGTGCATTACGAAGAGTATATATCGTTCTACTCGAGGCATAGCGGGCTCTAGTTGCACAAGACAAAGGTAGCATGCAATGGTTCATTTATAAGCAAAGTTTTATTTTCATGTTCTAACACAAGCAATACAAGTTGAGATTATTCCCTTAGCTAGGTATGTTGTATTCTTTATTAGCATGCAGGGGGTGATTCATCTAGCGACTAGCATGTTATGTATCGTCCATATTTTAAGTGTGTCGGCTAAGCAAAGACAAGTTCATCGTAGCCACCCACTTTAGCGATGATTCGCCTCGGTTGAGCGATACTCCGAGCGAGCCTCTGAAAGTCTAAGTCCGAACTCCTGAAGGGCCAAGTCTGGAAATCCTCTGCCTCAAACGAGTCTTCTCGCTAAGCAAAACGGGTCAGGTCATTGCACTTGCGCCGTTTGAATCGGTTGTCCGCTTGAACGGATCGGGTCGTCACATTATACACCACTCAGAAAAATCTCGTCCTCGAGACTTCCTGAGGGCAAACCAGCCTATCGCAACTATCGAATCTATCTCAAGCGTAGCAAATCGGTACCACTAGATCCGTTCAAACACAATTTTTTACTCGTTCCTTATATCGTGTTGCGTGTATGCTGGGTCGATCTCTTTGAATGACTCTATCATTCAATTCAAGTTCTGATTCGGTCTCTATTGCACCTTAGCGCGGAACATATATCGATTAACGCGGGGTCCGTTACAATCCATCTTGAATGACGATCTAAGGCTGAGGCAAACTTATACAAGTCGTTATACTTGTCCATGTGAGTCTACATATTCACTTGCACTAGCATTCGAGATCAGCATATCGCGAGTCTAGATCGTGCACATATTCAAAACGTCATATGCATGTCAACCAACTTAGCGATAGCGAAGTCTTCGCACTCGAGTTCAACATATCACTGGATCTTGGATAGTGCACACGTTCAAGGCGTCTCTCGAACACATGCATTCAACCAAACTTAGTGATAGTGAATTCGGACAAGCTAATTGCGAAAATCTCAAGGGTTCTCGTCCTATGAATCACAATGATACTTCCAACAGGGTCAATCAAATTCCAAGTAATTTCCATTCCAACTCAAACCAAGTTTTGCACTACTGTTAAGCACGATCTATCCGATTTGCCGACTAGCGTCCATCCGTTCGGGTCAAACATAGCACACGTTACCGTTCCAAGTCTAACTCTAAGTTTTGCTGCCCCAGTTCTATGGCTTGTTCAAGCAATATGCTAAAGTCGGTCAAAGGTTCTTTCACTCGGCACAGGGTCGTCTGCCTAATTACTAGGTCAGCTCACAAGTTCAAAGGTACAAGTTCAAGCACACGATTCATCATGCAAATTCGTCGCACGATGCTCGTCCCAATTCCTAAGGTCAAACCATTATTCATTTGCACGGGATATTCCACCTAAGCTCGTTTCACTCAGATTTCTAAACATCAAGCACAGATCGTCCTACTCACATTAATACGTTCGTTTGCACATGGTTCGAGTTCATTCAGTAAAATCCATATCCAAGTTACAGGACAAGCCTAGCAATTTGCATAGTCTATCTCCTTAAGCATGTTTGATAGAATCCATATATCAATTTCTAAGTCGAGACCACCACAGGATAATCCTTCTCGTTGGGACTGATTTCGAAGGTTATCTTTTCGAACTAGATTTCAAGATCGTTCTTCCAAACTTCAGGCCAAATCCGTTATCGCTTATCTCTTTCATCGAACCAAAATATTTATTCTTGGGCTAACTTCTATTCGAGCGATATTGTATTCAAGTTCAATTCGTTTGATTCAATCCAAAATCGCTAGCATGATCCTCCAAGTTTCCAACAAGTTTCCTTAACCAAGATATCGATTTCCATTTCCATGAATACCTATTCGATATAAGCCTTATCATTTATTCAAGACATTCTTCAATCGTTCAATCCGACTATCGAACGAGACCTATAAATCCGTTTGGACATTTCTAAATGAACCATACATCACTCGGAATCGAGTCACCCAATCAAATCCTCAATCGATGTTCGCATCAATCGCTAGCATATTTACTAAGTTTTCTTAGAATTCTTGCACGATACCTAGCATCACCTAATAAATCTTAGTCACGTATATATCTTGTTTATAGCCATCCAAGTAAACCATAATTGATTTGTATCTTCCGACACGAAATACCATTCGAGCTATTTTCCAAAATCCAAGCACGATTCTCTATGTTCGCCTAAGCGATAATCTGATAAAGTTTCTATCGGTTGTCAATCTAAGTCTGACTTGTCTTTATCTGAACGATATCCCAATATCATTTGCAACTTGCTAGCACCAAAAAGGGTCTTGGCACGCAATACTCAACACAACTTAGCCGAAAGGCTGCGTGCATAGCTAACCGTTCGAACGATATTCTATTTTGCACACTAACCAGTTGGGTAATTATGTATAGGTATTTGGGTTTGCACATAGTTTGCAATTCTAGCACGAGTCTATTCCAACCAAGCCTAACACAGGTCAGCACAAAGGCCTACGCATTACGATTTCGTATAAGCAATCATATCATTCACATGCACTTTTTGAAAGTATTTAGACTCATTGTTTGGAACATCTCATCGGGTCAACGAGAGAGTGTATGCACATAACCCACGAACGAGCTTTCGAAACTGAGAAAATCGATACGAAGTCCAAAGGCGTATAGTCATGCTTTAATACCAATATGTCACGTCCCGATCTCCCGTAGGTAACCGACCATCTCCGCTAGGCGCGAATCACCTCACCAGCGCTCCCGCGGGAAGATCGCTTGACCCATCTGGGCGTGAAGCCGCACGAGCGTAAGCCGCGCACGTGCAAGGCCATGATCCGAACAGAAGGTAAGAGGTCTAAGCCACAGAGTCGCATAGATTGTCCGAGTGCAGCAGTATAAGAAACGCACAGGCGATTAGTAATAAGTTCACAGAGTCGTCAAAAGCGGAAACATTGAATAACAAAAGTATAGAAGTAAAACAAGTTCTTTATTGATATTGAACAAGTGTTACAGGCGACGCTAGGCCGAGATTACAAGTCGCTCAAGCCTCTCTCTGAAACAGTAAAAGCGTGCCAAGTGGCTACATTTGTGGAATGATACATAGGCGATGTTCCAACATTATGTCTTGTATATGTGTTTCAGTTCCGGATTGCAACGCTCCAAGGCTCCAGAGTGAACTCCACGCCTTAGCACGCACGAAGGAGGCATCCGCTTCGAACGAGGTTCTCACGTACCCTGCAAGCAATCTGGTGGGTTATCGTACATGAATGCACTGGTGGGGAGGCTTCTCGTCCGCTCGACAAATCCAAACACGTTATAAAAGTTCCGTGCACCATCTATTAAGTTATCTTTCTAGTCTTGCCTTAGGATCAGTTTCATGGCAAGGCGAATATCCTAATTCGTGTGGCAGCGCACCGTGCGATATAAAGGAACACGACGAGACTTACCAACTTACCATCTGTCCTTCCCTGTCCAAGGCAAACTAAGTTAAATCAAGCACAAGCATTTATTATGAAATCCAGGGGCAAATAACATATGCAAACACAAGTGTCGTGAGCGAGATTATGTTTCGGGTGCACGATTACACGGATTATCAGGTGTTTGCATAAGATGTTCAAGTGTTCAATGGATTGCTCAGGTTGTTCAATTTGTGTAGATGTCTTATACTCATATCGTTCCGGTGTTTCAGAATCTGGATGCGATGCAATGACTCGCACGCGGATTGCCGCTAAGTGAGGATGACTTATCTATATGAACATGAGGTCACTGGCATAGCCATAAAGGACGACGCATAGTCTCGGACGGAGATGAGGCATAACGAAAGAGTCATTGGGCGTTACCCATCATCCCGACCAAACATGGTGAGACTACCGTAGATCATAGAGTCAGCCGGGTATCCAAGTGTAGGATGCACTACCAAGGGTCCAACCACTAATAATATTGCGTCGCCCCAAACCGCAAGAGCATCCTACCGATTTGGTCACGCAATACCCATATTCCTCCTAAGACGGTACGATCCCGATGCCCCGGTGATCGTCCGAGGAATCCATATTATTACCTCGTGCACGAGTTGTCCGTGACCATGCAAGTCTCTAAGGTTTCAGATTCATGACATGACATATTGATTCTTGGATTCTTGATTCATGTTCAGTACGAGTATACTCCACGAGCTGTGATTCTTTGATTCATTGATATGGTGCAAATCCCCTGGTTCGGGAACTGCCTTGGCGACCTAACGGTCCTGGATACTTTCAGGTTTACACTTGCACGGAACGACTATTAGATAGTCTTCCGGGGAGAACTAAATGAATGCATGACATGGATAGTGTTACACGGTCGAGGCATGGATTATGTGGCAAGCATTGAAACGAGGCAACGAATACAAGTTAACATATAAGCAGGCAAGCATTGCATTCATATAGAACATAAGCATTTATTTTGGCACGGGTCTATGGGTAAAGCGAGGAGTAAAATCGTAAAGGAACATACCGAGTGACATGATCTAGGGAAGTGCAGTGTAAACGAGTGAACAGTGCATTACGAAGAGTATATATCGTTCTACTCGAGGCATAGCGGGCTCTAGTTGCACAAGACAAAGGTAGCATGCAATGGTTCATTTATAAGCAAAGTTTCATTTTCATGTTCTAACACAAGCAATACAAGTTAAAATTATTCCCTTAGCTAGGTATGTTGTATTCTTTATTAGCATGCAGGGGGTGATTCACCTAGCGACTAGCATGTATCGTCCATATTTTAAATGTGTCGGCTAAGCAAAGACAAGTTTATCATAGCCACCCACCTTAGCGATGATTCGCCTCGGTCGAGCGATACTCCGAGCGAGCCTCTGAAAGTCTAAGTCCGAACTCCTGAAGGGCCAAGTCTGGAAATCCTCTGCCTCAAACGAGTCTTCTCGCTGAGCAAAGCGGGTCGGATCGTTGCACTTGCGTCGTTTGAATCGGCTGTCCGCTTGAACGGATCGGGTCGTCACAATAGTTACGGGACTTCTAACCAAGGTAGTCAAAGGCGCAAGGCGCACTCGAGGCGCAAAGGGTCCAAATCGTCCGAGGCGCAAGGCGCACTCGAGGCGCGCGCCCGAGCGACGTGAGGTACAAAAATAATATATATATATATATATATATATATATATATATATATATATTCACATCAGATTTCTATATTAATATTAATTTTTAATTTTTAATTTTTAATTTTTAATTTTTAATTTTTAATTTTTAATTTTTAATTTTATTTTTAGTTTTAATTTTAGTTTTAAGTTTAATTTTAACTTTAACTTTAACTTTAAGTTCTAGTTCTAGTTCTAATTCTAATTTTAATGTTTAAAAATTAATATATCTTTTAAAAATAATGTATCTTTAGAAATAATCTATCTTTTAAAAAAAAGTAATCTACTTTTTTAAAATAATCTATCTCTAAAAAAGAAACCTATCTTTAAAAACAATCTATAATTAAAAACAAATCTAAAAAACAAAAAAAATCTATCTCCAAAGAGATTTATATTTTTCAAAAGAAAGACTAAGTATGTTTTTCCCGTAACTATCATGTAGAGAATGCTCCATGCAATGCCCACTAGAGCAAAACTAATATATATAGTGTTGATATCGTTTATTAAACAAAATCGACATGTTCGTCCAACATCTATAACATTGAAGAGCCGAGCATGTGATGGATTTAGCTTATCATGACTCCCTCACTCCTCAGGCCCTACCATGAGGATCCCATGAGGATCCCTATGGCTTGCTAATAGACAATAAGTAAGCCTTCATCATAAAATTTTCTCTATCGCAAGGGTTTTCCACAGTGAGTCGGACATCATGTTGGAAGCCCGCCTCATTTCACTGTTTCTGATTGAATTCAACAGCCTCTAAATCACATGGTCATAATAAAGATTGATCCTATGTAGAAGTGGAAGTACTCCAATGCTAACTACTCCCTCTCTTGTAGTTCTACTAAAGATACATTTTAGACATTCCAAATTTAGGCCTACTAACTATAAATATTTTCAAATATGAAGCATGTCTTATGTTTCATTTTAGTCTCAGACTCTCAATATCTTACTCTATCAATGGCAAACAAAATACATTCGCAAGTCCATCTGCATAACCAAAGAGGTAAGACCTAATGTTTATCCACGATGTAACATTATGGTAATTAGTAATGTATCAAAGATATCTTCCTTTGTTTTGTACTATTTACAAGTCCGCATGAGAAGCACAAAAATCCAGCAAACCAGTAAGAAAGTTTAAAATAATGAATTGGACTTCCTAACTAAGAGATGATATGCGTAAACGAACAATATCATATTTCTTCTTTCTACAACTTTTTTGTGACTCAGACGGGTTCAATTTCCAGCTTTTATATTTTTTATGTCAACAAAACAACTTTTGTGACTTCGTTCTATGAGAAGGATCCAAAATCAAAAGATAAAATTATCTGAAATATACCTCAAATTCGATCGGGGCAGCACCCTTCATAATCACTTCATGTGTTGGAAGAGGAAACTGAGGTAATTTCTGCAAGAGAAAATGTTCATGTAGCCAGGATGCATGCAATGCTAACTATCAAGAAATCATAAAGTTGGTAACTTGCCTCACAAGGATGACAACCCCATAAAAAAGCACGCAAGCGAAATTGTGGAAGGCCATAGCAGCCAGCAGCCAGCATTCCAAGTCTTGCTTGGTAGTTCAGGCTAACTAAACGACTTATAGCGGATCGAGCCAATGTAGCCTTAGCAAATTTTAATATATCACAAACGTTTTCCATTAACACATACTTAGGCTTCAAAAATTGAACAATGTCCATAAAGACAGCAATCTGACGATTCCTCTCATCATCTAATGGTGCATCGAAGTTTCTAAACCTATTGTAGCCACTGATACCTTGGCATGGAGGACCACCACATACAACATCGACATCACCCTGACATCAGAATAGTAAGTTGAAAGAAAAACACGAAGACTTGTTATGTTCATTTCTCCAAATATTAAACTACATTATTCAGGAAGCATCATTTAAAGAGCAAAGTGAGAATAATATAATACAATACTTACTGGAAGTGGCAAAAGCTTCAACTTGATCCCTTCTTGCACAAAATCTCGTATTCGGTCTTCGCAGTTACTAATAAGTATCAAACATAAGACATTGACTAGCAACTAAACAAATACCTCATAAAATATGTAAAACCATACATTAAATTCTCAATTGGTTCCCACGTATCTTCACTAGGTCCATAGCCCTTCCAGCGAACCTGTCCAAGAGCATTTACATTTCAAGTTATCCAAGAATCTTACAGAAAATTGAAGAATACAATCATCTCAAAAATAGAATAGAAACAAGTGTTGTTCCTAAAGACTTACAGGTTTGGTACTGTTTCCTTTCATAAACACCTCTATTGTTTAGAAATCATGTTCTCCTTTTCTTACAAGTTACAATAGTAAATGTTTCACTTGATTAATTTTCAATGCTCCGGGGATAAAGGCTTGGATGCTTTGTCGCACGGACACGGCTGCGATACAACAAAGTAAGGGCACGATGACATAGACAAGACACCTATTTTGGATTTTGGTGTATTCTAGTGTATTCCGGTGGTGTCGAAGATGTCACCAACAAAAAAAGACCTAGTGTTTTGGAGTGTCCATGCTTCTTGAAGTAGATGGTCAACGGTGGCCAACTTCAACGGCAATAAGGTTATTGGATCCATTAGATATAGTGTTTATATATAGTTACTTAGTCCCACATCTAATTATGTACTCTCCACCTCAATAAGATTAACCCAGATATTACATTTCTATTAACATGGTATCAGAGCAGAAAATCCTAGTTATCCTATCTTTCTCCTCCACCAAAATTTCTCCTCTCCTTCCACCTCCTCCCTGTAGAAGCATGAAAAATACGCTGGGAGGAGCTACGCAGCATGCTGATGCAGAGCAGCGTAAACAGAGGCCTTCAGAGCCATCAAGCGTACAAGCAGAGCTTTCTCCGCTAAACACAACGTGAAGTACAAGCTCAAAGGACCATCCGCGTAAGTGCAGTACGTCCAGGCCGCTCCAGCGTAAACATGGTTCTTCATCGCCTCCATGGCGTAAAACTCAGCCGCTCTTAAAGCAGCATTAAAGCGTACGAGGAACGCTTCGTCTTCCCCGAAATGAACCTGTCAAGTCACGCAGTGAACCTGACCTCTGACTCCTGACAAAAAGTGCTGCACGGCTACCCAGACGACGGCTGGAAACGATGGCAGACCCCTCGGGACGCGCACCACAGTATGATGGCGGATCTCTGCATTTAATGCAGAGGATTTGGTTAAAATATCACCGAACCGTCGTTTACTGACGTCCCCTCAGCATAAACTGCTCTTTCGCGTACAAGGGGATACGCTGCCTTGTTTTACACAGGCAAACATGAGCTGTTTTACGCTCCGCAGTAGACAAACCGTCTGCCACGTCAAAAGCTGCACTTCGTACGGGGCTCGAGGCACGTCTCTACGTCTAATTGCACAGAGCGGTGACAGTTTCTCTCAAGGCACGTCTTTGCGACGGATGCACAGAAGGGCTGCAGACCTTCAAAACACGCCTCCGCATTTAATGCACAAGATTGTGGCAAATCTCTGCAAGAGATTTGATTATATCTTCAAAAGCCGTAATTCCGGCTAAGACGTCCACATCAGCACTCTGGCACGGTACGCAGCGGCTTCTACGCCCATTCAGGATCTGTGCTCACTCGGCTTCTACGCCCATTCAGTCTCTACGACCACTCGGCTTCTACGCCCACTCAGTCTCTACGACCACTCGGCTTCAACGCCTACTCGGCTTCTATGCCCATTCGGCTTCTACGCCTACTCGGCTTCTATGCCTATTTGGCTTCTACGCCAGGGTGACAGTCATTTGGCTTCTACGCCAACCTCTTCTACACGAGGGATACCTACCTACGTGGCTTCTACGCCGTGATCTTCGCAGCAGATATACGCGTTTTGTCCCCTTAGTTGGACACGCGTCACATGCTCACTCAAAAGGTCATCTATACGCAGGCATTGGTTATTTTAACCGTTGTGTAAAAGGGTGCTGTACTTTCCACTCCTCGATTTTTACACCGACGGAGTGGTCACTGTCACCAAAACTCTATAAATAGAGACCCCTATCAATGGGGAAAAAGGTCGGGAAAAAAAACTTCAAACTTGAAGATCGAACAAGGTCGAAACTTTGAAAGAAGGATCGAACAAGGTCGAACTTCCAAGCAAGATCGAACCGGAGGTTAAGAGAGAGAGAGAGAGTCCGGAGCTCAGGCAAAGAGTAGGGATCGACGACTTTGGCATCGTGCATCCACCCTCCTTTGCAACCTTCGAAGCTGCTACATGTCTTCCACGGCACTTCTTCAACATCGTGTGGTCCAAGGGCTAAAGTGATCGACTGCAGATCAGACACCTATAGCAATTCATACCCAGATTAAATAAATTGTACTCCCACATCCTCGTATAGGATTAAATTATACAAGTTTGTTTGTAAACCAAAGGGCACGGGTTTCGTATAAACCCCGTCATTGAAATACACTTTCATTCTTTCGTTTAATACCACAAACAAGATGACGACTCTGCTGGGGACGTCTTTCTCTTCTGATGAGGAAGTAATTGCTCAACACGATGCGGTATCTGTAGGAACCGTGAAGAAGACACTGGTCGTTCATTTCGACCAGTCTGCCTACGAAGACATGCTTCGAACCGGGGGTAGCTCTCACCCTCTCTCCGTCCAAGACAACAGGAAGCTGCGCAAGGTGTGGATGCCCAAGACATCCTCCGCCATTCCTGTGGACTCTCCGATCTCTCCGACCAATGAGGTTGTAGCATCGCTCCCTCCGTGCCCCGCACGTAAAATTCAGTCTCCCGCTACGCGCGGTACAGACGAAACTTCGGGCAAAGCCTCAGCGCTAACCCAGAAGTATCCACTGCGCTTTACGCGTAGAAATCAGTCTCCCGCTACGCGCGGTACAGACGAAACTTCCGGCAAAGCCTCAGCGCTAACCCAGAAGCATCCCCTGCGCTCTACGCGTAGAAATCAGTCTCCCGCTACGCGCGGTACAGACAAAACTTTTGATGGTGCCTCAACGCCAAATCGGAGGTACAGATCACGCTCCACGCGCAAGACAACATCTGACCTCTACGGTGAACCAGATGAGCGCTGTGATCTCCGCAAGGGAAAGCAAGCGGCAGAGGACTCAACTTCTCGGCCCTTACGCCAGCAAGGGAACAATCTGCCTACCCTCCGGATTACGCGAGAAGCCGATGGCCGACTGAGGGCCTCTCCAGCTTTACGCCAGTCTGAGCAAATCTTCAAGTTAAGCCAGGCAAAGTCCCTCAGCGTAAAACAAGCTCAGGTTGCGGAAAGACACCCTCCCAGGGGATCATCCGCCACCCAGATGGCCAATCTGTTGTACACAGGTGGCACAGGGAAAACCGGGGTGCCCAACCTCCGCATGCCCGCTGATGGGAACAAAAGAAATAAGCCTTCGTCTTCTTCTTCGGCAACTCCTCCTGACCTGCGCAAATATCTAATCCAGAAGCATAAAGAGAGGGGACCTACCAACATGTCTATTACGCCTCCTAGCGAGCACTATTGTAATAGTCATAAGGTTGTGATTTATTGCTGCTGTTCCAAAGCAAAACGATCGGTTTTCGACCGATTGAGCTACTCTGTCTTTCCAGGAAGAGGAATCCGCGCATGCATCTGTGAACATGGCTTCACACATACGTAGAGGAGGGTCGAGCTCAAGACGTCATCCCTCCAGGCCTCCGAGCCGAAGGAGGTTTAGTGAGCTCCTCAGGAACGCTGAAGCCGGGGTGTTCCAAAACACTCGCGCAAGGTCACGACAACCAGCTTCGTCCTCTTCTGATTCCGACGCTGGGGGTCGCCAAGCCCCCGAATCAGAGGCAGAAAGTGTAGAGTCGACTTCTACAGCGACCTATACTAATCCTTCAATGACACCCAGGGAGATGGGAGTTTACACCGTTGAAGATGAATGCGAGGAAGCTTCGCCGTCAGGGAACGCGGAACAACGCATCACTATACTGGAGACATCTCTGAAACAAATGCAATCCATGATGGAGAACATGCACCAGATGATGCTAACTCAGCACGCAACTGTCACGCCCCGATATCGGCTATTCGATAATCGTCCCCCGGGCGTGATGCCGTGCACGTGTAGGGCGCGCGTGCACAAGGCCTTAGGCATAAGGATATTTTTAGAACAATGCAACAGAGTAGACATATAAGATAACACAAGGTTGAGGCATAGAAAAGTTTCTCTTTTATTCATAATGAACATCTTTTTACATTGCTTGACTCAAAAGTATAAAATGCCCACGGGCTTACAGACTTGGACGCAAAATGAGATAGCCGATCCATACATTATGTCCCTTTACATAGATTTCAAACACAAAATCCACCTTGGGTGCGAGTAAGCACCATCGCCTTAGCGATATTCAGCAACAGAGAGAGAGAGTGAAAGGCTTCGAGCTTGAGCCTTCAAAAGTCTTGGCCACGCACCGCCAAGGATCCCAAAAGTTCGGAGTGAGCTTCAGTTCCTCGCCGCGTCGCCTTGCGCCGGGGAACCTGCTACAACGAGGGTCAGTACTTCGGAAAGTACTGGTGAAGGCTAGCTGCTCAACTTTACCAAGCTCAAGAGATATGATCTAATGAGTATGCTACAATTATTTTCTTAGGTGGGTTTCTATTCTTGCCTAATTCCGATTTCATTTAACAGATATGCAAGAACAAAATAATATAACTTCACATGCCACCGTTCGGTGACTTTACCTGTCCCGTCTGAACCACCTGTACAACTTACCATAGCCTTCCCTGTCACGAAGACATAGTTAGTCTGCACAGTTTAAATATACACAACATCTCTTGGTTGGACGGGGGATGGATCGGCTGACATTCCGCCTCAGGTAGCTAGCCTTTGGCGGACGCACGGACCCATCCAAGCGCTAGGACTACACTAGCAAATGTTCTACCCAGGTCGAAGCGGTCCCGGTGCCCCGGCGACCGTTCGTAGAACGTTACCCCTTGTATACAAGTTTGTCCAACACCAACCCACTAAACCCATAGTTAACACCTAAGGATTTAAAGAAACGGCATGTACGGAACCGCTTTACTGTGCTACCATAATCGACCAACAAGTTATATGCAATAACATTTAGCAGTTTTAAGAAGAATAACTTGTGTTATAAATAAGTGCCGATCAATTAATATACCCAACGAACGTGCATGCATCAATGAATTTATGCAAGGTTCTGAATGACAAGCAATGAATGTTCCAAGCCTACTTTTTATCTTTTCATTCAACTTTATATATTTGGTATCGTTTGAATGAATGCACAACTGAGTCAATCTTTATTATGAACGGAGCCCTTGGTAAGAAGGTGCTTATCGAAATAGAGCCACTCACAAGTTTTAGTTGAATAGGAAGAAGAAGGAGAGGTCCCTAAGACTCCGCTCGCGCGTCGTCTACACGATCACCTGCACGCACCAACGGATGATCAATACCTCCTGCTTCGGTCTCCAAGGGTCGATACGAAATGCGAAATCCTAAGAACGAAAGCAATGAAATCCATTGAAACCGTTCAAGAAAACGCAAGTCATAAAACCAACAAGAAAGCATCCAAGCGGCACGAAAACGGACAAGAAACCAACGCAACGGAAAGGCCCCTCTCGACTCTGCCGCCGAGTCCATCCTCGAGGCACAGTCCGTCGTATATGGGACCTGATTCCGAAGAAACCAATCCATAACGAGGAAAGGATCTTAATTCAATCTGTCCCGTTCGGACGGTCGTAAGTATTCCTTGGCCGCGCTCCCCGAATAGGGGGAACGGGGCATTACATCATAACCATCCAAAAGAAAGTTTCGTCCCGAAACTTAGGAATAGAACCTACCCCTAAGGAATAATGAGGGGAACCTTTCCCTCATATCAGCTTCAAGTTCCCAGGTCGACTCCTCGACCGAATGGTTCCGCCACAGGACGCGCACTAGCGAGACGGTTCGGTTCCGCAACTGCTTCTCTTTACGATCCAAAACTTGGACAGGCTCTGCTGCGTACGACAAGTCCGCTTGCAGATTCAACTGACCCAAGTCGACTATGTGGTTCGGGTCGTGTACAAACTTTCTCAGCTGTGAAACGTGAAAAATATTGTGTACTTCTGATAGAGC
This sequence comes from Iris macrosiphon, assembly GCA_036927795.1. Taxonomy (NCBI): domain Eukaryota; kingdom Viridiplantae; phylum Streptophyta; class Magnoliopsida; order Asparagales; family Iridaceae; genus Iris; species Iris macrosiphon. The sequence continues at coordinate 1,067,357 of JAYESA010000012.1, forward strand.
AGGCGGCAAAGCAACTTGGTAGGCGACCAGAGTAACCCGCTTGAGAATTTCAAACGGTCCAACAAATCTTGGACTTAACTTTCCTTTTACTCCGAATCGCATAACTCCGCGCATAGGCGAGACTTTCAAGAACACATGGTCCCCTTCAAAGAATTCAAGGGGGCGACGTCGAGCATCGGCATAACTCTTTTGTCGGCTTTGTGCTGTCTTCAACCGTTCACGAATCAACCGAACTTTTTGTACGGTTTGTTCAACCAGCTCCGGCCCTAGGATTTGCCGTTCTCCGACTTCGTCCCAGCAGATTGGTGACCTACACTTCCGCCCATACAAAGCCTCGTACGGAGCCATCTCGATGCTGGACTGATAACTATTGTTATATGCAAATTCCGCCAGCGGCAGGTAGACGTCCCAACTTGACTTCGAATCGATCACGCAGAGGCGCAACATGTCTTCTAGTATCTGATTCACTCGTTCCGTCTGACCATCTGTTTGTGGATGATAGGCTGAGCTAAACTTCAACTTGGTCCCCATCGCCAGCTGAAGGCTCTCCCAGAAACGCGAGATGAATCGCCCGTCCCGATCTGATACTATAGAAACTGGCACTCCATGCAGCCGGACTATCTCGTCAAGGTAGGTCTGGGCGAGGCGATCGGCGCTCCAAGTACTTTTGATGGCAAGGAAGTGTGCAGACTTGGTTAACCGGTCGACGACAACCCAGATCGCGTCGTTCCCCCGTTGCGTCCTTGGCAGGCCAACAATGAAATCCATGCAGATGTGCTCCCACTTCCATTCCGGGATAGCAAGATTTTGCATCTCTCCGCCCGGCCTCTGATGCTCTGCTTTCACCCTTTGACAGGTTATGCATTGGGACACAAAGAGTGCAACATCTTTCTTCATGCCTTGCCACCAGAAGGTCGTTCGGAGGTTTTTATACATCTTCGTGCTCCCGGGATGGATCATATAGGCTGCGTAATGAGCTTCCGCAAGGATCTCCTTTCTAAGTTCTGAATCATCGGAGACGCATAGCCTTCCTCTCACCCGCAATGCCCCATTTTCATCAACTGCAAAGTCCTTCGCCTTCCCCGCTAGAATCTGCTCGTGCATTTTCTTTAGGAAAGGGTCGTCTTTCTGAGTAGATGTGACCCGCTCTATTAGGTTGGGTACGAATCGCATTTGAGCGACCCGCGCGCCACGATATCGGATTCGGAGTTCGATGCCCAACTCTTCTAAGTCCCTTCGTAACCTGCGATCGACTGACAGAGACCCAACGAAGATCCGACTCAGAGCATCCGCTACAACGTTCCCTTTCCCAGGTGTGTAGTCTATCGTCAAGTCGTAATCTTTTATCAATTCTAGCCAACGGCGCTGACGAAGGTTGAGGTCCGTTTGAGTGAATAAGTACTTCAAGCTCTTGTGATCAGTATAAATTCGGCAAGGCACTCCATAAAGGTAGTGTCGCCACAATTTCAGGGCAAAGACAATTGCCGCTAACTCCAGGTCGTGTGTAGGATAATTTTTCTCGTGCTTCTTCAGTTGCCTGGAGGCATAGGCTATCACTCGATCTCGCTGCATAAGTACACACCCCAAGCCTTGTCCGGACGCGTCGCTAAATATTTGGAATCCCGAGATCTCGTCTGGTAATGCAAGTAACGGGGCAGAGGTGAGGCGATGCTTTAACTCTTTAAACGAAGCTTCGCAGTCGGCGGACCACTCAAACGCGACTCCCTTTTGTGTGAGGCGAGTCAGAGGTAATGCAAGTTTGGAAAAATCCTTCACGAACCGTCTGTAGTAGCCCGCTAACCCGAGGAAGCTTCGAATCTCGCTAACGGATGCAGGTCGCTTCCACTCGACAATGGCCTCCACCTTCTTCGGATCGACTGAGATGCCTCCCGCAGAAATGATGTGCCCGAGGAAAGATACACTACTTAGCCAGAATTCACACTTACTCAGCTTAGCATATAGCTGGTTGTCCCGAAGAGTTTGTAGCACGGTCCGCAAGTGCTCTGCATGTTCTTCTTCACTCTTCGAATACACCAAGATATCATCGATGAATACTACTACAAACTTATCGAGGTAGGGCCGGAACACAAGGTTCATCAAACTCATAAAGGCAGCGGGGGCATTGGTTAGTCCGAACGGCATCACCAGGAACTCATAATGGCCATAGCGAGTTCGAAAAGCTGACTTTGGCACATCGTCTTGCTTGATCTTTAGTTGGTGATAGCCCGAACGGAGATCAATTTTAGAGAATACCGTGGCAGCCTGCAACTGATCGAAAAGATCGTCTATTCTTGGAAGAGGATACTGGTTACGAATGGTTGCTTTATTCAATTCTCGATAGTCGATGCAGAGCCGCAACGAGCCATCCTTTTTCTTCACGAATAGTACTGGGGCTCCCCACGGAGATACACTAGGCCGAATGTATCCTCGATCTAGCAAGTCTTGCAACTGTACTTTAAGCTCTTTCAATTCTGCCGGGGCCATTCGATACGGTGTCTTGGAAATTGGTCGAGTTTCTGGGAACGTGTCTATAGTAAACTCTGTCTCTCGATCGGGCGGCATGCCTGGCAACTCGTCGGGGAACACATCAGGAAAATCCGCCACAACGGGGATAGATTCAACGTTTGCGCAATCTTGCCGAGTGTCTCGAACGGACGCTAAGTACCCTTCGCAGCCGGAGTGAATCATCCGTCGAGCAGACATTGCTGAGATCACCATGCAGGCGTTTGACGCTTTCGACTCAGGACTGCACGCGAAGCAAAACTCGGTCTCGCCGGGCAAACGAAACACTACTTCCTTTTTCGCACAGTCGATTGTAGCTGAACAAGCGCCAAGCCAATCCATCCCCAGAATAAGATCGTAGTCCCTTATGTCTAGAACTATCGCATCTAATGACAATCTCCGTCCCCCGATGCAAATGTTACCTTCACGACAGACTAAGCGAGCCGATAGATCTACTCCCGAAGGAGTGCTAACACTTAGGTTTAAGCCTAGCGGTGTCATAGGGAATGTGTGTTCGGCGGCAAAATCTGCCGAAATGAAGCTATGTGTTGCACCAGAATCAAACAATACTCGAGCAGGTACATTATTAAAAAGTAATATACCTGACACCGTCGTGTTCGATGCGAGTGCCTCGTCCCGAGTCAAGGCATAGACTCGGCCCTGAGCGTTTTGCGGTGCCTGGTTTGCTCGTTGAGTTTGCCCCTGACCCTGAGGCTCTTGGTTTTGTTGATGCTGCTGCTCTTGCCCGCTAGCACGACAGTTCACTGCCATGTGGCCCTGACGACCGCACTTAAAGCATGAACCATTGAACACCCGACAGTTCCGTGCGATGTGTCCTGTACGATTGCATCGGTGGCAGACGGCTTCGTTACCCCTTCCCGGGTTTGCTCCCTGTTTACCGCCGTTATTGGGGCGCTTCTGCGCGTTGTTTCCTCCTGTGTTGGCATGACGCTTGTGATTGTTATTTTGCACAGCGCCGGTACGAACTGGAGGATACTGCGACTCAAGGGACAGTGCATGATTCAAGGACTCCCGCATGGTACGATATTGAGTCACTACGACGTGAGCACGGATAGAAGGTCGCAGTCCGAGCTCGAACTTTCTTGCACGACTTTCGGCATCGGCGAGCTGAGACTTGGCAAATTTTGCAAGTCGGTTGAATTCTGAAGCGTATTGACGTACCGTCATGTCCCCCTGCTTCAGTAGGGCAAACTCGTCTTCCTTTTCGCGACGGACGGCGGGTGGAAGGTATTCCTCCACGAAGGCCTTGCGAAACACGGACCAGGAGATAGCCGTTGTGCCCCCTTCACTCAGAATAGCTTGCTTGTGCACATCCCACCAATCATGTGCATTTTGTCGGAGCTGAAGCTGAGCACACGCTACCTTCTTGGTCTCGTCTAGGCACAGCGCTTCGAAGTGGTCTTCCAACTCGACCAGCCAATCCATCGCTAAGGAAGGGTCCTCGGTGCCTTTAAACGTAGCACGGCACATCTTCTTGAATTCTGATATTGAGACGATTGACCCGTTCTCGCCTGAGGGTAAGGTACCCTGAGAATTCTGCGGTCCGGTGGCTTCAGCAACTATAGGCACGGTTGCAGGGGCGGATGCAGAATGATTGTTGGCGACCATATTCGTCACCATTGTTTGCAGACTATTCATCTGCTTCTGCTGTGTATCCGCCTGAAGTCGCTGCGCCACGAATTGAGCTTCAATCCGTGACTCAAACTGACTCTGCCGTAGTTCAGCTTGTTTCTGTTGCGTCTCCATCAAACGCATCATTCGTTCGAACGGATCGGCAGAGGGTGCGACAGCTGGACTCCCAGAGCTGCCCGAGGTGCCTGAACTACTCGCTTGCACTTGCGCCACCATCTGCGCTTGTGCACCCGGCTCGGAAGTCGTTCCTTGAAAGGAAAGTAACTTGTATTAGTCTCAAGGTATATTATGGACTCACTGTATGGAACGTATCTCATTTTGGCCAAGCGATTTCAAGGGTCTACTCGAAAGGAACAAGGTCCTCTTTAGAAACTTTCTTGTGAGATCAAAGGATCTGAAGCATGCTCTGATACCAATATGTCACGCCCCGATTTCGGCTATTCGATAATCGTCCCCCGGGCGTGATGCCGTGCACGTGTAGGGCGCGCGTGCACAAGGCCTTAGGCATAAGGATATTTTTAGAACAATGCAACAGAGTAGACATATAAGATAACACAAGGTTGAGGCATAGAAAAGTTTCTCTTTTATTCATAATGAACATCTTTTTACATTGCTTGACTCAAAAGTATAAAATGCCCACGGGCTTACAGACTTGGACGCAAAATGAGATAGCCGATCCATACATTATGTCCCTTTACATAGATTTCAAACACAAAATCCACCTTGGGTGCGAGTAAGCACCATCGCCTTAGCGATATTCAGCAACAGAGAGAGAGAGTGAAAGGCTTCGAGCTTGAGCCTTCAAAAGTCTTGGCCACGCACCGCCAAGGATCCCAAAAGTTCGGAGTGAGCTTCAGTTCCTCGCCGCGTCGCCTTGCGCCGGGGAACCTGCTACAACGAGGGTCAGTACTTCGGAAAGTACTGGTGAAGGCTAGCTGCTCAACTTTACCAAGCTCAAGAGATATGATCTAATGAGTATGCTACAATTATTTTCTTAGGTGGGTTTCTATTCTTGCCTAATTCCGATTTCATTTAACAGGTATGCAAGAACAAAATAATATAACTTCACATGCCACCGTTCGGTGACTTTACCTGTCCCGTCTGAACCACCTGTACAACTTACCATAGCCTTCCCTGTCACGAAGACATAGTTAGTCTGCACAGTTTAAATATACACAACATCTCTTGGTTGGACGGAGGATGGATCGGCTGACATTCCGCCTCAGGTAGCTAGCCTTTGGCGGACGCACGGACCCATCCAAGCGCTAGGACTACACTAGCAAATGTTCTACCCAGGTCGAAGCGGTCCCGGTGCCCCGGCGACCGTTCGTAGAACGTTACCCCTTGTATACAAGTTTGTCCAACACCAACCCACTAAACCCATAGTTAACACCTAAGGATTTAAAGAAACGGCATGTACGGAACCGCTTTACTGTGCTACCATAATCGACCAACAAGTTATATGCAATAACATTTAGCAGTTTTAAGAAGAATAACTTGTGTTATAAATAAGTGCCGATCAATTAATATACCCAACGAACGTGCATGCATCAATGAATTTATGCAAGGTTCTGAATGACAAGCAATGAATGTTCCAAGCCTACTTTTTATCTTTTCATTCAACTTTATATATTTGGTATCGTTTGAATGAATGCACAACTGAGTCAATCTTTATTATGAACGGAGCCCTTGGTAAGAAGGTGCTTATCGAAATAGAGCCACTCACAAGTTTTAGTTGAATAGGAAGAAGAAGGAGAGGTCCCTAAGACTCCGCTCGCGCGTCGTCTACACGATCACCTGCACGCACCAACGGATGATCAATACCTCCTGCTTCGGTCTCCAAGGGTCGATACGAAATGCGAAATCCTAAGAACGAAAGCAATGAAATCCATTGAAACCGTTCAAGAAAACGCAAGTCATAAAACCAACAAGAAAGCATCCAAGCGGCACGAAAACGGACAAGAAACCAACGCAACGGAAAGGCCCCTCTCGACTCTGCCGCCGAGTCCATCCTCGAGGCACAGTCCGTCGTATATGGGACCTGATTCCGAAGAAACCAATCCATAACGAGGAAAGGATCTTAATTCAATCTGTCCCGTTCGGACGGTCGTAAGTATTCCTTGGCCGCGCTCCCCGAATAGGGGGAACGGGGCATTACAGCAACTGCCATGGCTCAAGCATCGGTCCCGCCAACTCAGATACGTGTGGGGGTGGACTTACCACCATCCAACACGAGCCAAGAGCCTGCGCTAGATCAAGAGTCAGCAGTTCCTCCGCTTCCTCACTAAGAGAATGCCTTACCTCCCGCTGGAGTTACGATACAACCAACTCCGCACCACTCCGTAGCCCCGCTTCCGACTGAAAATCCGATGCAGGCAGTACGGGAGTTGAAAGCCCAGTTCAACGCCTTGAAGCACAAAGATCAGCTCAAGAAACTGGGAATCAACCAGCCCTACCCAGCTATCTGGGAGGAGGTCCCTTTCCCGCCGAGGTACAAACCTCAGACTATGGCCCTGTTCGAGGGAAAAACATCACCAAGTCAGTACATGAACTATTTCAGTATGATGACGGTGTTGCTACAAGGGAACGACGCCCTCCTCACTCGGGTGTTCAAAGGTTGTCTCTCAGGAGTAGCCTATCAGTGGTACCGTAGCTTGGCGGACAACTGCATTACTTCCTTCGAGAACTTCAGAGCTTTATTCTTCACGCGATTCTACGAGGGAGGAATGGACATGTCTATGTCCTCTCTCATCGAAGTCAAGCAGAAGGAAAAGGAGGACGTTCGCATCTTCATCGAACGTTTTCGTCAGGCCACCTTACAGATGCCTCCAGGAGTTCCAGACTCTGCATTGGTAGACATTTGCAGGAAGAACAACCTTCCCGTGGTCTCGGTGTTCACAGGACCATATCAGTTCCATGATTGGCCCTCGTTCATCATCTCGGCAGTAGCCGCCGAAGACAACAGTCGCAAGGCGCGCGACAATGGCATCATGATCTCCGCCTCTGACAGAGGCAGGAGGTCATCTCCTAGCAGCGACCATCCTCGTGGTCCCAAAGGGAAAGAAGCCCTAGCAATCAATACGGCCAGACCAAAGATTGCGGCAACCACGCAAACGAGACCCGGGACTTCCAAGCCCGTCGAAGTCTACTCTTTCGACGACGACGATATCCCAAGTATATTCGAGTGTCTCGTCAAAAGTGGCAAGATCACCCTTCCAGAGCTGAGGCGGCCCCAGGAAGTCGGCAATACTAACGACCCCAAATACTGCGTCTTCCACAGATACGTACACCACCCAACAAAGGCGTGTTACATACTGAAAAGGAAGATCCAGGGGTTAATCGATGCTAAGGCCATCACTCTGCACAACACCGAGAAGACGGTCACGGCCAACATGATCTCTCTGCAGTTTGGCAATCTGCCTCCCCAAGAGATCCCGGATGGCGTTGCACCCACTCCCGGACAACGATGAACATCGTCAATCTCCCTCCAGCTAGGGATCAAAATCACGACCTAGTACCCAATACTAGTCGCACTCACAGCGGCATACAGTCCAATGCCCTCCAGTTCTCTCCGAAAGTGCTTCAAAGCCCAGTCAACTAGGCAAGTCCATCGGAGGTTTGTTGGGGTGATCCACCCATTGCACCGAGGATTCTCCTTGGGGTATACCCCACCTCGTCCCATGAAGTCGTTGCAGAAGGTCGGCAATTGGACCGGCTGGATCACTGAGCTGTCTTCACTCGGGACACTGCCCGGGCACAGTCCCCTGAACAGCGTCACAACGCCGGAAGGGCGGCTGACAAACGACCCCTGGTCAGCCCCTTTCAGATGAAAGATCTTCCCCGGCTTGCCGTGAAGATCGGGAGTCAACGTCCACGACATCCTCCTGGGATGCGTCGTATGAAAGAAAGCCGAGATGGGATAATCCCTCGGCATCGTAGGCAGATACAAAACCAAATTCCCGGCAGGAAAAACCCAGGGTTCCCTCTTGGACTTCGTCTGGGACTGTTTATCAATCATGTCCCCAAAGAGGAAAGCCGGCTTTATGTACTGCTCCCCGTCTACGTATGTCAGGGGCTCCCCGTTGATCATGTTCAGCAGCGTCCGCTCGCCTTGAACCGATATCAAAAACTCCCTTCCCTCAGGATACTGGGGTCCGGAGATAGGAAATGCCACGTGGGACAGATCCTCCAGATAGTTCGAGTGCGGCATCCCGGCAGCGGAACCCATCACCTCGGCCAGTGGAGACTCACCCAAATCAACTGCAAAAGTGCAAGGAAAATATGTCATTACAAATCTTGCACAAACATACAGACCAAAGAAACGACAGTCTGTGCTCTACGTCAAGATTGTACAAGTTTGGTCATTCTACGCCGGAAGTCCCCTCCACAAGCGTAAAACTCAAATTTTACGATATACGCCAATTTTCGGTAGCCAGAACTTTTACGCTCGGAACTACAAAAATATGGAGTTTTTTACGCTGGCACATTAGAAATATGGGCGTAAAAGATAAAAACGCCTCCGTGCATCACCTTCCTCAAAGAGGCTATCAGCACAGAAGACGACCTAGCGCGTCACGTTCAACGTGTGCAAAGGATTTTTCGTCGTTTTTTTTGTCATCCCAAAAGGCTCTACCTCTAAGACCGGGTGCGCTGCTCGTCGGCGGGATACTTCGCTCAGAGTGAAGTTCACCTTGCCCGACCAAAGACTCCCTTGCTGGGGCAGAAGAATGGGAAGAAGAACCTATACTCTTTCCCTTAGTGGAGGGGGTTTGTTTCGGCGCCATTTCTGAAAACTCGAAGTGCTCGGAGAAGGAACGAAGAAAAACTCGAACAGTCGAAAGCTCTCTTTCGCAGAAGACAGATAAAAAGTTTTTCTCTCAAAGGCTTGGGATATATATAGAGTTCGAGTCGACTCCTCGAATCCTCGGATGAACTCCTCGAGACCCTAACCAAATCTCGCAATTAATAGGTGGTTATGATTGGATGCTACGTCAGCCCACTACTCTCAAAAGACGGACAGTCAGCAAAATTCAAAAAGTTTTTCGTGCAAGACGGTTCAGCGGTTTCTACGCTAAAGGAGCTTTCTACGCTCGACAGCTACGAATCTACGGCTTTACGCTCGCAAGCTATAAGTCTATGGTTTACGCCCGGATGCCTTTGTGCTCGGTAGCTTTTATGCTCGAGAGGCTACAAACCTACGACTTCACGCTCAGGAACCACAAGTCTATAATTTCACGCTCGATGGTGTTCTACGCTCACAGGCTACAGATCTACAGTTCTACGCTAAAGGAGCTTTCTACGCTCGACAGCTACGAATCTACGGCTTTACGTTCGACAGCTATAAGTCTATGGTTTACGCCCGGATGCCTTTGTGCTCGGTAGCTTTTATGCTCGAGAGGCTACAAACCTACGACTTCACGCTCAGGAACCACAAGTCTACGATTTCACGCTCGATGGTATTTTACGCCCAGAGGCTACAGACTGATGATTTCACGCTCCACGACTTTCCGCATATCCGAACAGTCCCCAAAGTGGTCAATTACAAAGAGTTCAAACAGAAGATACTCGTTCTTGACCCCAAAGTACCTGAAACATACAGAGTTCAAACATTGAGAAATTACTCTTCTCGGGTCCAAAAATTGGAGGTTCATCCAGACTCCAGTCTGAACATCTCGTCTATCAAGATGGCAAACTCAGTTTGACAGACAAATCCTCGACCCTGTTCCAAGGGAGTTTCGAGAGGTCGTTCTTGAAGACGAAGTCTGAACAAAAGTTCTGTTCATCAGAAGCAACAGTTCAGAGGTCTACGCGGTCCCTCAGTCCTAGCAACAGGACAGTTCTAAATGTTCAAAATGCTTAAACAGGTTCTATGGACTATTCGTTATGCGTAAAGGACAGGGCCTAATACTCTTTCTATCAGAGTCGGCGTAAAGAATCAGACGTGTCGAAGCTACACATATTCAGACTTCACAGCAACGTGTGGCAAGATGATCATATGAAGAAGAAGACGATTTTATTAAAAATCAAAATCATGATTACATATGAGGGAAATCCAATCTACAAGGATTTTTCTCTATTTTTTCATGATTACATCTGAGGGAAACTCCGTCTACAAAGGAGATCCACCCTCGTCGTCTGAAGATCGCCCAGAATCTGTTCTGACAGGTTCTCGCATTGGTGGAGATCTTCCTCTTCTTCGAAGACGGTTCATCGACTACCACAGTCATGAACAAGAAGATCCTCCATACGCCATGGCCGATCCAGTTGAGGCTTCTTTAACCCAACTCGATCGAGGACGACAGATTACAGTTTGTCTAATCTCGTCTGCGGGGGTCTCAGGAGAAAATATACAGCTTGCCAGCCGTATGGTGAAATATGATCCTTCCCTTCTCCCGGAAGAACCACCATACAAAGTTGCTGATTATCCCGAGCAAGGGAGGCTAAGATATCCTTCCATGATCCATCGTTGCAGTGGACACTTGCTCGAAGACACCGTCTTTTTCGGCTCCCTACATGCTGGAAGAACATGATCTCCTTCTTCCTCAGGTCGACCCGACGAACTCCGGCGATCATCTCTGCATGGTGATGGGAATGTGGGGAGAACAGGTTAACCCCCCAGCCTTTTTATAGGCGAAAGAGATCACAACGGTCCCCAATAAATCCGCCATAAAGTCCGCATCGACAATTTCAACGCTCCATTCAGAAACGTTTCGAGTTACGAGAGGCCGTTCATGCTTCATTCAAAGTGTTTCAAATTCCGAGGAATTTAAAAGCTTTGAAGGGGGTCTTGTAGAAGCATGAAAAATACGCTGGGAGGAGCTACGCAGCATACTGATGCAGAGCAGCGTAAACAGAGGCCTTCAGAGCCATCAAGCGTACAAGCAGAGCTTTCTCCGCTAAACACAACGTGAAGTACAAGCTCAAAGGACCATCCGCGTAAGTGCAGTACGTCCAGGCCGCTCCAGCGTAAACAGGGTTCTTCATCGCCTCCATGGCGTAAAACTCAGCCGCTCTCAAAGCAGCATTAAAGCGTACGAGGAACGCTTCGTCTTTCCCGAAATGAACCTGTCAAGTCACGCAGTGAACCTGACCTCTGACTCCTGACAAAAAGTGCTGCACGGCTACCCAGACGACGGCTGGAAACGATGGCAGACCCCTCGGGACGCGCACCACAGTATGATGGCGGATCTCTGCATTTAATGCAGAGGATTTGGTTAAAATATCACCGAACCGTCGTTTACTGACGTCCCCTCAGCATAAACTGCTCTTTCGCGTACAAGGGGATACGCTGCCTTGTTTTACACAGGCAAACATGAGCTGTTTTACGCTCCGCAGTAGACAAACCGTCTGCCACGTCAAAAGCTGCACTTCGTACGGGGCTCGAGGCACGTCTCTACGTCTAATTGCACAGAGCGGTGACAGTTTCTCTCAAGGCACGTCTTTGCGACGGATGCACAGAAGGGCTGCAGACCTTCAAAACACGCCTCCGCATTTAATGCACAAGATGGTGGCAAATCTCTGCAAGAGATTTGATTATATCTTCAAAAGCCGTAATTCCGACTAAGACGTCCACATCAGCACTCTGGCACGGTACGCAGCGGCTTCTACGCCCATTCAGGATCTGTGCTCACTCGGCTTCTACGCCCATTCAGTCTCTACGACCACTCGGCTTCTACGCCCACTCAGTCTCTACGACCACTCGGCTTCAACGCCTACTCGGCTTCTATGCCCATTCGGCTTCTACGCCTACTCGGCTTCTATGCCTATTTGGCTTCTACGCCAAGGTGACAGTCATTTGGCTTCTACGCCAACCTCTTCTACACGAGGGATACCTACCTACGTGGCTTCTACGCCGTGATCTTCGCAGCAGATATACGCGTTTTGTCCCCTTAGTTGGACACGCGTCACATGCTCACTCAAAAGGTCATCTATACGCAGGCATTGGTTATTTTAACCGTTGTGTAAAAGGGTGATGTACTTTTCACTCCTCGGTTTTTACACCGACGGAGTGGTCACTGTCACCAAAACTCTATAAATAGAGACCCCTATCAATGGAGAAAAAGGTCGGGAAAAAAACTTCAAACTTGAAGATCGAACAAGGTCGAAACTTTGAAAGAAGGATCGAACAAGGTCGAACTTCCAAGAAAGATCGAACCGGAGGTCAAGAGAGAGAGAGAGAGAGAGAGAGAGAGTCCGGAGCTCAGGCAAAGAGTAGGGATCGACGACTTTGGCATCGTGCATCCACCCTCCTTTGCAACCTTCGAAGCTGCTACCTGTCTTCCACGGCACTTCTTCAACATCGTGTGGTCCAAGGGCTAAAGTGATCGACTGCAGATCAGACACCTATAGCAATTCATACCCAGATTAAATAAATTGTACTCCCACATCCTCGTATAGGATTAAATTGTACAAGTTTGTTTGTAAACCAAAGGGCACGAATTTCGTATAAACCCCGTCATTGAAATACACTTTCATTCTTTCGTTTAATACCACAAACACTCCCAAACTCTAGCCCTCTCTTCTCTCTCTCTCTCTCTCTCCAAACTCTCTTCCCACTAACCTCCCACCACCACCCACCCATGTGCGCATGACCACCATTATTTAGTTTCCTTTAGTTCCAAATATACTAAACTACTATGAGTAGTTAATTCTCTTTCTATTAACAAGGTCATCATAAACATATATTAAGAACAAAGAAGGTAGTATATATGTTGTTAATCTTGTATGGTACACGATATGTATTGTACGATACGATAGAAAAGGTTTACGATACGAATTGTTAGTTTACCGGGTGGGACAGAAAAAGTACGATACTTTTTCGGATCGTCTGATATGATACATCCATTACAAATTTACAGTACACCAATATGATACATTTCTTTTTCTTTTAGATTTTTTACCTTTTATATTTTCTTTGTCTATTTATTGAGCTTTCCTTTTCTTTTTGGCTCTTCTTTTCTTTTCTTTTCTTTTGGATGTTTCATGGCCTACTATTTCTATATGGACCTTATGATGTTAATGGATAAATTTATGGATGTTTGAAAATTTTAATGGTTGTCTAACTTGTGTTTTAGTTTCACTTTTACTTGCCGACTTAATAATTTATATTGATGGTCATTTATATGCTTAGTGATACTCTTTATTGTTGCTTAATGTGTTCAACTTATTCATATATGTTATATTTATTTTCTAATGTATCTAATGTATCCTACGATACACGACGATAATCAAGCATACCAGTACATGATACGATAAGCGATATGACAACCTGGGTAGTACCAAACTGACACCCTTGGCATAAAAATTGCCTCTCAGTTTATTTATCCATACCTTAAATTTTAGTCCATGCTCTCCAGATTCACTGGGATCGCCGTAACAGATTTCAACAATCTTTGAGACCTCAAATTCATCAGGATCTATCATTGAGTCATTTTGATTGCCCATCTTGGACACATTTGCATTTGAGATACTAAAATTAGAATTCCTGGTTTTAGCAACACTACCACCGTATCTTTTGCAAAGTGTATCCCATTCCTTCAGTAACTCGAAAAAGTCAATAGCTGCCTCATTCCTCACCTATTAAAGGAGACCAGAAAGACTTAGCTATTGAATTACATCATTAAATATTAACAACTTTGAGAAAATTTTCAAGATTACTTGAGTTTCTGGATGATTTAGCTTCAAACTCTGGCAGGCATCCACATCAAAATCAACAGCCCATCTCTGTAAGTATAGCATTAGCATAAGCTTAAAAATAACCAATAGGAAATGGCTTCATACTAAAAACAGATTGTATTAGCAAAGGATACCAGTTATAACTAAATAAGCTTGCTTTAGTATAAAAAAAATAGTTTTAAGATACTTGCCGTCACAAGCTTTACACCAGCCACTTCTGCTCCAAGGCAAAGCCCAGTTGACATCCCTCCGCATCCAGAAAATAAATCTAATAGTGCTAGCTCTGACTTTGTAGACCCAGAATTACTATGCACAGGTTTTATGGATGCTTCTCTCTTAGCATCATTTAAATTATCAGTTCCCGAGCAATCAGATGAAGACAAATCGCTCTTTTCTACTGACTCATCTGAAATTCATACAGAGCAAAATATCACGTCTAGGGATAACAATCAAATTCAACAAATCAACACATCATGAATGTACAAGGAAAAAACTAACCAAAACTTAGCTATAGGAACATCTAATAGCTAGAAACATAAATCCTGCTCCATTCATTTTAGCTACTGCCAAATGGTTGTCTTATTATTTATTATTTCTCCAAATCCTACGAAACGAGTAATTCCAGGTCAAGCAATGCCGTTTTCACCACTAATGAATGATATTATTGTTGCATTACAACATGGGATATCCTTCAATAGCATATATAAGAGTAGGTTTGTGTTCAATAACTGACCAACTACAGTGTAGGAGGATGTTGAACTAGAAAGGTGTTGAGAAAAAACCAACCTCACTATTAAGGAGAGACGATAAACCATCATCGTTTTTATAATCGTATATCAACTTGACGTCAACCCTCTATATTGGTGCCAGATTCCTATCCATGTAGCTATGAGCACGAGGGTCATACAATAGAAGTAAAGAACATGGACGACCAATCAGAAGTAGTAAGACCTACCTTTTGCGTATGCAGTTTAAGCTCATGCAACCAAAGAGCATCCTCTTACTCTAGACTAGAAAGAGTCTAGACAAACAAGTATGATGATACAATTTGTTATTGACAATTGCATTCACCTCTATGCCACAAAGGAGAAACTATATACGACCCACCCTAGACCAAAGCCTGCCTGCAAGCAACATCCCCCCCCCCCCCCCACCAACCCCAATTTTTGGTATTGTGCTATATAGTCTTCTATTTCCTATTATTATATAATGTTTTATGAAAGTTCTACGATTGATTGGTTGACTAGTTGGTAAGTGGATGGTGATTCTAACCAAGAGGTCTTAAGTTGAATTATCTTTAGCCTCATTGTGCTTTATTTATAGTTATTTTTTAAATTTTGTATTTATAAATTCTATCAAAATTTCCCTTCGCATTTCTTGTTTTCGGGGGGGGGGGGGGGGGGGGGGGGGTGATTTCGTTAAGGTATTTTTGAACACCGCCCTCTAAATTATTTTTGGTCCGCCCATGCTGGGGTGGCCCTGGCCCAGGACAGGCTGGACAACAGCCCAGGGCCCAAAGACTAAAGTGGCACTAACATGGTTCTATCTAAAATAGAACTAGTATGTAACATGGGCCAAAATACAATACAATTGTGGTGTATTGGTTATTATGTTACACTTGCATACAAGAGGTCCTTGGTTAAATTCTTGGTGGCAACATATTTTTTAAACTTATTTTTACTTTAGTTTCTTTCTTTTCTACATTATGTATGGAGCCCCATGTTGGAAGTTCGTCTCGGGCCCACATGAGATCAGAGCCGGCCCCACGCCCATGTATACTAGTATAGTTAAAATCAAGTTAGTCTAAAATAACTTTGTCGAGTTGAAGAGGATTTTAGTAAGTTCATCATGACCTATAATGAAGTGAAAAATAGATCAACTGAAAATGGGAATTCACAACATGATCTTGGATCTCACACGAGCTATTCAAATGAGGAAAGCCACAATGCCAAGTTCTTGATATAAGTGTAAGTTATCTACAACATTCTCATAAACAATAGTAGTTGTAAAGTAACCGGACAAAATATTCAACTTCTTTCCGTGAAAAATTTACTAGCATAGAGAAAAGTCAGTATACAAGGTACAGTGTAAATGGAACTGTATTATTCTAATGAAGTCTGTAGAGCAACCAGTTCTAGCGCACTCACAGACTTTTAGTAGACAATGCACCTCCTAAGGGTTTTGATTCAAAAAAGACAAAATGGGACCTTGTATTTTTGTTGAAAACAAAAATCTGCAATTGCTACAAGGTAGTCAAAGGCACAAGGCGCAAAGGGTCTATATCGCCTGAGGTGCAAGGTGTACTTAAGGCGCGCGCTCGAGCGAAGCGAGACAAAAAATAAAAAATAATACAAATATACATAAATAAATAAATTAGTAATGCAAAAAATAAAACTAAATAACATATTAAAACCAACAAAAATTTGTTAACACACAACCAAGTGAACTAGCAGAGCAACAATAGCACTCAACAGAACTAACAAGAATTTGTATTCTCCCTACCACGCTTTTAGTGAATTTTAATTTTATTCAAGTTCAACTGTAGCCAACATTGACAACCGTGGAAAGGACTACCTCCCTCCCACTTGCATAAGGTAAGGGCTATCTCCCCGTCTCAAAGTTTTTTGTATATATATATGTGTATATATATATATATATATATATATATATATATATATATATAAGGCGCGTCTTTTCTTGGTTGTGCCTTGGCTAAAAGGCACGCCTTAGATGCGCCAGGAGAAAGGCATCTCGCCGAGTGAGGTGCGAAGCGCAGATGTTGTGCCTTGCTGTGAGGCGCGCCCGAGGCCCGCCTTTGACTACACTGAATTGCTAAAGATTAGAAACTTTAAGCTGGTTATGACGATAAGTGACAAAAGCTTAAACAGGGATGATCAAGCAATTAAGGATGGACTAAAGTAAAATAGAACTGTCAACCACCATTAGTATCACTAGGTACAAGGTTCAAAGTGGCAACAGTTATAAGAGTATTACCTGAAAATCAGTCAGTAAACAATTGGCACAAGTTAAAAAAAAACTAGCTGGCTGTGAATGACACGCAGGTGTACAGGGAGGGTAAATGAAGCAATTGTAATAGACATGGAAAATAAGCATGGATGTGTAAAAGAAGTTTATTAACCCTCAAGGAATCAACATGAGATACAGAAACTCGGGTACAACTCTAGGTTAATACACAATCAATCTTAGATGAGAGACTGGATAAAAATAACATCAGTTATCTGGAAATTGCTGGAACTTCATATACCTAATATTAAGCACAAGGTACATTCTGACCTCTCTAAATTAATACCATGGTTTGCAGTATCGGTCGATACCGATCCGGTACGGCCGATACAATACGATTTGGCTTGTCCCGATCTGATACCGACCGATACCGACACTAGGGTCTCGCAAAAAATATTGAATGAGAAAGACCAATCAACAATGGTGTAAAAGAAGAAAACTTATATATCGTAGGTAATCCAATCGACAAAGGTGACTACTATTTTATTCAATTCCAAAATTAGTAAGAAACAACACACTAAATACTTAAAATTATGCCTAAAAGTATAAAATGTTTTTTTTTCTAAAAGTTTAATAATTCATTAATAATTATTTGCTTTTTGATACCAAAAAAATCGATACTACGATCTGAAACCACTAATACTATCAATACAGCTGATAATGATACTCATAGGAAGAGTCGGATACCGATACTGATTCCGATATCGATACTGTGAACCTTGATTAATACCACAATAATTAATAACCTGTGACATTTAATAAAATTTTATGAAACCGACCACGTTTTCTATCGGCATAATTCAATATTTCTGCTATCTAATAATTATACAAAATTTATAAATATTATGAAAAAATAATTAGCAAATTGTGTTCCTTGTAGGAACCATCTATCTAGAGTAGCTTGTTTCTTTCCGGTTGTTCTGATGTCGAACTATGTACCTCGGAGTACCTTATAAGCTACAACATGGATGGGATTTGAAAGGTCAAGAAGAGAAATACATAGTGAAGGGCACTTAATTTATTTTTATTAGACAAAAGGGGGTCATCATCTATATCTTCTTCGACTTCCTCTTCATGATGGTCTTCTGACGAACAATTTCTATGAGATTCATCCAGTATTTTCTCATGGGCAATTTGTTGCTCCTCCTCTCGATTTAAGAGGGCATTAATGGACATTGGTGATGAAATGGAAGTTGATCAATGACAATTGCAAGTTCTTGTTCTATTATGACTAATGTGGTGATCAAAATAACAAAGTTGGAAGTTCATACAAGATTCAATTTATTAATGCATTTTACATTAAAATATGGAAGATAGTACATGATTCCATAATGTAAATTATAAACATGTTATAGCAGACCCATAAATAACCATGTACAATAATAAAACGGTTAGGCAGAAAAGAAAGATGTTTAGTATAATGTCCTAATGTTTCTTTCTAACATTGCTATTTAGTCAACTTTCAGTAATTATAATAATTAGGCTTAAGATGGTAGGTTTAGTATAAATGGAAATGTTATAAATTTTACTAGGTGGGTTCGGTGCGTCGAAGGGCGGTCGAACTAATTTTTTTTATCATGTAAAGTACATAAATAGAATGTATGTATTATAACTACACGAGAGTTGGTTTGCTCTTGTGGCTCTCATGATATGTTATAAGTCATGTGGTTATGTGTTGTGTGCAGGTGTGAGTTCGAGCCTAGGTTTCCATTTTTTTTATTTGGGTCCAGCCCTAAAAATAAAAGGGGGAGAGGAGAGAGAGAGTCCAGCCTCTCCCTCTCCTCTCCTCCCCTCTCCTGTATATCTTCTGGAGAAGAAGAAGAAGAAGAAGAAGATAAAGATGAAAAAAGAAAAAGAAGCAACAGCAGCAGCAGCAACAACGGCGGCGGATCCATGTAAGGAATGAATTTTGATTTTGATTTTTTTATTTTTCTAATTTGATTTTTTTTTGAAATTTCAAGTTTGAAATTTCAATTATGAATTTTTTTTAATTTTTTTTGAAAAAATTCAATTTTCGAATCGGCCATAGGGCCGAAACCCGCCTAGGGGGTTTCTGATGCGGCCGGCGGTCGCCTAGCGCCTAGGCCAAAATTTAGAACATTGATAAATGGTATATCTCTTGATAATGGCTTTGCTAAATATGTTAATAATGAGGATTACATAGTAAAAAAAAGTTTGTTCTAGTAAATGTCAAAAGAACGATGGGGGACTTGAGTGCAAAAGAGAATCTCTTGGGTGAGTCATTAGATGGGAAAACACATGTCCCATGTCCCTTGTTCTGATGAGTCATCTAGTGATTCAAAAGAATGGAACATGTCCTTCCTTATGTTGATGAGTCATTGATCAATTCAAGGGAATGGGGTGTGTGTCATCCCTTGTTTATTGAGTCAGCTATTAATTCAAGAGAAAAGAACACACATCCCTTCCTCTCTTTTTTCAACCTATACCTATGAGAGAGAGAGAGAGAGAGAGGTGAAAGCCTTTAGTTCTTCTATAATTGTAGAAACTACAAGAAGGGGAGAGAAGAAGTTGAGGATAAGCATAGTAAGAATAGCAGGACATTGTGAGGGCCATTTTGGACTAGTATGAACTATGAAGCTTATTAACAGATGATTATGTATCTCTCTTTATTTCTTTATGAGACATTCTCTTTTAATCTCGCATCGGTTAACATAAGATGGGTACCTCAATCCTCATCATATAAATAGGGGTCCATAGCCCTCAAATCGTCATATTTTTTTCTCCATGGTATCAAAGAAGGATTTTTTTTCATTAATTCTAACTCTCCTACCTTTCACTAAGATATATAGTTACTTGAAAGTTGAAAAAATGAAACAATCCACATGAAAACTAACAATAATGCCAAAAAGTGCCCTAATACCTCAATCAAGTCCCGATTAGGGGAGAAAATGTCGGCATGGTCCTATTATTACGAGATTGAGATTGGTAGAACCAGGCAAGGGTATAATATTGTCAAGGTGGACTAAGAGTTGACCATATTGTGTTGGCGCAATGAGTTTAATTGCTAAATGAGGTCTTGGTAACCAATATAAGTCTTGGCAAAGGAGAAATATTAGCATGGTCCTATTCCGATAGGACAAAGGTCTGTAGATACATGCAGCATATAAAAAAAATTCAACGTCCAAATCAAATGAATGGATTGTTGGTCATATCTGAGCTGTTATGATCAGTTCAATTTCTGAAATGAGGTAACAAAAAGTTAATACTAGGATTGCAAGTTTGTATTGACGAATACATGAGGAATTGCAATGATATGTTAAGATGATAAATGTGAGCATAACAATTCTTAGAGATAGTGGAGCTTTGGTCATATTCCCTAGTGTACATCAAAACCCCAAATTCGTCAATTCAACTATACAGGAGTAGGATGAGTTCGGTCCGTACATTAATTAGTAGGGGTATTTGGTAAATATACTAGTGGTCGCCCTAATCTCTTGCTATAAATAGCGCTTCAGTCTCTTGTAGTTGCAACTCTCTCAGAAAGCGGCCGCTGATGTAGGAGACGGTCTCTGAACCACAGTAAATCTTGTCTTTGTGATTATTCTTTTTCTTTGTTGGCACCACGTTCATAAAAACAACCTAATATATGTTCCGGCCAAGAGAGAAAATATTAACATGGTCCTACTTCGATGGATGAAGGTGACTTGTGCAAGGGTATAAAATATTGTTGAGGACCAAGTCAACTGGACTAAGAGTTGATGATTGTACCGAGGAATTGGTGTTCACCTAACTTTCTAAGAAAGAAAAAGAATGGAAAGGCAGCCCAATCTCTGTTATATGTATATTTTGTATGGCTATGTTACTCAATCATTTAGGAGAGCGTGTGTTATGTCTAAGTCGGCGTGAAAGTTAGCAATGGAATCATGGAAGTGTATATCGTTTTTGGATTGCACATATGTATAATAGTAGTTAATATAGACTCATTTAAAAGGTAGACAGTGCATCTTTGTAGATATTTTGGTGGATGGTAAATATGAGAATAAACTTGTCTCGGAGAATGTGTACATTTTACGTTCAATGCCTATGTGATGTATGAGAATAGACTTATCTTGGAGAATTTGTACATGTTAAGTTCATATGATGTATACTATTTTGCAGTGGTTTGGAGCTGTTACATCTAGGTAAATAATGCTATGAGAAACTCTTGTATAACCATTATCGTTTTAGGTATCTATTATGGCAACCACTAAAATAAGTTTGCTTTAACTAGACCAAATAGATAATTCTCTACATCTTTGCTTACCCTAAGTTTAAGAATTAAAAAAAATATTGCTTAAATTTCACATGTATAGGAAATTTTGAAGCTAACTTGTTACGGTTTCACATAATAAATCAGTTGGTGAGCATGTAGACTCTATCCAAAAGAAAGTGAAAAAAAAATGGAGAAATGAGCAAAACAGCTTGGTTATCAGATGATATATCCCCATAATGAATGGTATTGAAGGACTCGGAAAGTAGACAAAAAAATTGAATATGGCCATGATTTCACTGATTATACGAGCAGACTGACTTACTAATAGTATATCTCTCAATTAAAGCGAAAGCAATGCATGCATCAATTTGGCTAAGAGAAACAACATACTGCTTTCCGTAATTTGGAATGTAGAATATTCCACGGAGTATTTCATATCATAGTAATAGCATGATGGAAGTGACTTAGATTTTGACTCAACCTGCAAAAAACAACAAAATAGTATGCAATTAAACAGAAATCCAATCTAAGGTAATAGAAAATCATAAATTAATCATCAAATACCATTTTTGTGAATAATATTACATCAGCTACACAGGGTCAGATAACATTGGCCGGTAAAAATAAATAGATAGACGTATGTCCAAAAAAGAAGAAGCCAGTATTGATGCATACACTGGGAGGAATTTGAACAACCCTGACTTTGGAAACAATGCAATCTAACAAGTTATCATTCGCCAAGTCTGAGTAGAACAGTCGTTTTTTGTCATGACAATTTGCTTGCTCTTTCATAACCTATGATAGAACAAAAGCACAATCATAATTATGAATTTAAATGAGAAAAATGAGCCTTTTTCGCCTAGAAAAAATAATCTAGGTATTCCATGCAAGCATTCCTGTACAGGTATTACATAAAGGAATTATTTTACAGAAGATGGCACCGAAAAAGCTCACAGTATCTACAGCTTTATAGAACCACTGTACTCTGACATAGTACTCCCCTTTTATCGTTTCAAAGAACTCCAAGATCCTTCCAACATAATTTGGCCTTCTGTTTTCTCCCTGTAAGGCATGTCCAAGATGTCAATATAATTGTATCCAGTGGTTTATGAAAAAGAACTATTATTGAGTATTAAAGAATGCAAAAACTAATGTTTATAAATACTAGTAATCATGAAAATTACTAGTATTTTGTATTTATTTTTATTAACAAGCAATCATTATATGCACCCATAGTAAAGAAAAAGCCTTAGTAACTTCTAAGTTCATATGGAGGCAACTTATTTCAGATTTATGGAGACGTGCTTAGAAGCCATAAACCAATTGATTGGACCGGGATGTCAATTGGAGTTATTGTTGAAGACTTGAAGGTTATCGGAAAACACACAGTTTTCTTGGACAGGAAGAGTTGTCTTCTATTACTTAGCAATGAGGCTAAGATGTTTATAATGATGTTCATCTCCATTTTATAGTTCAAGAGAGCCCAACCCTACAAGACATACACCGATCTCAAATATGGGAATTCCTATATGGAACCAGATAGGGGGAAACACATAAAATCCGCAAGATCATGACAAACCAAAACTCCAATTACAACTAACTAGAAATCTAGTTTGGCAGTGCCAAATCACAGGAATATACTGAAAAACATGGTTTGTGAAACTAGAGTTCCAGTGCAAGCGGAAATCATCTTTAGGGTGAACAGAAAATCAGGTCTGCAGTGAACCAGAAATCCGGTTTGACTGATACACAATCCAGGACTCCAGTGGAATTTTCTAGTCAGCTACTTCAAGGACATTCTCAAATACACTTTCTCCACCTTAGAGTTCTCTCTACAACAAGTTACCCACCAGACCATGTCAATAACAGACCTACGCATTTCATTTAGAACCTCATATGTCCAAGCAGTAAAATGGGAGTTAATATGATGGGTACATCCTGAGCAAGTCACATGGAATGCAGGTCTAGGATTAAAAAATAGTGATACCCCAATCCGTCACACAGCCTCACCCAACACAAAACCCAAGCCCCCATTCACCAAAACGATCTGACATCATTCTAGCTTAAATTAGGTATGGATAATTCAGTTTGGATCAGGGTAACTTGAATTAGGGAAAGGATGGTTAGCTTTGCACATTTGCATAATAGGAAAGGGTTGGAGAAGAGAGGAAACAGGTAAAGGAAGTGAAGAGGAGAAGAAAACTTAATTCTTTCCATGTCTGTCTCATACTTCTTAATGGCAAATTCTCAGACAGGGCCTCCAATGAAACGCCAACTATGGAAATCTACTAGGTTTGGCTATGCCTGGGCGCACAGTCAGACACATGTTCGAAACAATATGGCCCTAATGAGAATGTACTAGAAAGCCAAACCATACTGATAAACCTCTCCAAAAATTATGAGAAACTTTTGACGAATTATCACTGTTGGATATAATTTTGACTGTGGGGAACAAGAGGACAATTATATACCCAAATGAACTACCAACGTATACCAGGCTTGATATGTAACATTTAGATCCATTTATATGAACTAGTATAAATAGGAAGTAATATATATCTATATAGAGAATGGGCGCCTAATTGAAACTCGCCAGAATCAGATCAGGTCCAGCCAAAGTACGGAAGTATACAACCAAACCCCTGAAAATCGTTTGAGTTGGCTCCAACCATGTCAAGTTGGCATAACCTTGATCTGCTAGATTCCAAATGTAAAGTAAGAAATCATTTGCTCCATATTGCCTTTGATGGACTCACTTAAAATACCAGCAAAATTTTATTCATTTTTTTCTTTGTGTAGCTCTTTATATAACCCAAAGAGTTTAGCTACAAACTAATAAATGGATAATCTAAAATTATAGCTACTACAATCCTCATAAAAATTACTAATGTATTCTAAACCTTTGTTGGATAGGGCCCTCCATTATGTAGTGGCAGGAACTTTGATAGTTTCCAATAACAATTTCATTTAGAAACTTTAGAGTTTAGATGTGCGGCATAAGCATTACTTATGAACCCAATAATTCATCCTGGTCTATGAATCTTATACTTATATATTGACTAAACTATTTGTTTTCTTTACTTTAGACCACTTGACTTTGATTCCTTGTAATTATTTAATACATTAAACAAGTAAAAATTGTATATTTCGAGTTATATTGCTTAAAGATATAGTCTTGTGTTGATAGGTATGTTACTATGTTGTCAAATAACCTATTAGCATTTCAATTAGCTGTCTTTGTAGACTGTAAGATTTACATTAACATCAGAGAGGCAGTTCATATCATGGAAGAACTTAGGACCATGAAAGATCTTTACATCTTTAGAAAAACAATATAGAACAACAAAAAGGATTGATGTACTGTGCTGATCCTTAAGGAAATAACTCACCTTAACATATACGCAATCTCCAATATTCAAAATGCTCCCACTTACATTAGCTTGCAAGTAATGGCACTTTACTTTTAAAAAGATATCATCGTCGTCTTCAACACTATACAGATGGTCAAAATACAAACATGCAGAGGTATGTCAATCATATATTTAAAATCCACTGGGAGCTTGAAAGAAGAGTGCATACTTACTTGGCGATACTGTTCCAATCATTGCACATTTTGCCCTAAAAATGGCATGCATTACCCATTAGAAAAAATTCACAAAATGATCGCAGAAATATCAAGGAACTTTACAGACAGATAATGCTTTCTAACATTTTTCCCAAAGCTGACTAGAATACATACTGCAGTTAAATTTGTGTAGTAACTCAAAATGATTTAGACTTAGTTACTTTGAACTTGTTTACCTATGGCACAATGTTATAGTGTTATTTATTTTACTATAATCTCTCGAAGTTTAGAAGACCAATATTGGAGGGTAGTAAGTCCACCTAGGTCAATATTTGGAAACAATTTCTAAGAAAGCATACGGAAGGGTGAAGTTATGACCATTACGAAGTTATTGGCACAATGTTCAAGTCCAAGCAAAGGAAATATACATTAACGGGCATAGAATGTCACCTTTTAAACAGGTCCATTGTCTAACAAGCTATTATAAACTTTCTTTATAAATTAGAAGGGCAATCCGGGTAAACATTTGTAACACGCACATTTACTAAATCGCCAAGAAGACATGTATGGCCACTATCAGAGTATAAGGTTCTTGGCATAATGGACTACTCCAAACATAGGGAACATCAAGAAGCATAAATTGCCAATTTTACCAAGTTTTTTTGCAGGACTTACATCTAAGAAATTACACAAGGATTAAAATGTGGTTGTTTTCACTATCAGAGTATAAGGGTCTTGGCATAATGGACAACTCCAAACATAGGGAACATCAAGAAGCATAAATTGCCAATTTTACCAAGTTTTTTTGCAGGACATACATCTAAGAAAGTACACAAGGATTAAAATGTGGTTGTTTTCAATGTCTGCCACAATATATGATTCCAAATCAAGTTGTTCTCACAATGTACAACTCCAAACATGTTTTAAAAGGCGTGAGGCACACTCGTTGTACTAGGATCCTCTGGAGCCAAGGCGCAGGGCAAGGTGTTGGCTTTAACGAAGCAAGTCACACATTTTTAGAAGTTTTTAATAATATAGTTTCAAATAAACCTACTCATATTATATCTAATCACATCAAAACACCATTAAAATAGTAAAAAATAGAGTACAAAAAATCATAACGATAATAACTAACATTAACTGTTGTCCAGACACAAGAAACTATCATAATTTCATAATAATAGGAAATTGACAAAACCCTAAAAATCATCATCATCCCAACTATGATCTCCATCACCAACACCACCAACAAATTTGCGTCCTTCGTCATCATCAACCAATACAAAACCTATTAATTGCAATAGAAAGATTCCTTGATTGATAATGTTTCTATCCTCGGGATCCAGTTTGTGACAATATTTCAACCATGATCCTATCTTGATTGACTTGATAGCAGCAAAAGCCATGATAGAAAACATCTTAATTACAATGAAAAGATTGGATGAATTATTATATGCACACTAAAATACTAAAACAAATCTATTATGAAAAAAGAAAAGAAAAAGTGTTAGGCTAACGAGCCTCGTCCTCTTCAGGTGAGCACACAAGTAGGCGTAAGGTGTGCACCTCGTTGGTTTTTCTAAGACACCAGCTCCAAGCCTAAGAAATGCACATTAACAAGCAAACAAACAAATCACCTTTACCACATTAATTGCATAATAATCTAGATAGAAAGGTAAAATTCAGCCTATATTTACCAAAATCAAACGTAAGAAATGCCACATGGTATAGAAGAATATAATTAATAAGTGGTTGACAGTAATTTCAGTCCAAACTTTTTTGGTATAGATAGAAAGGTAAAATTAGCGTATTCGTAAGAAAAGAACAGAAACGCCCTTACTAAGCTTTTTTGTTTGCGTTTTATATAGCTTTTTGTTGGTTTTTTGCATATAGGCCCCTCCAAACTTTGATGTATTTCATTATTGTTAATAAAAAATCTTGAAAACGACCATAGTAGGGCGTTTTCATTTTTTTTATTTATAATCTTCAAAAAATAAAAAAAGAATTAATAAAAGTTGAAAACGCCCTTATCATGGGCGTTTTGGAGAGAGTATTTTTTTTTATTTGTTATTTGTTTTTCTTCTACATTCATTCAGACGAAATTAATAAAATAAAATAAAATTGAAAACGCCCTTAATAAGGGCGTTTCCGATTTTATATTATTTTAAATTGAGAGAGAACTAAAACGGCCTTAGTAAGGACGTTTTTGTTCTCTTTTTGTTTCTTTCTCCGTAATTTACCAAAATTTTGATGCTCTATATGAAAAATCCCGTTATAAATAAGAAGAAACTGTCCTGTGGAGAGTATGTTTCTCAGTCCGTACAGTATATTTTCTCTACTGACTATTGAGGTTAGGGTTGTCCGCCATATGAAACTCAACAGTGCATGCATACATGGAACTACCAAGTTATTAGCACAATGTACAACTCCAGATATAGAAAACACGCATCAAGAACCATCAAAGTGCTTCCACCTTTACCACTTTCTGGGCACAATGTACTACCGCAAACATAAAAAAGAAAAAGAAAAATTGCATCGAGGACCATAAAGTTGCCACATTTGCCAATTGCCACTTCCTTGATACAATGAACTAATCTGTAAACACGGCAAACCAATAAAGAAGCAAAATTTCACCTTGCTCTCGTACCGATGAGGCCACCTAGCTCTAGCCTTCTCCTCCGGCACCGCCTCCCCCACAAAGGACGTGTTACCGTTGACCTTCCCACCGGCATTCCCCGACCTTTCCAAATCCGTAGATTCCTCCACCGCCGCCTTCTTCGAAGAGCTCTTCTTGGCATTCTTCTTCTTCTTCGAAGGCCTCTTCTCCGAATCGGAGTCCTCCGGGTCGATATACACGCTCCTCTCCCCGGATCCCTCCGTCGCCGTCGAGATCCTCGGCGACCGCCGCTGAATTCCGCGGTTCTTGGTCGGATCCGGATTCGCATTGGCCGCCGCCGCCGGGTCCGGGTCCGGGTCCGGGAGCCGAGATCCAGATCTGAGGGTCCTGGATCCGCTCCCGGAGGAGGGCTTTGGGGGCCTGGGGGTTCTCGGAGTGGACGTTCCAGCCATTTTAGGATGGAAATGGCCGGAACACCGGAGAGAGAATTTGGGGTATTAGGGTTTCGGAGAGGTTTAAAATGGAAGGCGGGAGTTCAATTGACTTCTTCACGAGGAGTAAAAGGAAGGTAAATTATAAGGGCACTGCACATTTTACTCCGGCTAGCCCATTTCAAAATTAGAAAAAATTACAAGTTTGCCATCATGAAAGTTACTCGGGACTAGCCTACTGTAATACTCAGGACTGTCAAAATTTTGACAGTCGGACTGTCACAATTTTGACAGTCCTACCCAATTTGTAGGACTGTGAAAATGTTGACAGTCCTACAAATTGTTAGGACTGTCAAAAATTTGACAGTCCATTTCCCAAAATTACAAGTTTGCCACTCGGGTAGTTAGTTGGGGCTACCCCACACCAAAGTATAAAAGTCAAATGGGTTTCTATTTTTGGCATTCCACCTAGACTTAAGAAACCCTCATTCCACCAAGCCCAAACCTAAATTTGGAAATAGCTAGTTGTGGTTGGAGGAGTATTTTACTTTGGTGATACCCCAAGGAATATTCTTCCGGTATGTCTTCGACAACCTACGTTGAATAAGTTTTGCAAATGTGCGAAAAAGATTTAGTTTATTTTGATTAATGTAGGAACAATGCATGAAAAAATGTTCGATGACGAAGTCGGATCGTCCAATTCATTAATTATGCACTCCGGACGTTCCGAAGTACAAGTTGGTTGTTCTGAAGCACGTACGGTACGTAAAACGACAACCCTAATTTGACAGTCACGAGTTAGGACTGTAAACATTATACAGTCCTATATAAATATAGGACTGTCAAATATTCCACAGTCCTATATAAATATAGGACTGTCATAAAATCGACAGTCCTACGTAAAAGTAGGACTGTCATAATTTTGACAGTCCTATATAAAAATAGGACTGTCAAAATAGTGACAGTCCTGGATAATTATATGAAGTTATTAATTTTTATATTATTTTATATTGGTTATAGGACCAAGCCTGTTAAGATATTGTGGTACATCCTACTGTTGGTGTTGATGTGGATGAT
Organism: Iris macrosiphon; assembly: GCA_036927795.1. NCBI lineage: Eukaryota > Viridiplantae > Streptophyta > Magnoliopsida > Asparagales > Iridaceae > Iris > Iris macrosiphon. The sequence goes on from JAYESA010000012.1 coordinate 1,096,114, forward strand.
ATTTTCTCAACGGATATTGAGTTTGCAAGCCATGAAGAAGCATTAGAGTGGTGTAGAGAAGTTGGGAGACGACATAACGTAGTTATTGTCATTGCAAGATCCATCCGATCTCGGCCGGGCCGAAAATATCTTGAGCTTGGATGCGAAAGAGGAGGTGTGTTTAGGCATCATAAAAAGAAGGGTGTTGTTGAAAAAGAAATCCCTAAGAAAAATGTTGGGACGAGAAAATGTGGTTGTCCATTGAAGGTGTTGATTGTAAAAGTTGAAGATGTGAAGTGGATAATCGAAGTTAAGAATGGAAGACACAATCATCCTATTCCAGGGACACTTACGGGTCATGCCTACGTGGCACGGTTGAAGGAGGATGAGAAAAAGTTGGTTGAAGAAATGTTCCTTTCAGGAGTTGCACCGAAACAAATATATTCTGCTGTGCGACAAAAACAAGATGGGAACAAGTCCACCATGAGGACGATCTATAATAGTTTGGCCAGAGTAAAATGTAATAGTATGAAAGGAAGAATGGCGATGCAGCAAGTATTGAAGTTGCTTGGGGAGCATCACTACGTGGAGTACCATAGAAGACATCCACAAACTGATGAACTCCTTTCATTGTTTTGGGCTCATCCTGATTGCACACATATGGCTCGGTCCTTCGCAGACGTGTTGGTCCTTGATTGTACATATAAGACCAACAAGTTCAAGATGCCTCTTTTGCATGTTGTCGGGTTTACGTCTACGGAAAAAATATTTACAGTCGCTTTTTGTTTTATGAAGAGTGAGACAGTAGAGGATTACACATGGGCGTTGAGGAAACTACAATCCCTTTACACAGGTTACAAAGAGCCGTCTGTTTTTGTTACTGACAGAGAATATGCGTTGATAAATGCTATAGATATTGTATTTCCTCATGCGCATAGACTACTATGCACTTGGCATATAAATAGAAATATCCATGCTCAATGCAAGAAAAAATTTGAAACTGTGGACGGTAAAATTGACATGCTTCGCTTCGAAGAATTCTACAGTGATTGGAGTCTTGTATGGCGAGCAAGTACTACAGACAGTTACGACGCAGCATGGTACATGTTCCAACAAAAGTGGGAGCCAAGTAACCCGACATGCATATCTTATATCAAAGATACTTGGCTAGGACCACATAAAGAGCAATTCGTCTTAGCATGGACCAACATGGTGAAGCATTATGGCACGATCACTACGAACCGGGTCGAAGGGGCACACTCATGTTTGAAAAGATATCTACGCTCATCGGTCGGTAATTTTGTCTCTGTTTGGCAATCGATTCATTTGATGACTATTGCCACGGTGAACGATATTGTAGCATCATTTGAGATGAGCCTCAATATTGCAAAGCATGAATACAAGCAAGAACACCTCTTGGATGGTTTAACTCATGTGGTATCTCACAAGGCCTTGGGGTTATTGCTTGAGGAGATTCGAAGGTCGAAGTCGGTGGGTTATGATCCCGAGGTTTGCGGTTGTTCATATCGACATTCACTCGGACTTCCGTGTGCAAATAAAATCAACGAATACCGTCGTGAATCTATACCTATTCCAATAGATGTTGTTGATCAACGTTGGCGACAGCTGTCGATAATGCCGGCGGTGGATGTGCAAGATGATTTTTTTGCGTTGCCCCAAGTTAAACTACTTCACGCAAGGTGGTGTGGCACAACGGAACCGGAGAGAAGATCTATTGAGTTTAAAATCCATGAGATTGCAGTCCCGGCAACTACTCGATTGCAAGAGCCATCCGTTGTTCAAACTCCTAAGGGAAGACCACACTCAAGAAAGAGTAGAGCCAAAAAGAATGAGGAGGAGTCAACTAAAAGAGATCCATCCTTATTTGAACATATCGAACGCAGTTTGGAGGCAAAATCCGTTGTTCGAACTCCTAAGCTAACTATTCGAAGGGGGAAGAAACAGAAAATGATAGATGCAGGCAAGGCGGAGGGTGTTGAAAACTTTTTTGTTTCTTATAGTCTATACATTGAAAAATTCCTACCTGAGATACAAAACTTCATTTGGTCTATTGATGATGTTCCTGCGGATGGCCACTGTGGATACCATGCACTAGCAAGACAACTAGGCTATTCAGTGGAAGCAGGATGGCGACAGGTTAGGGCAGAGCTGTACGAGGAGTTGGAGTCGCGACTAGCCTTCTATAGCCAGATACTTGGCGAAGAAATTGTTGGGGATTTGTTGGCAGGCATACCTTGTACGAAAACAGTTACCGGACCAGAGCATTACATGGATGTCCCGCCTGCTGCTTACGTCTTCTCTAATAGGTATAAGTTACCTATTGTAATTATCTCACATGGTATTAACAATACTTTCTTTCCAATGTGTGCCCCCCCGGCCGAATACCGAGTATCCAATCTATGTTGCATTGGGCTTGTCGGACAACACTTCGTCATCCCAAGGTTGATCGCTCATTCTCCTATTCCGCCACCTTCTACGCTTTGGTATAAACACGCACCTGAGGAAGCGATCGCATGGACGACACCCTACATGGATGCAATGGCGGCCTATAAGAAGATGATAAAGATGGAGGATCCAAAAATCATGTCGGACGACTACTTTGATATTTTAATCGATTGATACTGCCCCATGTGAAGATGTATATTGTGTTGATCCATGTATGTTTAAGTGTATATTGAACTATATGTTGTACCTATTGTAATGAAAAGAGTTATGGAGATTTTGATTGTATATTGCACATTGCTACTAATAACTTAGGACTGTCATTATGGAAAACTGCCAGGACTTTAGGACTGTCACAATTTTGACAGTCCTAGTGTAAACTAGGACTGCCAAAATTGTGACAGTCCTAAAGTTTACTCACTGTCAATTGTGAGGAAATATATAACTTTAGGACTGTCACAATTTTGACAGTCCTAGTGTAAACTAGGACTGCCAAAATTGTGACAGTCCTAAAGTTTACTCACTGTCAATTGTGAGGAAATATACAACTTTAGGACTGTCACAATTTTGACAGTCCTAGTGTAAACTAGGACTGTCAAAATTGTGACAGTCCTAAAGTTTACTCACTGTGAATTCTAAGGAAATATATAACTTTAGGACTGTCACAATTTTGACAGTCCTAGTGTAAACTAGGACTGTCAAAATTGTGACAGTCCTAAAGTTTACTCACTGTGAATTCTGAGGAAATATACAACTTTAGGACTGTCACAATTTTGACAGTCCTAGTGTAAACTAGGACTGTCAAAATTGTGACAGTCCAAAACTTTACTCACAATTTTGACAGTCCTAGTGTAAACTAGGACTGTCAAAATTGTGACAGTCCTAAAGTTTACTCACTGTGAATTCTGAGGAAATATACAACTTTAGGACTGTCACAATTTTGACAGTCCTAGTGTAAACTAGGACTGTCAAAATTGTGACAGTCCTAAAGTTTACTTACTGTGAATTCTGAGGAAATATATAACTTTTACAACTCAAATTGATTGTTCAAACGTCATAGTGTCGCAACATGGCAAAATTTACTAAAGTTTACTCAAATTGATTGTCAAACCAATATGCCCAGTATACAGATCAAAATAGTAACAATAAGGCAAAATTAACTCATAGTGTCGCAACATGGCAAAATTAACTAAATGTGTCACAAGTAGGCAAATTTATAGTTTAAAGTTGTACAACTCAAATCCTCAATATCGTCAAAGTGTCACAAGTAGGCAAAATGTCATATTCAATCAAACTTTTACAACGTTTACAGGTCAAATTTTGACAATTCTCAAAGGTCATATTCAGTCACACTTTACAACTCAAATTGATGGTTCAAACGTCATGGCGCCTCTTCGTGCGTTGCTCTCTAGTATCCAAGAAAGGATATTCTTCAGCGTTGTCGATATTTTGGAGTTCGTCATTGATTGTCATATAATTGGAACCCTGGCAACTGACGAGACTTCTTCCCAACTTCTTAACTTTCCTTGCGTATTCATGAAAAATGAAAATAATCGTTAGCCACAGTTACAAATATCTCACTTAAACTCTACAAGTAGGCTCACCATCTTGACCAGTGCAGTATATAAGACCGATTTGGGAGGAAGATCTGACTGTACACGCACAATATCTCCTCCGCGTTGGAACAAGGTCGGTAGTCCGACACCGGCGTAGTAGGCGAGGTAGTCGTCGCTGCACTCCGCCATATTGACTGCTGGTAGCCGGTCGGTATCTCTAATGACGTGGCGTTGCCACTCGGTGAAGAAGGCCGTTACCCAGTTGAACTGGGCAGGTATATAGTTTAGCGGTTTTGTACCGCGCGGAGGAGTTATCATTTGCAAAGTTCGCCTTGGGACAGTTTGGACGTAGCCAAACTGACGTAGCACTCTATCCGACATATAAGCCTCCTTGATTTCATGACAAGTGATAACACCATGATATAAGGCGACTGGTTGCAACGGACGGGTAGTCTGTCACAAATCACGGTATGGATCCCATACAATCTGCACCACATAAAATTAAACATATTGTCATTTAGCATAACGTAGTAAATTAATACCAATTAAGTACAAAATTGGGTCTATATTCACCTCTTCTGTCGTCATATCTTCGAGTGCATGTCGTAGAGCGGCCAATGTGTGAGAACGTTTGGCATCTTCTTTAGTCGGCTTCCATCGGCACATTCTAGGCAGGTTATCGTCATACCCTTGGCTCAGCTTCGCCCGCTGCAGGGTTGGAAAGTGCTCGTATATCCATGCCTTCACGTTACCGGAAATATATTAGTCCAAAAATAAATAACACAAATTCAATTTATGTAAACAAGTTGACAAAGATATATCTATACATGGAGTAGAGTCTGGCATCCGAAAATTATCTTTGAACCCACACGGGATGCCGCACCAAGCTCGCGGTAAAGGTATGCCAGTATACCGCTTCCCCAAGAAATTTCGTCCACCGTTTCAATGTTGTCCAAATCGATGAGATATTTGGCATTTATGGACGTTCCAGACTTATCGGTAATGCCGACAGCCCCTAAGATGAACTGCATATATCCGCGGGCCACATTATCGCTATTATCAATTTCGGGGGCCGGCTCAGCGAATATCTCCTCCAAATATTTTAGAGGAAGTCCATAGGACTTCTTGAATTCTCTAAGACTAGTAAAACTAGTGGAATCAACTCCCAGACACCCTGATACATGATCCATAATATTGTCGTAATAGTCGATGCTGGACTCATCAAAAGTATGATTCTGTATGGGACGACCATCAACCCTAAGTCCCAATATATGATGGACGTCATCGAGGGTAATCGTCAACTCCCCATTGGGTAGATGGAAAGTGTTGGTCTCTGGATGCCACCTTTCTACAAATGCTGAAATCAGTGCATTATCCACCGTCGTATATGAGTAGCTAGCCAAATATTGTAGACCGATGGGACTGATTTTTGCCTTCACATCATCTCCCAATAATGCATACCTCCATGTATTGCATTTTTTGCCATGGTTGATCACCGTCAACAAACGATCACTCTCCTGAAAAGTCAACAATTGGATGAAATTAAACCTCTATGTAAAATGAACTTTGAACTTACAACTATATATAAATTTATCATAACGTAATGTACTTACCGGATTGTTCCATATTTGGTATGCAATATGGTTTTCGATCGACGGTAACATAGAGCAACCGTTTGGACGAGTGTCGACTCGACTATCTGCCTGCTCAGAAGGTCCCGAACCATCAGTAGGCCGGTTTCCGAGAGTTTGTGGAAGACTCTCGACAGGACTATCTGCAGGCTGAGAAGGTCCTGAACCATCAGTAGGCCGATTTGGAACATTTGGCATGTCCTCATCGGAGGAGGAAGAAGAACCGGAAGAACTAGGAGGAGCACGTCTCTTTGTGGCAATCTTCTTCGTCAATGGACGTTTCCTCACTTCAGGGCGTGCCTCACCCTCGCGGATAGTGATGCCTTGCGAAACTGTGCGTTCCTTACGCATCGACGCAGTAGGGCGTCTTCTCATTTCTTCATCCACAGTGTCCTTTCCAGGGGCATGACTATAAGACAAAAATTAATGTATACAGACAAAAATTAATTTCTATTTTAACATAATAATCTCATTTTATTTTCAGGACTGTAGCCATTTCTACAGTCCTGTAAGTATACAGGACTGCAGATTTTTTAACAGTCCTAATGATTTAGGACTGTTGAATTTTCTACAGTCCCATACTGATTTAGGACTGTAGGAATTTCGACAGTCCTATATATATATAGGACTGTCGAATTTCCTACAGTCCTAAATCAGTATGGGACTGTAGGAAATTCTACAGTCCCGCTCGATACTGCTCGACAATGTCGAGCAGTCTCGACATTGTACGCCCTAAAATCATGTTCCAAACGACTTCTATGTCTAAACTACATCCTAGACTCCGCCAACGACTAGTATGCCCTCATTTGAAAGAAAAAAACTCAAAATTTTTAACATGCAAGAGGATTTCTTATCATTTTTGGACAATTTTTCAAATACAATAGTGCAAGGAGAATGAGGATTTCTACATTGGTTCTTTCGAGACTTTGGGAGCCATCGACAAGGAGGAGGAGGACAGCGGAGATCGGCCGGCGGGAGGGGGTCGGCGGGAGGGGAAAGCTCCGGTCGGGGGGAGCTAGGTTTAGAGAATAAGAAGAAGGGAGGTTTTCAAATGCTGGGCTAGCCCCAAGTATAAACTTGGGCTAGTATGAGTAAAGATTGCAGAATAGTGGGCTAGCCCCAATCCTGGGCTAGCCCCAAGTAAAATTGACAGTGCCCTTATCAAAAGCCTAAAAGGAAAGGCTACAATAAATTTACTCATTTGGCGTCTGCTGCAGCTTCTCAGAGCAGCAGCGCCCTGCTTTCAAATATTGCCCCCGATAGCTTAGCTTATCAAAGGAATAAGCTGAAATTGGCACGTAGCCTTTGCTGTACTTCTCTAAGCAATAAGAAAAAGCAGGTCAAATAAGTAACGTTAAATCCAGTCTAGCAACCTTAACAACTTTTGTCACTTTGTAAGTTATTATCCTAGATTGTAAATAACTAAATACCAAATGCGTGACACATGGAAATTGTCATGCTACATAAAGATTTGTGATAAAGGCACTACAAAGAACACTCAGGACTGTCCATAAATTTACCCATAAAAATTATAAGTTTGCCACTCCTCAAACTTACTTAGGACTGTCAACACCAAGCTATATAAGTAAAAATTATTTCTCTTCTTTCTTTTTCACCTTCAAATGAAGAAATCTCTCATTATCTCCAAGTCCTAAAACCTAAACCTAACTTTGGAATTTGATAGTTGTGGCCCCAAGTGGAAGAAAATTCTGATTTGGTGATTCTCCAACAAATATTCTTTCGGTATATCTTCGACAACATACGATGAATAAGTTTTGCGATTGTCACCAAATTATTTAGTTTTATTCGACTATTGTAGGAGCGATGCATAAAATTATCTTCGATGAAGAAGTCGGATCATGCAATGCATTAAATATGCACTCCGCTCCTTCCGAAGAACATGTCGGTTGTTCCGAAGCACCTAAGGTACGTAAATTGACAACCATATTTCGATAGTCAACAGTAATCGTGTAAGGAATGTATAAACTACGACAGTCCTATATAAATATAGGACTGTCATAAATTCGACAGTTCTATATAAATATAGGAGTGTCATAATTTCGACAGTCCTATAGACTATGTGGACTGTCAAAATACTGACAGTCCTGAAGATTAAATGTTGACCAACGTATTTTCTTCAAGACTGTAAAAAATTTGACAGTCTACTCAATACATTAGTTTGTACAAATTGTGACAGTCCTAATTTGAACTGCCAATTATTTGAAGTTATTAATTTTTATATTAATTTATATTGGTTATAGGACCAATCTCGTACAGATGCTGTGATACATCCTGCTATTGGGGTTGATGTGAAGAATGTATTCTCAACGGATATTCGATTTGCATCCCACGAAGAAGCATTAGATTGGTGCAGAGAAGTTGAAAGACGACATAACATAGTCATTGTCATTGCAAGATCGATCAGATATTGGCCGGGCCAAAAATATTTAGAGCTGGGCTGCGAAAGAGGAGGTGTGTTCAGGTAGCATCGGGAAAAAAAAATTGTTGAAAAAAAAATCCTAAGCAAAACGTTGGGACGAGAAAATATGGTTGTCCATTTAAGGTGTTGATTGTAAAAGTAGAAGATATGAAGTGGATAGTCGAAGTTAAGAATAGAATACATAATCATCATATTCTAGAGACACTTACGGGTCATGCCTACATGGCACGGTTGAACAAGGATGAGAGAAAGTTGGTTGAAGAATTATTCATTTTCGGAGTTGCACCCAAACAAATGTATTATGTCGTGCGACAAAAAGAAGATGAGAACAAGTCAACCATGAGGACGATCTATAATCTTTAACGAGAGCAAAATTTAATAGTATGAAAGAAAGAATGGCGATGCAGTAAGTTTTGAAGTTGCTTGGGGAGCATCACTATGTGGAGTACCATAGAAGACATCTACAAAATGATGAACTCCTTTCATTATTTTGGGCTCATCCTGATTGCACACACTTGGCTAGGTCCTTCGCAGACGTATTGACCCTTGATTGTACATATAAGACTAACAAGTTTAAGATGCCTCTTTTTCACATTGTTGGATTTACGTCTACGGAAAAAATATTTTCAGTCGCTTTTTGTCTTATGAAGAGTGAGACAGTTGAGGATTACATTGGGCGTTGAGAAAAAACTATAATCCCTTTACACAGGATACAAAGAGCCCTCTGTTTTTATTACCGACAGAGAATATGCGCTGATAAATGCCATAGATATTGTATTTTCTCTTGTACATAGACTACTATGCACTTGGCATATAAATCGAAATATCCAAGCTTAATACAAGAGAAAATTTGAAAATATGGACGGTAAAATCGACAAGCTTCACTTCGAAGAATTATACAGTAATTGGACTCTTGTATGGCGAGCAAGTACTAAAGACAGCTACGATACAACATAGTACATGTTCAAACAAAAGTGGGAGATGAGTAACCCGACATGCATTTCTTGTATCAAAGATACTTTTCTAGAACCACATAAAGAACAATTCATCTTAGCATGGACGAACATGGTGAAGCATTATGGCACAATAACTACGAACCGGGTCGAAGGATCACACTCAAGTTTAAAAGATATCTACGGTCATCGGTCGATAATTTTGTCTTCGTTTGGCAATCGATTCATTTGATGATTATTTTTACGGTGAACGAGATTGTAGCATCATTTGAGACGAGCCTCAATATTGCAAAGCATGAATACAAGCATGAACACTTCTTGGATGCTTTAATCCATGTAGTATCTCACAAGGCCTTGGGCTTATTGTTTGAGGAGATTGGTAGGCCAAAGTTTATTGGTTATGATCCCGAGGTTTGTGGTTGTTCATATTGACATTCACTCGACCTTCCTTGTGCACATGAGATTAACGAATATCGTCGTCAATCTATACATATTCCAATAGATATTATTGATCAACGTTGGAGATAGTTGTCGATCATGCCGATGGTGAAAGTTCACGATAATTTTTTTTCTTTGCCTCAAGTGGAACTCCTTCACGCAAGGTGGTGTGTCGCATCAGAACCGGAGAGAAAATCCATTGAGGTTAAAATCCAAGAAATTATAGTCCCGACAACAACTCGATTGCAAGAGACATCTGTTGTTCGAACTCCTAAGGGAAGACCACACTCAAGAATCAGTAGAGCACAAAAAAAGGAGGTGGATTTAACTAAAAGAGATCCATCCTTGTTTAAACATATTGAACGCAATTTAGAGCAAGTTGAGTCAAAGTCGGTTATCGAAAGTGTGGTAATTTAGAAGAGAAAGAGTAAGCTTACTATTCAAAGGGGGGAAGAAACAGAAATGAGCGATGCAGTCACGACGGAGAGTTTAGATAACTTCTCTGATTCATATAGTCTATACATTCAAAATTTTCTACCTGAGATACGGGAATTCATTTGGTCTATTGTTGATGTTCCTAAGGATGACCATTGTGGATTTTATGCACTCGCAAGACATCTTGGCTATTCAATTGAAGCAGGATGGAGACAGGTTAAGGAAGAGCTATACGAGTAGTTGGAGTCTCGTCTACCCTTCTATAGGCAGATACTCGATGAAGAAATTGATAGAGATCAGTTGGCAAGCATACCTTGTACGGACACAGTTACCGGACCAGACCATTACATGGATGTCCCGCCTGCTGCATACATATTCTCTAATAGGTATAAGATACCTATTGTAATTATCTCATAAGGCATTAACAATACTTTTTTTCCAATGTGCGCTCCCCGGGCCGAACACAAACTATCCAATCTATGTTCAATAGGGCTTGTCGGATAATACTTTGTCATCCCAAGGTTGATCGGTTATTCTCCAATTCCTCTACCTTCTACGCTTTGGTATAAACATGCACCGGAGGAAGCGATCGCATGGACAACACCCTATATGGATGCAATTGCTGGCTATAAGAAGATGATGAAGATGGATGATCCCAAAATCTTGCCTAAGGACTACTTTGATATTCTAATCGATTGATACATCTTATACTTTTGTATCATTTTATAATTTTGTATGCGATAGAAATAGAATATATGTCACGTCCCAGTCCCAAAATACGTAGGACTAGGAACACGTAAGCATGCCAGCCGTATGTATATGGCAACTCCAATATATGGATACCATAATACACACGTACGCTATAATATGAATATAAACTCACATGTGGTATATATATATTGTCACAAGTCATAGATATACTAATCTCATCCACACAACAAGTCATAGAAAAGAAATAACTAAACTAGAATAATGAGTCTGAATAATCCAAAATAATAGTCGGGTGAAGACAAATTCACTACCAATGACTATATCAATACTAAAATGAGGGAGAAGGGTAAATCTCCAATATAAATAAGATGATGATATAAAGGTATCAGCGAAGTGATCCATCGCTAGAGATAATCAAGGATGCTTAGCAGGTAAGACCTCCTCGGAAGAGATAATTAATAAGTCCTGATCCGTGCTCCTGCGAATAGTCATGAACATCTACACCTGGAAATGGACCAGGTCCTCAGAGGGACATAACAAGATACATAGAAGCAAGCCAATTTGAATACAGTAAACATGCATAATAGGTAAAAAAAAAAAATGTAAGTACGATGTACAAGACAATCTATATGAATGCATAATGCGGACAACTTTTCGACGTATGGGCATAGGTAGGCTACTCGATCTAAATCTCACAACTCACACACACGACAGGGACATCAGAAATCGACATACCGCGGGGGTAGCGACCAGCGAGACTCCAAAAATTGACATACCGTGGGGATAGCGACTAGCGCGACACACTACCGTAGTGCGTGCTAGATACTATGGTTTACCAGAGTGGTTGTAGCCCATACGCCTACTGATTTTTCTCCCCTCCCATGATACTATGTGTCAAGTATGTGTCAATATATATATATATATATATATATATATATATATATATATATATATATATATGACTGAAAGAAAATACACATACAATGAATATACAGAAATATAATAAGCATGCAAAGTACTGTAAGCAATTTGGCAAGGTATCTTGCCTGGCAAGAGAGCTGCAAAGTGTAACATCTAGGAGTCAAGCACACATGATCAGAAACTACGACCTCAGAATGAACATCTCCGGATGCTGAAATAAATATCACCAACGTTCCCAGAATAAGCGAGATAGCTAGAAAATACTACCCTTTCGTCCAATTTGGACACAGGGGCAAAACGGTAAATTTTGGGTCAAAGCGGGTCCATATGTGGCCTACTTTACACCGAAAAGCGTGCCAGGGGTAAAGGTCTCTAAATGGGACAAATTATAGGTCAAACAAACTCTAAATTTTAGTACGAACTCAACAGTATATCCAATTTTGGATTTCGGTGAGCCGAACACAAATGCGCCCAAAAAGTCAACCATGGGGCCCACAAATAGGTAACTTGGTCGACTGCCTCAGAATCGCGTGAAACTTGGGTCACAGGACCAGCGTGATACCACGAATTCAATGGCAATAGTTTCGTCGCATTCTGACGAGCATACACTAAATGGTGCAGTATTTTGCAAAAGTCGCGATACAGAGACTTTTTGCGGATACGAGTTGATTCCGACGTGCACACGCGTCCAAGTCAGTTTTCACAAAAGCTCACACGTTTGGACATACCATACGCACCTTTTTGTGTAATTGGTACACGATGGGGCAGTCCCGTGTGGCGGGGCGCGCTCCGTATCACAAATTTAAAGGTTGGAAAAATATATTTTTCGTGATTTTTAACCCAGAATAATTTAGCATACAACATCAAATAAAATAATATAATTAACAGGAAATAATCTAGGTTAGGTGGCCTTCACATAGCAAAAGGAATTTCTAAGTTCGGATCTCTGTGGTGGGAGATACGAGTCTTTAAACAGGGGTGGTTGTAACAGTTTTTCTGAATTTAAATGACGTAGTTTTTTCTCAACTTGGCGTTAATTTTTACCTGGGGTTTAGCGCTGAACGATGGGAACTAATCTACGGGATTTAGAGAGGGATAGGTGGGGATCATACCGGCGAAGACGAATCAAAATTTGGTTGAGCGAGGAGGCGGGAATCAGCGCAGGAACAGGGGTTCGTCGCTGTGATCTGCTGTTGCCGCGTGCGCGGGTGACGCGCGAGTCGTGCGGCCGGCCGGCGGGTCCAGGCGGCGCACGGTGTTCCGGCGGCGGCGGGTCGGCGACGCGGTGGATATGGGAGCTAGGGTTAGGGTTTTACAAGAGGTTGTATATATAGAGAGAGCGAGAGAGAGAGGGGGGGTGGGGAACAGGGATCGCGGGTGTGGGTTGAGTTGAAGCAGCGGGGGGGGGGGGGGGGTTTAGTTATTAGGGTTATTAGTTTTTTTTTCTTATTCTTTTTCTTTTCTTTTCTTTTCTATTTCATTTTTTCTTTTCTTTTCTTTTCTTTTCTTTTTCTTTTCTTTTCTATTTTGTTTTTATTAATACTATTTATTAACACTATAATTAATACTATTATTAGTAATATTACTAACATTTATTATTATATTATTTTTATTAATATTATTATAAATAACACTAATTATTTATTTCACTTATTATTATTACGACTATATATTATTTATATATATAATTAAGGTATAAAAATATATTTGTACCCAAAATAAATTCTAAAAAAATTCTATTACCCTTCCACAAGACTCCTAAAATAAAAATAATAGATTTTGTGTAATAACTCTAAATGAATATTTATCTAGGTATTTAATTCACTACGTATATATTATCTAAATAACTAAAAAATAATATAAATAATTAAATAACTAATTATTTAAATAATATTTAAAAATATGGGATTTTACATTCTACCCAACTTACAAAAATTTTGTCCTCAAAATTGACACTAACCCTTATTCATAATAATTACTATAGCCATTACACTACATTGCTATCTAGCAGTGCTTCCTAAAAGTCATGGTCTGCCATTCTAACACTTCCTCATTTATTGTCCATACACTATTCTATTTCTAACTCATCTACACTACCGAACTTACAAGAATTCTACTAGTAGTCAAAGTCTCTTGAGGCTATTGTCTAGGTTGTAAGGGAAATCTATTCATTGGGTCGAGAATCTTGGGATACCTGTCTGGAATCTCATAACTATGATTTTTTCCCGTAACCATCAAGTATCGTAGTCTAATACTGCCATGCCACCTGACCAGTATATCTGCAGATACTTTGACTACTCTACTATAATGGTCTAGCTGCAGCTGTAGCTACTTCGCTAGCTATTTGTCATAGTCATCAGTTCGTAACAAGTGCCTTCAACTCTTTCCTAAGCTTAGTCTAAGTTTTTGGGCAACAATTAAGGTCTTGACTAACTTATAAAACTATTAGTAGTACGAACTATTTCAACAATCTAACAAATTTCTATTAGGATAAAGGATGCTACTTAAGGGTTAAATTAATAGGAGAATACAGATATTGCTATAGTGTATATACATAAGAGTTATTATTATGTACTCATCTTTTAGTTATTAATCATTACTAACACATTTACGTTTAAACTAACTAAATAAGGGTGAGGTTGAAGTAATTCAAACAATTCGTAGTGGCACGAAAGGATACAACTACGATAGGAAGAGTTAAGCACGAGATAAGGAATGGATATAGAAGAGAAGATGAGCCACCCCAAGGGGCGAGATGGTGATAGGAAGAGAATACTACTACTGTGTTTGATGATAAACAAAAGAAATGAAACTAGGTTTATACAAAACCCTTTCTTTGTTTACAAACAAGAAAAAAAAGTACAATTAATCCTATACGAAGATGTTAAGTACAATAAAAAATAATTCTGGGGAAAAATTGCTATAGGAGTCTGATCTGCGGTCGATCATTTTGTCCCTTGGACCACACGATGATGAAGAAGTGCTGTAGAAGAAGAAGAAGCTTCAAAGATTGCAGGAGGGATTGAAGTCTCGTTGCCAAAGTTGTCAATCAACACTCTTTGTCTGTGCTCTCTCTCTCTCTCTCTTATCTCTTGGTCTCTGATCTTGATCCTTTTTCCGACCTTGATCTCATGTGACCGGAGGTCTCTATTTATAGAGACCAGTCACAATAACTGTCCAGTTGGCGTAGAAGCCAAACTGTGAAGAGAGTTGCACTCTTTACGCGGCGGTTATAATAACTGCTACCCACGTTTGAATGATCTCCTGAATCCGCGTATGACGCGTGTCCCATTATGAGGTAATGCATATAACCGCTCCTCGAAGATTATGGCATGCAAGCCACGTAGGTAACTACCCCTCGCGTAAAGATGGTTGGCATAAAAGCCAAATAACTGTCTTGTTGGCATAAAAGCCAAATAGCTGTCTTGTTGGCGTAAAAGCTAAATAGCTGTCTTGTTGGCGTAAAAGTCAAATTCTGCGTAAAACTTGATGCTGCATGAATAATAGATAACCAGCGTAAAACTAGCCAATTATCCTTCCTGACTGAGGTCTTGAGCGTATTCTGGACTAAATAGCCTTATCACGTACCTTTGCAAATATAGTCTGAGTTGGCGTATTTCAAGGAGATAGCATACGGCGTACTCCTATAGTTGAAAATAGTTTGTTTGGCATAAAATGCAAGGTTGGTGATGTAAGCGTATTAGCCCTAGTTTTAGCTCTCCCAGTCATTAAGAATAGAACAAAATCTCGTGCATTAAATGCAGAGATCTACCCCCATCTCGTGCATTAAATGCAGAGATATGCCTCGAGCTCTGTACGAGAGACAACTTTTGACGTGGCGTCTGATTTCGTCTCATGTTGAGCGTAAAGACTCATTTCTGCCCATGTAGAATAGGCAGCGTATTCTTTGAATGCGTAAAAATGACTTGTATCAAGGATATGTCACTAAATGATAGTCTGGATCTCTATGCAAAATTATTATCACAGTCATCCTTTCGATCGTCGTGCAGTACTTTTTGTCAGGAGTCAGGTTCACTGTTTTGTCTGACAGGTTCATTCGAGGAATACGAAGAGTTCCTCGTACAACTTCACACTGCATTAAAAACAACCGTATTTTTACGCCGGAGGGATGTGTAGTAACATTTTTATGCCAAAACAGCCTGGAGGTACTGCTTTACGCGGGTAGCTCTGGAGCTCTATTTTACGCCAAATAGCGTTGAAGCTCTGTTGTACGCCAATAGATCTAAAGTCATATTTTTATGCCACACAGCGCTGAAGCTCTATTTTATGCGGACTTCATGCATGTTGGGGGGTTTTACGCGTATAATTCTCCAGCGTATTTTTTATGCTTCTACAAGACCCCCTTCAAAGTTTTCAAATTCCTCGTAATTTGAAATACTTTGAATGAAGCATGAAACGGTCAAATTTGACTCGTTCTACGAGGCTGATTTTTTGGAGATATTTAGGAAGTTGTTGGAATTTGGTATGTTCTCTTCTGCCTATATAAAGGCAAGCGAGTGAACCTGTTTTTCCATATTTCCTTCACCACGAAGATGGTTGCTGAGATTCATTGGGCTGATCTGAGGAAGAAGAAGATTGTGCTCTTCCAGCATGTAAGGAGCCGTAAAAAAAGATGTCTTCGAGCAAATATCCTCTGCAACGATGGATTATGGAAGGATATCATAGCTTCCTTTGCTCGGAATAATCAGCAATTTTATATGGCAATTCGTCCAGGAGAGAGGAAGGGTCTCATTAGACCATACAGCTTGCTAGCTGTATTTTCCCCTATTATGAAGCTGGACGCAGGTGGGCAGCTTGGCTGTGTCTTCCAGTATTGTGTTGGGTCTGAATCCCTAACACAAATCTGAGCATGGCTGCCAACGACGTATGGAGGGTGGGCTTGAATAATTTAGACAGGCCCAGTTCTGTACCCTCCCGTCATTCACTATTTTCTTGTTCATCGGCCGAAGAAGCCGATGAAGTGTCGTAGAAGAAGAACTGAAGATCTCCGTCAAACGAGAACCTAGCGTAGTAGATTCCCATCATGGTCTTGAATATTAATGAATAATCCTTTGTAAAAAAAGATTTCTATCATATATAATCATGAAAATAAAAAATCCTTTGTAAAATAGATTTTCATCATATGTAATCATGATTAATAAACTTATTGTTTGTGGTATTAAACGAAAGAATGAAAGTGTATTTCAATGACAGAGTTTATGCGAAACCCGCGCCCTTTGGTTTACAAACAAACTTGTACAATTTAATCCTATATGAGAATGTGGGAGTACAATTTATTTAATCTGGGTATAAATTGCTATAGGTGTCTGATCTGCAGTCGATCACTTTAGCCCTTGGACCACGCGATGTTGAAGAAGTGCCGTGGAAGACAGGTAGCAGCTTCGAAGGTTGTAGGAGAGGGTGGATGCACGATACCGAAGTCATCGATCCCTGCTCCTTGCCTGAGCTCCGTACTCTCTCTCTCTCTCTCTCTCTCTCTCTCTCTTGACCTCCGGTTTGATCTTTCTTGGAAGTTCGACCTTGTTCGATCTTCAAGTTTGAAGTTTTTCGACCCTGTTGTTCGATTCTTCTTTCAAAGTTTTCGACCTTGTTCCCCATTGATAGGGGTCTCTATTTATAGAGTTTTGGTGACAGTGACCACTCCGTCGGTATAAAAATCGAGGAGTGGGAAGTACAGCACACCTTTACACAACGGTTAAGATAACCAATGCCTGCGTATAGATGACCTTTTGAGTGAGCATGTGACACGTGTCCAACTAAGGGGACAAAATGCGTATATTTGCTGCAAAGATCATGGCGTAGAAGCCACGTAGGTAGGTATCCCTCGTGTAGAAGAGGTTGGCGTAGAAGCCAAATGACTGTCACCCTGGCGTAGAAGCCAAGTAGGCATAGAAGTCGAATATGCATAGAAGCCGAAGAGGCATAGAAGCCGAACAGGCATAGAAGCCGAACAGGCGTAGAAGCCGAATAGGCATAGAAGCCGAATGGTCGTAGAGACTGAGTGGTCGTAGAGACTGAGTGGGCGTAGAAGCCGCGTGAGCACAGATCCTGAATGGGCGTAGAAGCCCCGTGAGCACAGATCCTGAAAGGGCGTAGAAGCCGCGTGAGCACAGATCCTGAATGGGCATAGAAGCCGCTGCGTACCGTGCCAGAGTGCTGATGTGGACGTCTTAGCCGGAATTATGGCTTTTGAAGATATAATCAAATCTCTTGCAGAGATTTGCCACCATCTTATGCATTAAATGCGGAGGCGTGTTTCGAAGGTCTGCAGCCCTTCTGTGCACCCGTCGCAGAGACGTGCCTTGAGAGAAACTGTCACCGCTCTGTGCAATTAGACGTGGAGACGTGCCTCGAGTCCCGTACGAAGTGCAGCTTTTGACGTGGCAGGCGGTTTGTCTGCTGCGGAGCGTAAAACAGCTCATGTTTGCCTGTGTAAAATAAGGCAGCGTATTCCCTTGTACGCGAAAGAGCAGTTTATGCTGAGGGGACTTCAGTAAACGATAGTTCGGTGATATTTTAACCAAATCCTCTGCATTAAATGCAAAGATCTGCCATCATACTGAGGGGCACATCCCGAGAGGTCTGCCATCGTTTCCAGCCGTCGTTTGGGTAGCCGTGCAGCACTTTTTGTCAGGAGTCAGAGGTCAGATTCATTGCGTGACTTGACAGGTTCATTTCGGGGAAGACGAAGCGTTCCTCGTACGCTTTAACGCTGCTTTGAGAGCGGATGAGCTTTATGCCATGGAGGCGATGAAGAACCCTGTTTACGCTGGAGCGGCCTGGACGTACTGCACTTACGCGGATGGTCCTTTGAGCTTTATTCTTCACGCTATGTTTTAGCAAAAAAAGCTCTGTTGCACGCCTGATGGCTCTGAAGGCCTCTGTTTACGCTGCTCTGCATCAAGAGGCCGCGTAGATCCTCCCAGCGTATTTTTTATGCTTCTACAAGACCCCCTTCAAAGCTTTTAAATTCCTCGAAATTTGAAACGCTTTGAATGAAGCATGAACGGCCCCTCGTAACTCGAAACGTTTCTGAATGGAGCGTTAAAACGGTCGATGCTGACTTTATGGCAGATTTATTGGGGACCGCTGTGATCTCTTCCGCCTATAAAAAGGCTGGGGGATTTAACCTGTTCTCCCCACATTCCCATCACCATGCAAAGATGATCGCCGGAGTTCGTCGTGTCGACCTGAGGAAGAAGGAGATCATGTTCTTCCTGCGTGTAAGGAGCCGAATAAGAAGGCATCTTCGAGCAAGTGTCCACTGCAACGATGGATCATGGAAGGATATCTTAGCCTCCCTTGCTCGGGATAATCAGCAACTTTGTATGGTGGTTCTTCCGGGAGGAGGAAAGGATCATATTTTACCACACGGCTGGCAAGCTGTATCTCTTCTCCTGAGACCCCCGCGGACGAGATTAGACAAACCATAATCCGTCGTCCTCGATCGAGTTGGGCTAAAGAAGCCTCAACTGGATCGACCATGGCGTATGGAGGATCTTCTTGTTCATGACTGTGGTAGTCGATGAACTGTCTTCGAAGAAGAGGAAGATCTCCACCCATGCGAGAACCTGTCAGAACAGCTTCTGGGCGATCTTCAGACGATGATGGGGGACTCCTTTGTCGATGGAGTTTCCCTCAGATGTAATCATAAAAAATAGAGAAAAACCCCTGTAGATTGGATTTCCCTCATATGTAATCATAATTTTGATTTTTTAATAAAATTGTCTTGCTTCTTCATATGATCATCTTGCCATATGTTACTGTGAAGTCTGAATATGTGTAGCTTCGACACGTCTGAATCTTTACGCCGACTCTGATAGAAAGAGTATTAGGCCCTGTCCTTTACGCATAATGAATAGTCCATAGAACGCCGTTTAAGTATTTTGAATATTTAGAACTATCTTGTTGCTAGGACTGAGGGACCGCGTAGAATTCTGAACTGCTGCTTCTGATGAACAGAACTTTGTTCAGACTTCGTCTTCAAGAATGATCTCTCGAAACTCCCTTGGAACAGGGTCGAGGTTTTGGCTGTCAAACTGAGTTTGCCATCTTGATAGACGAGATGTTCAGACTGGAGTCTGAATGAACCTCCAATTTTGGACCCGAGAAGAGTAATTTCTCAATGTTTGAACTCTGTATGCTTCGGGTACTTGGGATGATCTGGGTCAAGAACGAGTATCTTCTGTGTGAACTCTTGGCAATTGACCGCTTTGGGGACTGTTCGAATATGCGAAAAGTCGTGGAGCGTGAAATCATCAGTCTGTAGCCTCCGGGCGTAAAACACCATCGAGCGTGAAATCGTAGACTTGCGGTTCCTGAGCGTGAAGTCGTAGGTTTGTAGCCTCTCGAGCATAAAAGCTACCGAGCACAAAGGCATCCGGGCATAAAACCATAGACTTATAGCTGTCGAACGTAAAGCTGTAGATTCGTAGCTGTCGAGCGTAGAAAGCTCCTTTAGCGTAGGACTGGAGATCTGTAGCCTATGAGCGTAGAACACCATCGAGCATGAAATCGTAGACTTGTGGTTCCTGAGCGTGAAGTCGTAGGTTTGTGGCCTCTCGAGCATAAAAGCTACCGAGCACAAAGGCATCCGGGCGTAAAACCATAGACTTATAGCTGTCGAACGTAAAGCCGTAGATTCGTAGCTGTCGAGCGTAGAAAGCTCCTTTAGCGTAGAACTGTATATCTGTAGCTCCTGAAAAGAAAATTTCTCCGAGCGTGAAGTTTGCGGATCTGTTGCTTCTGAGCGTAAACTGAGCGCCACCGAGCGTGAGATCATCGATTTGGTATCTGCTGAGCGTAAAGTCGTAGGTTTGTGGCCTCTCGAGCATAAAAGCTACCGAGCACAAAGGCATCCGGGCGTAAAACCATAGACTTATAGCTTGCGAGCGTAAAACCGTAGATCTGTTGCTGTCGAGCGTAGAAAGCTCCTTTAGCGTAGGACCTGCTGAACCGTCTTGCACGAAAAACTTTTCGAATTTGCTGACTGTTCGTCTTTCAAGGGTAGTGGGCTGACGTAGCATCCAATCATAACCCATGTTTAATTGCGAGATTTGGTTAGGGTCTCGAGGAGTCCGTCCGAGGATTCGAGGAGTCGACCCAAACTCTATATATATCCCAAGCTTTTGAGAGAAAAACTTTTTATCTGTCTTCTGCGAAAGAGAGCTTTCGACTGTTCGAGTTTTTTCTTCGTTCCTTCTCCGAGCACTTCGAGTCTTCAAAAATGGTGCCGAAACAAACCTCCTCCGCCAAGGAAAAGAGCATAGGTTCTTCTTCTCATTCTTCTACCCCAGCGAGGGAGTCTTCGGTCGGGCAAGGCGAACTTCCTTCTGAGCGAAGTATCCCGCCGACGAGCAGCGCACCCGGTCTTAGAGGTAGAGCCTTTGGGGTGACAAAAACGACGAAAAATCCTTCGCACACGTTGAACGTGACCGCGCTAGGTCGTCTTCTGTGCTGATAGCCTCCTTTGAGGAAGATGATGCACGGAGACGTTTTCATCTTTTACGCCTACATTTCTAATGTGCCAGTGTAAAGACTCCATATTTTCGTAGTTCTGAGCGTAAAAGCTCTGGCTACCGAAAATTAGCGTATATCGTAAAATTTGAGTTTTACGCTTGTGGAGGGGACTGCCGGCGTAAAATAACCAGATTTGCACAATCCTGCGTAGAGCACAGACTGTCGTTTCTTTGGTCTGTATATTTGTGCAAGATTTGCAATGATATATTTTTCTTGCACTTTTGCAGTTGATCTGGGTGAGTCTCCACTGGCCAAGGTGATGGGCTCCGCTGCTGGGATGCTGTACTCGAACTACCTGGAGGATCTGTCCCACGTGGCATTTTCCATCTCCGGACCCCAGTATCCTGAGGGAAGGGAGTTTTTGATATCGGCTCAGGGCGAGCAAATGCTGCTGAGCATGATCAACGGAGAGCCCCTGACATATGTAGACGGGGAGCAGTACATAAAGCCAGCTTTCCTCTTCGGGGACATGATTGACAAACAGTCCCAGACGAAGCCCAAAAGGGAGCCCTGGGTTTTCCCTGCCGGGAATTTGGTTTTGTACCTGCCAACGATGCCGAGGGATTATCCCATCTCGGCTTTCTTCCACGCGACGCATCCCAGGAAGATGTCGTGGACGCTGACTCCTGATCTTCACGGGAAGCCGGGGAAGATTTTTCATCTGAAAGGAGCCGACCAGGGGTCGTTTGTCAGTCACCCTTCCGGCTTTGTGACGTTGTTCAGGGGGCTATGCCCGGGCAGTGTCCCGAGTGAAGACAGCTCAGTGATCCAGCCGGTCCAATTGTCGACCTTCTGCAACGACTTCATGGGATGAGGCGGGGTATATCCCAAGGAGAATCCTCGGTGCAATGGGTGGATCGCCCCAACAAACTCCCGATGGACATGCCTAGTTGACTGGGCCTTAAAGCACTTCTGGAGAGAGCTGGAGGGCATTGGACTGTATGCCGTTGTGAGTGCGACGAGCGTCGGGTTGCCTCCCAATCCTAATTTGTTCTTGGCACTGATGGAGCGATACATTTCGCTCACTGGCACCTTCGTCACTCCACTAGGGGAGCTGGGATTGGCCCTTCATGAGATGGCGGTTGTCTCGAGACTGCCGATGGGGAATACCCCATATGAAGAGTATGTTCCCACCAACCGGGAGTTGGTGGACTTGGACCCTCGGGTGGCGGAAGTGTATCAGTAGCTGATGTGTCAATACTTCGCGTGCACCGCTTTTTATAACGAGCCTTCTGATTTAGCTTACACCACCAAGTGGATGTCCTACCTCTTCTTCCACCGAGCCAGGGCTGCCAAGTCGGAGAAAGCCTCGGAGGGCAAGAATGAGCCCGTGAACTGTTTGGGCGTGCTTAGTGCCCAGGTCGTGGAGAATCTTATGGAGGAGGCTGAAGCTCCGGATCAGATTCTCGTCGAGGGGGTAGGAAAGTACTTCGAAGGCACTAAGGCCTGTAGTTACTTGAGGCGCTGTCGCCGGCCTCTGTCTAAGGAAGCCCAGCTGGCTGGTTTCCTCTCCATATGGCTGCGTCGAGTAGTAGTGCCTGGTACTGCGTCCGTGGACCACATTCACCGGAACATCCTGTGGCCGACAGTGCGCCTGGTGTTCGGGGCAAGACTGGGCTTGCTTCCTGCCATGGTATGCCATGTACAGGCTGGCTTGAGAGCCATGACTGATGGGTTGCTCGTCGATGAAGCTCGTCGTGAGAGTTTTCCCCGGGTGGAATTACCATACCTGTATTTGATAGGATGGTTAATTCTCCACAATCCCCGGGTGATGTCTCCTGGCTCCGGTAGCAGCTCGGGGGGTGCATTCTTGCTGAACTACAAGGACTCTCCCTGGAACGTGAGCACAGTTTTAGACTGTCGGCTGGTGTTGAACCTCAGCCACGGCTGGAAGCTCCTCTGTACTCCCCCTCCTTTACATCGCAATCAATCAGGGGCGAGGCTTGAGGATTCAGGTGGAGAGAAGACCGATCTTTCTCCGGAAGCTTTTAATTGGTTGGTCTGCATTAGACCCTCCCATCTGCTGTACAGGAGCGAAGACCATTGCTTCTTCGAGCCCTACTTGCCTAGTCGGTTTGCCCGGCAGTTTGGGTATGATCAGTTGCACGTGGGCAATGCCGTCACCAGCTTCAGGTCCAGGGGCTGACTCATTGATGGAGCTAGAGGGTGGCAATATTTTATCATGGGTTGTACGGGAGCAATCTTCGTTGTGCCGGTCGTTACAACCTCCACGGAGCTGCGCATCCTTCATTCTTACGCCCAGTTTTACGTGGCGATTAACACCTTCCATCATGATTTTGACATGCGTGGAAGCTTCAGGGTGCCTTCTCTTAAGCCTGGGGGAAGAGTCGAAGTTCCCTCGGTTTCTTTCGACAAGGGTGAGGAGTCTGGTACTCCAGATGAGCCTCTGGTGCCGGTGCCGAGGTGTGAAGTGCCTCCGCCTGCGGGGGCTTTGGTAGTCTCTTCTGGGAAGCAACGGGCTTCTGCTCCGAAGGAAGCTTCTCTTCGTAAGAGGAGGAAGGAGACGGTTGCTCGTCCTCTCCGCATTCTTGGTGTTGAGGCTCCCGGGAGTGAGCCTGCATCTCCCTATATCAGGGATGATTCTTTGGCTGGAGGTTCCTCGCCTTTTAGAGAGGGACCTTCTACAGTTCCGGCCGGCAGCGTCGAAGAATCCTCGCTAGAGGTAGCTGTCATGGCTGCTGCTCCAGGTAGCGGAACGAGATTGCCTGTATGGTCGAGGCTGATGGGAGAATCTTTCCCTAGACCAGCAACGGATAAAACTCTCGTCGTGTCGGTGAGCCCGCCTAGCGAGATTCCAGCTGACGAACCTCGACTGCGTCTTGGTGAAGGCTTGACGGAACTCTTGGCGATGTCGGTCGGCCCACCTCCTTCTCCAGGTATGACAGTTCGCATTGCGTCATTAAGGCGTGGTTTAGCTACATCGGCTGCAGATGCGTCATATATGCCGTTGGCTTCGGGTAAATGTCGCCTTTATGTCTCCCTTTAGAAAGATTGCCATCATACTGATACCAATTTTCTTGTCCTTTTCTCAGGGGATGGCGTCCACGAAGAGCACAGTGTTGAAGCGTCCTCTGGCTCTGCTCCGGCTTCTGGCGATGATGTGGAGGCGCCCAACTTCGAGGAGGAAATATCCTCGGGGGTTAGCTCGCCCAGAGTGGTTTCGTCGTCTCAAGAGGAGGACGAACCCGTCATCGTGACCTCGCTCCTCGCGAGTATGCCGATGACTTCGATTGTTGCCGTCGCACCCTCTTCGGTCGCGCTACGCGTCGAGGCGGCGGCTGTGGCCACCTTGTCTGCAATTATCCCTAGAGAGAGACTTGCTGATATTGCGGCCCCTCCCGGCGTTCAGTCGGATCTAGTTGCGTTGACCGAGTAACATACCAGCCTCTTCTACACCGGTTTGAAAACGATAATATCAATGGTGTTGGCGAAGAGTCTAGATTTCGAGCGCCTGAAGAAGACTTCTCAGTTTTCGATCGGGGTCATCAGGGAGCTCGGCGATCCTGGGGAAGCTGACGCCCTGGAGGCGATGGTTAATGGTTTAGAGCAACCCATTAACGAATACTTGCAGCTGACTCGGGGCAGCCTCGATGCTGAGGTCCATACCAGGTACGACCACATGACTGCGCGGCTCACTACGAAGCTGGAAAGCCTAGACAACTCCATCAAGACACATGAGCTGGAGATGGATAGAAGAAAGGCTGTCGTGGCAGAGGCTCTCGCTCTTGAGACGAAGTGCCGATCCGAGCATGAAGGGAATGCAGCGAGGGCCTCCAAGCTGAGGAAAAAACTCGCTCGGGCAGAGGAGTGGGCTTCTCAATCGTTGGCGGGTCTAGACGTAGCGACCGGTCGATTGAGCGCAGCGCGACAGGATTTGGACCGTACAGAAGCTGCCCACGCAGGCTGCCTTCGGGCAAGGGCTGAGCTGTCCCGTATGAATACCCCCGAGGCACGGCTGGAGCGGGCTCGCACCGATGCCTTGGTTCTTAGGAACGAGAGGATAGCTGCACTGGAGCGGCTGATTAGCAATCTGACTACTCCGCCATCATGATGTATCCTTTCTCTTTCTGCTTCCCCAGATGTAATTCTGCTCTCTTTTGGGAATAAATAAAAGTGACTCTTTTCTGACTTTTGTGGACCCATCATTTTGGAATGTAAATGACAGTTTTTTTTGGCGAAAGTGATATCTGATGATAAACTCTCGATAAACTCTTAGCGGGACATATCTGTTCAGAGGTCATACGGACATGATAGAATGTAATCCAACTAATTATGTTCTGGAAGTAGTTTTGTCAGAATTAAGATCCTCGCTATATTCCACTCGAGCAGGGGAGATTAAGCATAGTACCTTTTCAGGAATTTGCCGTTGATAGGAGCCATTAACAGGTCTCCATTAGGCTGGGCTATCCTGTAGGCGCCGTTCGAGAACGTTGTCTCGATCACATAAGGGCCTTCCCACTTGGGCTGGAATTTGCCTTTACTTCTGTGAGTAAGAATCATCGGCCTTCTTACGGCTAAAACTAGCTCGCCGACTTTGAACACTCTTTCCTTTACTTTATGATTGAAAGCTTTGGAAATGCGTGCTTGGTAGAGCGCGATGCGCTGCTGAGCTTATAGGCATTTCTCGTCTAATCCTTCTAGCTCTTGGAGCCTTAACAGGTCATTCTTTTCTCGAGTCAGCTCACTAGTTACGGCTATCCTGAGTGACGGGATCTGGATTTCAATTGGGAGAACTGCTTCGCTCCCGTAGACCAGCGAGAATGGGGTGCAACCTGTCGGTGTTCGTACCGTTGTGCGGTATGCCCAGAGGCATTCGCCCAGCTTCTTATTCTAATCTCTCTTGTTTGAAGAGACGAATTTCTTCAAGAGTTTGATAATGATTTTGTTGAAAGCTTCCGCCAAACCATTAGCAGCTGGATAATATGCCGTAGAGGCAATATTCTGTATCCGATTTTTATCGCAAAATCGATGAAACGCTTGGCTGATAAACTGAGGCCCATTGTCGTGAATTATCCTCCGGGGTACCCCGAAGCGATAAATGACGTGATGCTTGATAAAGCTGATCACATTAGACACCTTCACCTCAGCGAGGGGGATCGCCTCTGCCCATTTGGAGAAGTAATCCATGATGGCCAGTATGAACTGGTGATCGCTGGAAGAAGACGGGTGAATAGGACCAATGATATCCATACCCCATGCTTCGAAAGGCCAGGATGCAACCGTAGGATGTAGATATTTAGACGGTTGATGTATGAAGTCTGCATGAACCTGACAGGCTCTGCATTGTCTTGCATACAGTATTGCATCTGCGATCATAGTAGGGCAATAATAGCCCATTCTCCTGATACGATCCTGTAGCTTAGTACCGGGTTGATGCGCTCCTCATACACCGTCGTGAGCTTCCCGGATAATCTGCTGTGCTTCGTCTTCAGATAGACATCTCAATAGTAGTCCGTCGTAGGTCCGGCGATACAGGCATTGTGAAGATGCATCGTAGTAGAAGCGTAATGATCGTCTTTTGACGGATATTGCTTCTTTGGGGTCCTCTGGCAAGATTCCGTACGCGACAAAATCTATGAAGGGACTTCTCCAGTCTCTTCTGGAGGGATCTGCGTTGACAGCGTGGCTGCATTCTATGTGAAAGTTGTTCTTCACTCAGAATAAATCTCTGTTAAGAAGGATTATCGAATCCTGCCTTCTTATAGGAATGGCTAAATCTGCAACTAGACTCGCTAGGGCATCAGCTTCCAGATTCTGAGATCGAGGTACATGCTCTAAGAAGAACCCTTTGAATGTCATGGCCATCTCGACCGTCGCCTGGTGATAGGGGATAAGGTCTGGATTCCGGACTTTATATATCCCTCTGACTTGATTGACGATAAGCAGAGAATCACCGAAAGCTTCCAGGGATTCGACCCCCAGCTCTTTGGTGACTTGGAGCCCAATTAGCAGAGCGTTGTACTCTGCCACATTGTTGGAGCAGGGCTCGCTAAGAGAATATGCTCGGTAGATGACGAGCTGATCAGGAGTGATCAGGATGACTCCTACTCCTGAAACGACATTTTTCCTAGGACCGGTTCTGGAGGCCCCATCGAAGAAGAGTTGCCACGCGTCACTTTTCATCGTGGAATTACATTCTGCAACTTCGTCGGGAATGTCCTCGTATAATTTGGAGGCCTCCGGGATCGGATGAGCAGCTAGGAAGTCAGCCAGCGCTTGGCCCTTGATGGACTTCTGCGGTATGTATACCATGTCATATGGTGTTAATAGCATCGCCCAAGTCGCGAGTCAGGAATTGAGAACACTTGGCTTGCTCATCAGTACTCGAAAAGGGTTGATCCTGGAGATGATGTGGATAGTCTGGCCGGTGGCATAGTGCCGCGTCTTCTGGATAGCGAACATCAGGGCCAAACATTCTTTCTCCACTGGGTTGTACCGGTGTTCGGCTCCGACCATCATCCTGCTGAGGTAGTAGATAGCCTGTTCATGACCCATGTCGTTCTTCTGTGCGAGAAAAGCTCCTAGCGAATGATCCATCGCTCGAACGTACAACAAGAATGGCCTTCCCATGACGGGAGGCACCAGAACTGGCAGACTGGTGAGGTAGCGCTTGATATCTCCGAACGCTTGCTGACAGGCCTCGTCCCATACGAAGGATACACCTTTCTTCATGAGATAGAAAAAGGGCTGACATCTCCCCGAGAGGTTGGGTATGAATCGTCGGATATAAGCCAGACGGCCTTAAAATCCCCGAAGTTCCCTCAGATTACGGGGTGGATGCATTTCTACGATTGCCTGGACTTTGTCAGGGTCCACCTGGATGCCTTTGGCGGTGATGACAAATCCTAGGAACTTGCCACTAGATACACCCAGAAAGGACTTCGTAGGGTTCATCTTGAGTTGATGTTGGCGCATTAGCTCGAATACCGTCCTCAAGTCTTGAATGTGATCACCCTTGAGGCGACTCTTGACGGCTATGTCGTCTACGTAACATTCCACTGTTTTGCGTAAATGCTCATGGAATATGTTACTCATAGCCCGTTGGTATGTAGCCCCGACGTTCTTCAATCCGAAGGGCATGACCGTATAGCAATATACCCCCAATGGCGTCCGGAAGGCAGTATGCTTCTCGTCTCCAGGATGCATCTAGATCTGATTGTATCCTGAGAACCCGTCCATGAAAGACATGCGTTCAAAGCCGCAGGTGTTGTCGATCATGATGTCCGTGATGGGAAGAGAGAATTCATCCTTGGGGCAGGCCGCATTTAGATCTCGGTAGTCGATGCAGATACGTACCTTCCCATTTTTCTTCATGACTGGGACAACGTTGGCGACCCAGTCAAGATGTTGTTCTTCCTGGATGAAACCACAGGCTATCAGCTTCTTGACTTCAGCTTCAATGGCGTCCATCATGTCCGGGCGGAACCGGCGTTGATGCTGCTTCACAGGCTTTGAGTTGGTCAATATGTTAAGTTTGTGAGTAGCCACCGTCGGGTCTAGGCCCGGCATGTCCTCATAGTCCCACGCAAAGACGTCGATATATTCCTTTATCAGTTGTATAATTTCTTCCCTTTCAGCTGGGGGAAGATTGTTACTGATAAATATCGGCTTTGGCGAAAGTTCACTCCCAATATTGATTTGGATAACTTCGTCTTTGGTGGGAGGTTCTCTTTGCTCGAAGCGGAATTCCCACTGCGTATCCATTTGTTGAGCCCAAGAGTCATCCTCGAACGGCTCAGAATCCTGTTTATCTGCTTCTGAGGGATTTGTCACCACCATATTTACTGATAGTGTTTGTTCGAGAGCATCAGGTGAGTCGGAGGGTGACGAGCCGTTCTGAGAAGAGAAAAAGATGTCCTCATCTGACTTGGAAGCCGTAAGGGGGGTGGCATACCCTAATAAAAAACGAGTTTGTCCATAGCGGGGGTCGCCGCGCGGCGGCGTTCGTCTACCTCTCCCGTAGTTGAGGCCTGGCTTCCGCTTCAAATCGTAGCCCATGTTTTGCATGATCTTCAGCGCTTGCGGGCTGTATCGGTGAACTTGCATTTTCCTAGTATCGTCATTGAAAGGATCTTCCTGGATAGCTGGTTGATTGCGCATGCGGCCGATGAATATTGGACGCTAACTGCTGTAGGTAGGCGGGACAACGAAGATAGAATCTTCATGGGGTCCATACGTTGTGATTACGTTGGATGATGACGCTACTTCCCAGACATACGGACGGTAGGAGTTTATAGCTCCGGGGTGAGATGGACGTCACAAACTTTATGGTTATGACTTTCATCGGGGATGGAGGCACACATCTGCTCAGAGGTGATATGGACATGGCAGTTTTTATGGACTTAACTCCACTGGCGTACTTAGAGTTAAGTACGGATGTTAAGTGTAGACGACAATCGATATCAGAGGTAATATGGACATGATAATTGACGGTCGAAAGTTTATTCAGAGGTAATATGAACATGACAAACTTTGTGATTGTGACTTCCATCGGGGATGGAGGCACACATCTTCTCAGAGGTGATATGGACATGGCAGTTTTTTATGGACTTAACACCACTGGCGTACTTAGAGTTAAGTACGGATGTTAAGTGTAGACGATAATCGATATCAGAGATAATATGGACATGATAATTGACGGTCGAAAGTTTATTCAGAGGTAATATGAACATGACAAACTTTGTGATTGTGACTTCCATCGGGGATGGAGGCACACATCTGCTCAGAGGTGATATGGACATGGCAGTTTTTTATGGACTTAACACCACTGGCGTACTTAGAGTTAAGTACGGATGTTAAGTGTAGACGATAATCGATATCAGAGGTAATATGGACATGATAATTGACGGTCGAAAGTTTATTCAGAGGTAATATGAACATGACAAACTTTGTGATTGTGACTTCCATCGGAGATGGAGGCACACATCTGCTCAGAGGTGATATGGACATGGCAGTTTTTATGGACTTAACACCACTGGCGTACTTAGAGTTAAGAAAGGGTGTTAAGTGTAGACGACAATCGATATCAGAGGTAATGATAATCGACGGTCGAAAGTTTATTTAGAGGTAACATGAACATGACAAACTTTGGAAAGGGACTCTCCCCTAAGTACACATATTTTTCTTTTGAAAGGAGCAAATCGTTATGTAAGAAAAGAATAGAAATCCAATCGGTACGGACCGTCCCATTGTTCACAGATTCAAAGTGATGACCTTGGCATCGATCGTCTCCTGAATTTTCCTTTTTAGCACATAGCACGCCTTTATGGGGTGATGAGTGTATCGGTGGAAGATACAATAATCTGGGTGATCCACGTTGCCAGCCCTCTCAGGATGTTTGATATTGGGTAGCTGGAGCTTGCGCTCTTTCATTAATATCTCAAAGATTTTAATGATGTCATCTTCGTCGAAGGAGAAAGTCCCTTTTGGTCTTCGGGCTCTTGACGCCTGAATTTTACGGTCTTGTGGGGAGATCGTTGCTGTTCCATCCTCATCGGATCTTGAGGGGATTCTACTTCCTGCCCTGGATGTCCCCTTGCTCTGTCGAGGTAAATTACCTCTGGATACGTCGTGGTCTCTGGCCACAGAAACTGATTTATCAAGAACCGCCTCTGGTTGTACGGGATTGGATTTCGGAATTTTGGGTTCCGTGAGAGACGCTGTATATCCCAACCCGAAACGAGCTTCTCGGTAGTGAGAATTACTACGCACCGGCGTTCGCCTACCTTTCCCATCGTTGAGACCTTGTTTCAGTTTTAAGTCGTAACCCATGTTTTACATAATTTTTAATGCTTGTGGGCTGTATCTGTGGGTTTGTATCCTGCCAGATTCAGACTCGCGTGATTCCTCTTGCGCGATTGGGGTATTCCGCCTGCTGCCAAAGATTATCGGACGCTGATCATCTTGGGTTGGTGGAATGATAAAGATGGAGTCTTCCTGTGGTCCACCTGTTATGACGACATCAGATGTTGACGTATCTTCCCATCTGATTTCCCCGCGTCTGACTGTTAGGGGAACGTTCTTGTGTTTCTGGATTAGATGACCCCGCAGGTCAGGAGGAGTAGAGGAAGAAGACGAAGGCTTGTTTCTTCTGTTTCCACCATTGGGTATGCGGATATTGGGCACCCCGATTTTCCCTGTGCCACCTGTGTACAACAGGTTGGCCATCTGGGCGGCGGATAATCCCCTGAGAGGGTGTCTTTTCGCAATCTAAGCTCGTTTTGCGCCGAGGGACTGTGCCTGGCATAAATTGGAGATTCGCTCAGTCTGGTATAAAGCTGGAGAGGCCCTCAGTCGGCCATCGGCTTCTCGCGTAATTCGGAGGGTAGGCAGATTGTTCCCTTGCTGGCGTAAAGGTCGAGTAGCTGAGTATTCGCCTGCTTGCTTCCCCTTGCGGAGATCATAGCGCTCATCTGGTTCACCGTAGAGGTCAGATGTTATCTTGCGCGTGGAGCGTGATCTGTACCTCCGATTTGGCGTTGAGGCACCATCGGAAGTTTTGTCTGTACCGCGCGTAGCGGGAGACTGATTTCTGCGCGTAAAGCGCAGTGGATACTCCTGGGTTAGCGCTGAGGCTTTGCCCGAAGTTTTGTCTGTACCGCGCGTAGCGGAAGACTAATTTCTGCACGTAAAGCGCAGTGGATACTCCTGGGTTAGCGCTGAGGCTTTGTCCAGAGTTTTATCTGTACCGCGCGTAGTGGGAGACTGAATTTTACGTGCGGGGCACGGAGGGAGCGATGCTACCACCTCATTGGTCGGAGAGATCGGACAGATCGGAGAGTCCACAGGAACGGCGGAGGATGTCTTGGGCATCCACACTTTGCGCAGCTTCCTGTTGTCTTGGATGGAGAGAGAGTGAGAGCTACCCCCAGTTTGAAGCATGTCTTCGTAGGCAGACTGGTCGAAATGAACGACCAGTGTCTTCTTCACGGTTCCTACAGATACCGTATCGCGTTGAGCAATTACTTCCTCGTCAGAAGAGAAAGACGTCCCCAGCAGAGTCGCCATATTGTTTGTGGTATTAAACGAAAGAATAAAAGTGTATTTCAATGACAGGGTTTATGCGAAACCCGCGCCCTTTGGTTTACAAACAAACTTGTACAATTTAATCTTATACGAGGATGTGGGAGTATAATTTATTTAATCTGGGTATAAATTGCTATAGGTGTCTGATCTGCAGTCGATTACTTTAGCCCCTGGACCACGCGATGTTGAAGAAGTGCCATGGAAGACAGGTAGCAGCTTCGAAGGTTGCAGGAGAGGGTGGATGCACGATGCTGAAGTCGTCGATCCCTGCTCCTTGCCTGAGCTCCGTACTCTCTCTCTCTCTCTCTCTCTCATGACCTCCGGTTCGATCTTTCTTGGAAGTTCGACCTTGTTCGATCTTCAAGTTTAAAGTTTTTCGACCCTGTTGTTCGATTCTTCTTTCAAAGTTTTCGACCTTGTTCCCCATTGATAGGGGTCTCTATTTATAGAGTTTTGGTGACAGTGACCACTCCGTCGGTGTAAAAACCGAGGAGTGGAAAGTACAGTACCCCTTTACACAACGGTTAAGATAACCAATGCCTGCGTATAGATGACCTTTTGAGTGAGCATGTGACGCGTGTCCAACTAAGGGGACAAAACGCGTATATTTGCTACGAAGATCATGGCGTAGAAGCCACGTAGGTAGGTATCCCTTGTGTAGAAGAGGTTGGCATAGAAGCCAAATGACTGTCACCCTGGCGTAGAAGCCAAGTAGGCATAGAAGCCGAATAGGCATAGAAGCCGAAGAGGCATAGAAGCCGAACAAGCATAGAAGCCGAACAGGCGTAGAAGCCGAATAGGCATAGAAGCCGAATGGTCGTAGAGACTGAGTGGTCGTAGAGACTAAGTGGGCGTAGAAGCCGCGTGAGCACAGATCCTGAATGGGCGTAGAAGCCACGTGAGCACAGATCCTGAAAGGACGTAGAAGCCGCGTGAGCACAGATCCTGAATGGGCGTAGAAGCCGCTGCGTACCGTGCCAGAGTGCTGATGTGGACGTCTTAGC
The DNA here is from genome assembly GCA_036927795.1 of Iris macrosiphon. Classification (NCBI taxonomy): domain Eukaryota; kingdom Viridiplantae; phylum Streptophyta; class Magnoliopsida; order Asparagales; family Iridaceae; genus Iris; species Iris macrosiphon. Next base: position 1,129,231 of record JAYESA010000012.1, read on the forward strand.
CGAAATTATGGCTTTTGAAGATATAATCAAATCTCTTGCAGAGATTTGCCACCATCTTATGCATTAAATGCGGAGGCATATTTCGAAGGTCTGCAGCCCTTCTGTGCACCCGTCGCAGAGACGTACCTTAAGAGAAACTATCACCGCTCTGTGCAATTAGACGTGGAGACGTGCCTCGAGTCCCGTACGAAGTGCAGCTTTTGACGTGGCAGGCGGTTTGTCTGCTGCGGAGCATAAAATAGCTCATGTTTGCCTGTGTAAAACAAGGCAGCATATTCCCTTGTACGCGAAAGAGCGGTTTACGCTGAGGGGACTTCAGTAAACGACGGTTCGGTGATGTTTTAACCAAATCCTCTGCATTAAATACAAAGATCTTCCATCATACTGAGGGAAGCATCCCGAGAGGTCTGCCATCGTTTTCAGCCGTCGTCTGGGTAACCGTGCAGCACTTTTTGTCAGGAGTCAGAGGTCAGATTCACTGCATGACTTGACAGGTTCATTTCGGGGAAGACGAAGCGTTCCTCGTACGCTTTAACGCTGCTTTGAGAGCGGATGAGCTTTACGCCATGGAGGCGATGAAGAACCCTGTTTACGCTGGAGCGGCCTGGAAGTACTGCACTTACGCGGATGGTCCTTTGAGCTTTATTCTTCACGCTGTATTTTAGCGGAAAAAGCTTTGTTGCACGCTTGATGGCTCTGAAGGCCTCTGTTTATGCTGCTCTGCATCAAGAGGCCGCGTAGATCCTCCCAGCTTATTTTTCATGCTTCTACACTTGTCTTCTTTTACGCATTGCTGATTTGCTATATTTGCTATGAGAAAGTCTGATAATACGCAGCTTCAGCATGTCTGAGTAATTTTTTACGCTGATTCTGACAAATATGCTTCCCGTCATGTCCCAACTTTTACGCGTAACAAAAAATGCGTAAAAAGCTCTTCAGCATTAAGTTGTCTTGAAGATCTAACTGTCATGCTCTTTTTGGACGAGAAGTCACATAGAATTCTGAACTGTCACTTCTCTGATACAAAGAATTTCTGTTCAGAACATCATCTTCAAGAATGGCTTCCGGAAAGTTTCTCGAAATAGGGCAAGAAATGTCCGCCGAATAAGCCATACTTAAACTTAGATGTAAAGTATTCTGGCTAGACTTCGAATGAACTTCCAATGGCCCAAGAAGAAGAGTCATCTTCAATGCTGACATCTGTGTGTTTCAGGCACTTACAATATTTTGTAGCCAAAAAGGAGCATTTTCTGCGTAAACCCTTGTAATTGGCCTTCTTGAGTATAACACCCAAATTATCAAGATATACGCGTATCCTGTCCTGCGTAATTTTAAGATATATGAAAAGTCATAGATCTGTATCATCTGTAGCTTCTAAGCGTAGAATCGTAGATCTGTAGCTTCTGAGCGTAAAACCGTAGATTTGTAGCTTCTGAGCGTAAAAGCTTATGAGCGTAAAAATTATAGATCTGTAGTTTCTGAGCGTAAAACCGTAGATTTGTAGCTTCTGAGCATAAAACCGTAGATTTATAGCTTATGAGCATAAAATCATAGATCTGTAGCTTCTGAGCGTAAAACCGTAGATTTGTAGCTTCTGAGCGTAAAATCGTAGATCTGTAGCTTCTGAGCGTAAAAGCTTCTGAGTGTAAAATTATAGATCTGTAGCTTCTGAGCGTAAAATCTGGATCCATTATGCGGTAAGACTATCCGTCTTCCTTTTCAAATGATAGGCTGACGTGGTCCCCAATCATAACCGATTATTAAAAATTGGATTTGGTTAAGGATTCGAAGAGTCATCTGAACTCTATAAATAGCCCTAGGTTGTGAGAGAAAAACCCTTCATCTGTCTCTGTAAAACCCTTTCTTTCTGAGAACTCTTCGTCTTCGTCTCTTTTCTGAGAACTCTGAGTTTCGCCCTGGCACCAAAACAGGCCTCCGTCTCTAAGGAAAAGAAAGTCGCCTCTTCATCTCGCTCCACTGCTCAAGCACGAGCGACCCCTACTAGGCCAAGCGAGCCCCATTTTGAACGAAGTGCTCCGCGTCTAGCTGTGCACCGGGCATCACAAGTAAAGACTTCAAGAGAAATAGAGAACTCTCCGCACACGTTGTACGTGTATGCGCAAAATACGCCCATATTCCTAATGTGTCAGCGTAAAACTCCATATTTTTGCAGTCTAGCGTAAAAACTCAGACTGTCAAATTTTGGCGTATACTGCAAACTTTGAGTTTTACGCGCTGGATGTAAATTCCAGCGTAAAAACTCAAATTTTGGCAGTCTGACGTAAAAGCTCAGACTGTTAGGTTTTGGCGTATACTATCAACCTTGAGTTTTACGCACTGGAAATAGATTCCAGCGTAAGACTCAGGTTTTTGCAGTCTGGCATAAAACTCAGACTGTCAAGTTTTGGCGTATACTGCAGGAGTGTAGCGTCTAGCGTAAAACTGACTTATTTTTTTGCTTTTTGCAGTGAACCTGCAGATCCCTCCTTTGGCTGAAGTGATGGGCTCTGCTGCTGGGATGCTGAATTCCAACTATTTGGAGGACTTGTCCCATGTGACATTCCCTATCTCTGGAAACAAGTATCCTCAAGAAAGGAAAACTATAATCTCGGCCCAAGGAGAACGAATGTTGCTGAGTATGATCAGTGGGGAGCCCCTGAGATACATAGATAGGACTGAGTATAAGAAACCGGCTTTCTTATTCGGGGACGTCATTGATAAACAATCCCAGACGAAGCCCTAGAAGGAAGATTGGGTGTTTTCTGCTGAGGGCACGGTCATGTATCTGCCAAAGATGCCCAGAGATTATCCTATCTCTGCATTCTTCCATGCCACTCATCCCAGGAAGATGGTATGGACTCTGACTCCCGATCTTCACGGCCAGCCGGGGAAGATCTTTTATAAGAAATGATTGAACCGAGGGTCCTTTGTGAGCAGTCCTTCAGACCCTGTTGTGCCTTTCAGAGGATTACTGCTGGGCAGTATCCCGAGTGAAGATACTTCACTGATCCAGCCGCTTCAAATAGCGACTTTCTGTAATGACTTTATGGGGCAGGGAGGAGTATACCCCAAGGTTAACCCTCGAACCAGTGGATGGCTTAGCCCCCAGAATTTTCGATGGGCTAGTTTAACTGCCTGGGCCCTGAAGCACTTCCAGATGGAGCTGGAAAGTATTGGCTTGTTCGCGACTGTGAGTGCCACTAGTGTTGGGCTGCCTCTCAACCCCAACTTGTTCTTAGCTTTGATGGAGCAATATAACTCGCTCACTGGGACTTTCGCCACTATGCTAGGTGAGTTGGGCTTAACCCTTCATGAGATGGCAGATATCTCAAAGCTGCCAATGAGAGACACTCCTTACGAAGAGTACATTCCCACAAACAGGGAGCTGAAGGAAACCAACCCTCGGGCAGTGGCGGTGTACCAAGAGCTGATGAGCCACTATCTTGCATGCACCACATTCTACAAAGAGCCCTCTGATTTGGTCCATATCAACAAATGGGTATCCTACCTCTTCTTCCATCAGGCCAGAAATGCCAAGCAGGACAAGGTTGAAGATAGCAGAGATAAGCCTTTGAACCTTCTGAGCATGCTTAGTGCCAACACAGTTGATGATCTCATTGAAGACGTAGGGGCTTCAGATTATTTTCTCGATGAGGAGATAGGGGGTTATCATGCAGGCACTAAAGCCTACAGTTATATGAGGCACTGTCGCAAGCCTCTGTCAAGGGAAGCTCAACTGGCTGGCTTCCTCTCTATCTGGCTATCCCGATGGATAGTGCCTGGCATCGCGTCTGCGGATCGCATTCATCATAATACCTTATGGCCCGCAGTACATTTGGTGTTTGGAGCAAGATTGGGCCTGCTTCCTGCCATGGTATGCAGGATACAAGCTGGCCTGAGGGCTATTACTGATGGGCTGCTGGCCGATACTACGTAGCGTGAAGGATATCCCAGAGTGGAATTACCATTCCTATATCTGATGGGATGGTTAATCCTTCATAACACCAGAGTGATGTCTCCCGGATCTGTCGGTGGTTCGGGCAATAACTTCCTGTTGAATTACATGAATTCTTCTTGGAATGTGGCTAGCGTCATTGATTGTCGACTAGCACTAAATTTGCCTATAGTTGGAAGTTCTTATGCATCGTCCCCCTTGTACATATCAGTCAACAGGGGACTAAACTTCAGGATGCGGGTCAGGGGAAGACTATTCTTTCTCCTGAAGCCTTTTACTGGTTGGTCTGCATTAGACCTTCCCACCTGCTGTACAGAAGTGAGGACCACTGCTACTTGGAGCCTTATCTGCCTAGTCGGTTCACCAGGCAATTTGGGTACGACCAGTTGCACGTGGGGAATCCTATCACCAGCTTCAAGTTCAAAGGTGGACTTATTGATGGAGCTAGAGGATGGCAGTATTTTATCATGGGTTGTACTGGAGCAACCTTTGCTGTCCCCGCGACTTCTTTCTCCTTGGAGTTGCACATTCTTCATTCGTACGCGCAGTTTTATGCGTCCATCAATACCTTCCATCGTGATTTTGATGTACGTGAAGTTTCAGAATGCCCTCCCATAGGTCCACTGGAAGGGAGGAGATACCGTCTGTTTCCTCGGATGAAGGTGATGAGACCACCGGTACAGATGACTATTTGCTAATTTTACCAAGAGGCGTAATAGCTCCGCCAACAGAGGCTCTCATAATCTCCAATAAACGAAAGGCTTCCACTCTGAAAGAGCCTTCCCCCCCGCAAGAAGAAGCAGGCTGCCAGAGGTCCTAAAAAGACTTCTACCAAGGGGGCCTCTAGGAGTGAGCCTATTGTTTCCCCAGTTGAGGGTGATTCTTTGATTAGGGGTCCTTCGCCTTTTAGAGAGGGAACCTCCACAGTTCAAGCTGACAGTGCTGGAGATTCTTTGCCCGCGATTGCTGTCGCTATCACCGTTACTGGTAGTGCTTCGAGATCGCCTTCGAGGCCGAGCATAATAAGAATCAATATACCTTTATCAAGACAAATAATGGGCCTAGCCCCTACTTCGTCTGTAATTATTTCAAGCGAGATTCCACCCGATGAACCTCGAGTAGATCTGGGTGACGACTGGGATGACTACCCTCAAACGTCAGTTGGTGCACCCTCTTCTCCAGATATGACAGCTTGTTTAGCATCATTAAGAAATGATTTAGCTATACAGGCTGCAGATGCAATATACATACCATCGTCCATGGGTAAATGTTGTCTTCATGCTTTTTTTAGGAAAATTAATATCAAATTGATATTAACTTTCCCTTATCTTATTTTCAGGCTAAGACATCTCGGGGGAGGGCGGTGTTGACACAACTTCTGACTTTGTTGCGGATCCAGCTAATGAAACGGTGGTGCCCGACGTCGAAGAAGCATACTTTGAAGCTGCTGATCTTTCATCCGCAACATTCTCGGGTGTCATCCTGCTAGTAGCAGTTCAAATAACATCAGAGGAGGATGAGCCCACCATCTCGACTGTGCCTCCTTCGACGAGCATGCTAGTAACTTCATTCGTTGTTGGTGTCTCTTCTTTTGTCGCACCATCTGTTGAAGCAATGACTGTGGCAACATCCTCTACAGTCATTCCGGAAAGGAGGCTTACCGATATTGCGGCCACTCCCAGCGTCCATTCGAGCTTTGCTATGCTAGTGGATCAATACACTAGCATATTCTACCTCACTTTGAAAGAATTAATATCCATGGTGCTGGAGAAGAACCTAGGCTTTGATGCTCTGAAGATGTCCTCCAATCTCACTATAGCGCAGATTAGAAATTTTAGTGACGCTGAAAGAGCTAATGCGCTAGAGCAAATAGTTAATGGTTTAGAACAACCCATTAACGAATATTTGCAACTATCACGAGGCAGTATCGATGACCTGGCCCAAGCTGAGTATGACTCCCTAACTGCAGAACTTGCTCAGCAGACAAAATCTTTAAACAAATCTATCCAGGAACGTCAACAAGAGATGGAGAAAGAGCGAGCAGTATTGGTGGAGAATATTCCTCAGCTAGCTCAGTGCTGCACAGAATATGAGGGATACGAAGTGAGGGTTCAAGAATTGGAAGTTGAACTTGCCCAGACAAGGGAGAGGCTTCTCAAAGCATCGTTAGTTCGCAATGTATTGGATGGCCAAGTGAGTACAGCTCAGCAGAACTTGACGCATGTGGGTGTCATCCATGCAAGCTTTGTTGATAGTCTGTCCGAACCATCTCTCTTGAGTAATGATGAGGTAAGACTAGAGCGGGCTCGTACTAACATTTTGGACTCCAGGAATGAGAGGATGGCTGCTTTGGCAAAACAGATCTGCAATTTAACTACTCCTCCCCAATGATGTACTTTTTTGCTTCTTTTGTAATATGCTATTCCTGGAGATAATAAAGATACATTTTCTGACTTTGTGGACCCATCACTTTAGAATGTAAATGATAGGCTAGGATAAAAGTGATATCAGAGGCAATATAGACATGATATACTCTCGGTAGGGTTCAGCTGAATATATATATTCAGAGGTAATATGGACATGATAGAATATGATCCAACTAAATTTGTATACAAAACACTATCAGAGGTAATATGGACGTGATAGGTTTTGAGGTTTCAAATTAGTTAAACATATATATTCAGAGGTCATAAGAACATGATAGAATATTGTCACGCCCTATTCCCAAAAATACGTAAGACTAGGAATACGTAACACGCCCAGCCGTATGTATCCGAACTCCAATATATGGAAACCATATACACACGTACGCTGTACATGAATATCCAATCCACCAGTGGAAATATACTGTCATAACAAGTCACACAAAATCTATATCTCATCCATTTAGCACAAATAATCAGTAGAAATAAAGAGCTGAATAATAACTGAATATCCAAAATGAGTATCAAGTCTGGTAGTCGGATGGAAATAAATCTACTACAAAATGACTATACTGAAGTAGCAAAATCTCTAAGCAGTGGCAATAAATCACAGATACTCTGAGGGCAAGACCTCCTCAGTCAGGTACGTAGTGTCAGGTCCAGGACCGTACTCCTGAGGATACTCCTGCTCGTCCATATCTGGAAAGGGACCAGGTCCTCAGAGGGATGTAACAAGATACATATAAACATGCCAATAAAGTACTGAAATATAAACATCCACTGGGTCGCCTAACCGTTTAAGTGAATGCAGTTTGAGAACAAATTTCCACCAAGTGGGCTATCTGGCCATATAGTGGGATTGACATAATTCTTTCGGAGAATCAGGGGCCTACAAAGCATGTCGTCTTTTGAACGACAGAGGCTGCCAAGTAGTATAGGGGTCATCACGACCGCGTATCTCCGGTGGAGCGTACGGGTTACATATAAGAAAAGTGTAAAGGAGCCCAAATGTCTTACTTGTTGTTCTCCCTATCCCATGCTCTAAGCATGCCACATCCATGACACGATAAACCTCTAAATAACTGCCAGGTCTACTAGCATATAAAGTTTCTATCAACAGTTATTCCTAATGCACATCCATACGTACAGGAGGCCAGACCTGTCACGCAGTCCGTGATCTATATGAGACTCACAATTCGTGTAACAACTGTGTCACGGTTAATGAATCTACTGATGCTCCATAATATTGGGGTGGTCTCATAAAGTAGGTCCAAAATCTATAAAATAAACATCTATATAAGCAGAATTAAACATGCATGTATCAACTGAAATGTAAATAATAGTACAGTGGCAATGTATACTTGCCGAGCAAAATTTTGTATAGTGCAAGCGTCCACAATAGTGTTAAGTTGAAGTAGTGAGGTTTAGGGTTCGAGGTGTATTGTATGGATATATATAGAGAATAAGAGGCGGTGGAGAAACTTAGTGTTTAAGAAAACTACTGCCGCTGATGTTTCTTTCTTTCTTTTTATTGGTTTTGGTTGCGGTTGGGGAGAGTTTAGTAATAACAGGTAAAGAGGCGGTGGAATGAGCTGCTGATATTTTTCCCACACGTGCGGAGGAGAGAATTAAGCGACGGAGTTCTGTTTTACGCGAGGAGCAGTGGAGGTTTGCTTTACGCGCGGAGCAGAATTTAGGCGGTGGTGGAGTTTACGCTTGGGTTTGTTTTACGCGTAGAGAAAGGAATTAGGCGGGTAGGTTTTTATGCGCAGATGAAGTAATAAGCGGTGGAGAGAGTTTACGTGCGGAATTGGAAATAACAAAGTTGGTTTGCTACTGCTACAGTTGATATTTTTCTATTGGGTTTGGGTTAACGGGTTGAGATCTAATAGGAATTCTATATATATATATCAATACATAGAAAACTCTAAAAATTATATTAGTGCATACGGTTAAGCTAGCAACTGTCCAAAGGGTCTCCTACATGGAATAATTTAGAAAAAATTTATAATGGCTCCATAAATCTCCTAATTGTACAAACACCTTAAATAAATATTAAATAAAATCTATTTCCTCTATTTAGCTCATAATTACCATAAATAAATTAAAAATATGATTTTCAGATTTAGGGGTTTTACATTCTACCCAACTTATAAAAATTTCGTCCTCGAAATTAAAACTAAGCCACGGTGGAAGGTCAAGAATGGTGTAAGGTATAATTTTAACAAAGTAAATTTATACCTTGTTCTGCCAATAGGTTCAAAAAATGTTGGCGTATGTCATCCTCGCGTTCCCAAGTAGATTCTCCTGGCGCACCATGCTTCCATGCCACGCGGACCAAGGGAATAGACTGGTTCCTCAATACCTTTTTTCTATGATCAATGATTCCCATGGGTTGCTCTTGATATGATAAGCTTGGCCCAATGGTGATCTCTGAATGGTCGAGAACATGACTTCTGTCTGCCACATATCGCATGAGCTGTGACACATGGAATACATCATGTACTCCCTCAAGTGAAGGTGGTAGCGCAAGTCGATAAGCCACTTCTCCCACTCTCTCTAGCACGTCAAATGATCCAATATACCTTGGACTTAACTTACCGCACCCTCCGAATCGAATGGTGCCTCTGGTAGGTGATATCCTTAAGAAGACATGATCGCTCTCTTTAAACTCCAAGGGACGACGATGAAGGTTTGTCCATTATTTTTGCCTGTCTTGTGCTGCTCGCAAGTGCCCTTGTATTTTCTTAACTGTCTCAACTGTGTTGACCACTAACTCTGGTCCCAGAATCTGAAGTTCTCCTACGTTACTCCAACACACAGGAGACCTACATTTTCTTCCATATAATGCTTCAAACGGAGCCATCTGTATACTCGCCTGATAGCTATTGTTGTAAAAAAACTTTACAAGATGTAGGTGGTCCTCCCATGATCCTCCGAAGTCTAACATACAAGCCCTTAACATATCCTCCAAAGTCTGAATAGTATATTTTTACTGCCCATCTGTTTACGGGGTGATAAGATGTACTGAATTTCAGACGAGTTCCAAGACTCTCTTGCATGCTCCTCCAAAAGTGCGATATAAAGCGTGAATCTCTGTCTGATACAATGCTGTCTGGTACACCGCGCAATCTCATGATCTGCCTCATATATAAGTCAGCCAAAGCTTCTGTAGATTGGCCAACTCTAAAAGGCAAGAAATGGGCTGACTTGGTGAGTCGGTCCACTATTACCCATATCGCATCTTTTCCACTGGGACTCTTGGGAAAACCCGTGACGAAGTCCATAGTGATGTGCTCCCACTTCCATTCTGGAATCGGAAGTGGTTGCAATAACCCTGCTATTCTCTGGTGCTCCGCCTTCACTTGCTGACATATTAAACATTTAGCTACAAAGCGAGCTATCTCTCTTTTTATTCCATGCCACCAAAAGTGCTGTCGTAAATCATGATACATCTTGGTGCCTCCAGGATGAATAGAATATATCGAACTATGAGCTTCTGTCATCAGCTCCTGTCGAATTTCTCCATTGGGAACATATAGACGATCACCACATCGTAATATCCCGTCATTATGAATGGGTAGTCATGTCTGCTCTCCGGCCTCTATTCTTTCCTTTAATCTTCTGAATTTGGCGTCTGTAGGCCATGCTGTCTTGATTCTTTCTACTAGTGATGATTGTACTTGCAAGTTGGCTAGTGTCCCGTCTGCTCCGGGCAAAATCATTTTAATGCCGAGACCTTACAATTCTTCTAATAGTTCTCTCTGTGCTGTCAAGAAATAAGCTTCTGGCTTCCGGCTTAATGCGTCTGCTACAACGTTAGCCTTGCCTGGGTGATAATGTAGCTCTATCTCGAAATCTTTTATCAACTCGAGCCATCGACGTTGCCTCATATTTAACTCCTTCTGTGTGAAGACATACTTGAGGCTTTTGTGGTCTGTATATACTTCCACTAGTTTCTCATATAAGTAATGTCTCCATAACTTCAGAGCAAATACAATGGCTGCAAGTTCCAAGTCATGAGTTGGATAATTTTTCTCATATACTCGTAATTGTCTTGATGCATATGCAATCACTTTGCTATGCTGCATCAATACGCATCCCAAGCCTTTCCCTGATGCGTCACTGTAGATCACATAGCCTCCTAATCCTGATGGAATAGTTAGCACTGGTGCTGAAGTCAGTCGTTTCTTCAACTCCTCGAAAGCGTCTTGACACTCGTTGGTCCATATGAACTCTTGATCTTTGCAAGTCAACCTAGTCATAGGTGTTGCTATTCTTGAGAAGTTTTCCGCGAACCGTCGGTAATATCCCACAAGTCCAAGGAAACTTCTCACCTCCACTGCTGATTTAGGAACAGGCCATGTCTCGACTGCCGAGATCTTTTCTGGATCAACATAAATACCATCTCCTGTAACGACATGCCCAAGAAATAAAACTTTGTCCAAGAAGAACTCACATTTACTGAGCCTTGCATATAATTGCTCTCTCTTCAAGGTCTCTAGAACAATTTGCAGATGCTTCTCGTGCTCCTCGTAGCTTTAGAATAGACAAGTATATCATCTATGAAGACGACCATGAACTGGTCCAAATACTGATGGAATACTCGATTCATTAAGTCTATAAAGATAGCTGGAGCATTGGTCAATCCAAATGGTATGACCAGAAACTCGTAGTACCCATATCTTGTCCGAAATGCGGTCTTCGGGATGTCCTCCTTCCGTACTTTCACCTGGTGATATCCTGATCTCAAATCTATCTTTGAGAACATCTTGGCTCCACTAAGCTGATCAAATAGGTCATCAATGTGTGGCAATGGATATTTATTCTTCAATGTCACTGCATTCAAAGCTCTATAGTCAATGCACATACGCACTGACCCATCCTTCTTGGGTACAAACAATAGTGGGGCTCCCCAAGGTGATACACTTGGTCGGATGAAACCTTTCTCTTCTAGTTCTTTCAACTGTGTCTTTAGTTTATCCATTTCCTTCTTCTCCAGTCTATAAACATGTGATGCTATAGGTGATGCTCCTGGTGTTATTTCAATTGAAAACTCTACGTCTCTGTCTGGGGGTAGTCCTGGCAATTCTTCTGGAAAGACGTTTTGGAATTCTAAAATAATAGGATGATAAATAACATCGTCCATTACGAGCTGCATACCATCAAAGATTTCTGTGGATCCTCGTGCAAACTCAAGTTCAGGCTGGCCTGGTACCTTGAAAAGAATGCTTCCTCCAAAGCAATCGAAGAAAGTGTGGTACTTGCTTAGCCAGTCCATTCCAAGCACAATATCAAAAGTTGGCATGGGAAGGACTAAGAGTCGGACATTCATCTCTCTACCACGTATTACTATAGGACATGACCTACAAATTATACTGACAGGTACAATGCCTCATTCGGTAAGAATTCTCATACAACTAGGTAAAGGTGTGGAGGCAATGTTGTGTTTGGCAATAAAACTAGATGATATGAATGAGTGGGTGGCTCCCGTATTAAATAATGTCACAGCAGGAAAAGTAAAAGCAAGAGTGATACCTGCTATGACATCAATCTCCTGATTCATGTCATCTACTTTTATTGTAAAAGCTTGTCCGCTCCTCTGTGGTTGTCCCTATCTAGCCCTTGTGAATTGATCCTCCTGTGCAGGTAGCGGTGGTCCTTGCTGGAATCCCCCTGCTGCTGGAGGTCGAGGTGCTCCTTGTCTCATTATCTGTTGAGCTGGCTTTGGTGCTGGAAGTGCTAGCCTTTGTGCTGGCGGTGGAAGTGTCGATACCTGTTGTATAGGACAGTCTTTCATCATATGCTGTCCGGAACCACCTCTCATATATTATCCTAGGCGAGTTTGACAGTCCCTCATAATATGTCCGTGTTTCCCACAATAATAGCAGTGGGGCTTTTTCGTGATCTGGTATGGTCCTGCTCGGTGCTGGTACTGCTGTTGTTGAGTAAAAGGACGTCTGATAGGTCCTCCTTGTTGTGTTCTTGCTAGTCCTTGTTGTATCCTTGTGGGTCCTTGTTGCATCCTCAGCTGACCTCTCGTTCCTCTGTTGATGGTTTCTTACAATCTGGCTTCTGTCAGTAACTCAGCATAAGAGATTCGGGACTGAAAACTAGTGTAGTGTTGTAGCTCCTGAGTCAGTCCACGATAAAACCTCTTAGCCTTGGCCAAGTCATCTGGTATAAGTGCAGTGCCATATTTACTAAGGCGACTAAACTCAGCATCATACTCGTCCACTGTTCGGTTCTCCTGCTCCAGGTGGAGAAACTGATCGTACAATGCATCTCTGACGGTGTCCGGGAAGTACTTCCTTTCAAAGCACTCCAGGAACTGCTCCCAAGTCTGGTATGTGCCCAACTGGCGCTCCATGGATTCCCATCAATGATAAGCATTACCATCTAGAAGTGTCCTTACACCTGTCATCCATAGGTCTGCAGGTAGCTGTGATGCCTCTAATAACTTCCGAGTGTGAGTGATCCAGTTGGTAGTTTCTTCTGGGCTCTCAATGCCCTTGTATGGCCTTGGACCCATTTATACAAAGTCCTTTACTGAACCAACTCTAGCTTGAGGTACTGGAGCTAGTGCTTGAGCTGTACAGTAGTCTTTGCAGCCATCCTTTCAAGTGCTGCTAGTAACTCTTGTCTTTGTTCTGCTGCTTGTTGTCTCTGTTCCTGTATCATTATCTAGAAGAATTGGAATAGTTGAGCCTGGCCATCTTGCGGTATTGATGAGGCTGGGAGGTTCCCATTAGGTAGAACATGAAAGTCAGATGGAACTGGATTGTGAATCTGTCCATCTGGTCCTGAAAGTCTAGGATTCGTTGAGGTCCCTCCTTGAGTCTGACCATTGACTCCAGGAGTTGTGTCGCCATCGGCGATAGTACATCCCTTCTGCATATCCATCTCTCTGTAGTTGATGTATACAATGTTTAGAGGAAGTATAGGAATCAAATAGGATGTAAATATTTAAATAGAATATAGAGGCATGAAATAGGCTGGGAATTGTCCATGTAAAACATGGCTTCAGGGCTAGCGCATAAAATAAAGTAGAGATTCAAAGAAGTCAGCAAAAAATAGAGCTTCAATACTGTTCGCGTAAAACAGGGCTTCAGAACTGTCTGGGAAAAAGTCTGGAAAAAGTTTTCGTGCATAAAGTCTGCACGTAAAAGATTGGCTACGCAAAAAATATGCTGCGTAAAATCTGCCTGTGTAAAAGTTCTGTGTGCGTAAAATCTGCGCATAAAGTCTTGCTACACTTTATGCATAAAGCTCTCGTGAAAGGTCTGCGTGTTATGCGTAAAATATGCGTGCATAAAGTTCATTGCAGCGTAAAGTCGTACGAGGAACTCTTTGTATTCCTCGGATGAATTTGTCAGATAAATCAGTGATCCTGACATCTGACAAAAGTACTGCACGATGATCGAGAGGACGGCTGTGATGATGATTTTGCACAGAGACCCAGGTTGTCGTCTAGTGATATATTTGATACAAGTTATTTTTTACGCTTCCAAGAGGAAGAAAAGTGGAGTCTTCTGAATATGCTGCCTAGGGGAGTTTTTATGCTCAAGGTGAGACAAATCAGACGCTATGTCAAAAAGCTGTTTCTACACAGGGCTCGAGGCATATCTTTGCATTTAATGCAAGAGATTCATTCTACTGGTTATGACTGGAAAAGCTAAGATCGTGCCAAATACGCTCATATCACCTATCCTTACATTTTACGCCTAATCAGGCTATTCTATGCTGGTTATCTATTATTCAGGAATCATCAAGTGTTACGCATGGACAGTTACCTACGTGGTTTGTACGACGTGTTATACGCAGATTAGGAAGACTAAGGGAACATGGGTAGCCAATGTCATAACCGTAGCGTAAAGTAGGCATAACTACAACATAAAACAGGTAATCTTCTCCATGGCTTGGCTTTTTATGCCAACAAGATAGTTAATTGGCTTTTATGCCAACAAGGATAAAGGGTCTGGCGTAAAACTTGTTTGATCCAAACAGAGGATAGTTGAAAGGAAGAATGAGGTTTTAGTTAAGTATGGATGAGATCCTTATACTCTATTCCTATACGCAGGCTTGTTTGGTACAGTTAAAACCAAGACAATATATTTTAGACCTGCAAGGGCCACTACCAAAACCATGTCACGCCCCAGTCCCAAAAATACGTAGCACTAGGAATACGTAACACGTCCAGCCGTATGTATACGAACTCCAATATATGGAAACCATATACACACATACGCTGTACATGAATATCCAATCCACCAGTGGTAATATACTGTCACAACAAGTCACACAGAATCTATATCTCATCCATTTAGCATAAATAATCAGTAGAAATAAAGAGCTGAATAATAACTGAATATCCAAAATGAGTATCAAGTCTGGTAGTCGGGTGGAAACAAATCCACTACAAAACGACTATACTGAAGTAGCAAAATCTCTAAGCAGTGGCAATAAATCACAGATACTCTGAGGGCAAGACCTCCTCAGTCAGGTACATAGTGTCAGGTCCAGGACCGTACTCCTGAGGATACTCCTGCTCGTCCATATCCGGAAAGGGACCAGGTCCTCAGAGGGACGTAACAAGATACATATAAACATGTCAATAAAGTACTGAAATATAAACATCCACTAGGTCGCCTAACCGTTAGTGAATGCAGTTTGAGAACAACTTTCCACCAAGTGGGCTATCTGGCCATATAGTGGGATTGGCATGATTCTTTCGGAGAATCAGGGGCCTACAAAGCATGTCGTCTTTTGAACGACAGAGGCCGCCAAGTAGTATAGGGGTCATCACGACCGCGTATCTCCGGTGGAGTGTACGGGTTACATATAAGAAAAGTGTAAAGGAGCCCAAATGTCTTACTTGTTGTTCTCCCTATCCCATGCTCTAAGCATGCCACATCCATGACACGATAAACCTCTAAATAACTGCCAGGTCTACTAGCATACAAAGTTTCTATTAGCAGTTATTCCTAACACATGTCCATACGTACAGGAGGCCAAACCTGTCACGCAGTCCGTGATCTATATGAGACTCACAATTCGTGTAACAACTGTGTCACGGTTAATGAATCTACTGATGCTCTATAATACTGGGATGGTCTCATAAAGTAGGTCCATAATCTATAAAATAAATATCCATATATGCAGAATTAAACATGCATGTATCAACTGAAATATAAATAATAGTACAGTGGCAAGGTATACTTGCCGAGCAAAATTTTGTATAGTGCAAGCGTCCACAACAGTGTTAAGTTAAAGTAGTGAGGTTTAGGGTTCGGGATGTATTGTATGGATATATATAGAGAATAAGAGGCGGTGGGGAAACTTAGTGTTTAAGAAAACTACTGCCGCTGCTGTTTCTTTCTTTCTTTTCATTGGTTTTGGTTGCGGTTGGGGAGAGTTTAGTAATAACAGGTAAAGAGGCGGTGGAATGAGCTGCTAATATTTTTTCCACACGTGCGGAGGAGAGAATTAAGCGATGGAGTTCTGTTTTACGCGAGGAGCAGTGGAGGTTTGCTTTACGCGCGGAGCGAAATTTAGGCGGTGGTGGAGTTTACGCTTGGGTTTGTTTTACGCATAGAGAAAGAAATTAGGCGGGTCGGTTTTTATGCGTAGATGAAGTAAGAAGCGGTGGAGAGAGTTTACGCACGGAATTGGAAATAGCAAAGTTGGTTTGCTACTGCTACAGTTGATATTTTTCTATTGGGTTTGGGTTAACGGGTTGAGATCTAATAGGAATTATATATATATATATATATATATATATATATATATATATATATATATATATATATATATATATATATCAATACATAGAAAATTCTAAAAATTATATTGGTGCATACGGTTAAGCTAGCAACTGTCCAAAGGGTCTGCTACATGAAATAATTTAGGAAAAATTTATAATGGCTCCATAAATCTCCTAATTATACAAACACCTTAAATAAATATTAAATAAAATTTATTTCCTCTATTTAGCTCATAATTATCATAAATAAATTAAAAATACGATTTTCAGATTTAGGGGTTTTACAAATATGATTCAACCAATCTTTGTACGTAGTATCGTCAGAATGAGATCTTCATCATACTCCGTGAAGCAAGTGAGATCAAGTATAGTACTTCTTCAGGAATTTGCCGTTGATAGGAGCCATTACCAAATCTTCATTAGGCTTGGCTAATCTGTAAGCACCATTTGAAAATATCGTTTCAATCACATAAGGGCCCTCCCATTTGGGCTGAAATTTGCCCTTACTTTTGTGCGTAATAATCATTGGCCCCTTTACAGCTAAAACTAGCTCACCAACTTTGAACACTCTTTCTTTCACTTTTTGATTAAAAGCTCTAGAAATGCGTGCCTGGTAGAACTCAATGCGCTGTTGAGCTTGAAGGCGTTTCTTGTCTAAACCTTCTAGCTCTTGAAGTCTTAAGCAATCATTATTTTCCTGAGTCAGCTCATTAGCCACTGCTATTCTGAGTGATGGAATTTGAACTTCAATGGGGAGAACTACTTCACACCCGTAAACTAATAAAAATAGGGTACAACCCATTGGCGTTCGTACCGTTGTGCGGTATGCCCAGAGACATTCCCCCAGTCTCTCGTTCCAATTTCTTTTGTTCGAAGAGACGAACTTCTTCAAGAGTTTGATGATGGTTTTGTTGAAGGCTTCCGCCAAACCATTAGCAGCAGGGTTATATGCCGTTGAGGCCATATTTTGTATCCGATTCTTATCGCAAAATCGGTGAAACGCCTGACTGATGAATTGAGGCCCATTGTCATAAATTATCCTTCGGGGTATCCCAAAGCGATAAATTACATGGTGCTTGATAAAGCTGATCATGTTGGATGTCTTTACCTCAGCAAGAGGGATCGCCTCAGCCCATTTGGAGAAATAATCGGTGATAGCCAATATGAACCGATGTCCTCTAGAAGACGAAGGATGAATCAAACCAATGATATCCATACCCCATGCTTCAAAGGGCCATGATGCAATAGTAGGATGTAAATATTCACAAGGCTGATGTATAAAATCCGCATGAACCTGACAGGCTTTGTCCCATACGAATGACACACCTTTCTTCATTAGACGAGAATAAGGTTGACATCTTCCAGAGAGGTTGGATATGAATCTCCTGATATAAGCTAGACGATCTTGAAATTCCCTAAGTTCTCTGAGATTACGGGACGGTCGCATTTCTAGGATAGCTTTTACTTTATCATGGTCAACTTGAATGCCTTTAGCGGTAATGATAAATCTCAGAAATTTGCCACTGGATACGCCAAGAAAGGATTTTGTAGGGTTCATTTTGAGTTGATATTGGCACATCAACTCGAATACTGTCTTCAAGTCTTGGATGTGGTTATCCTTGAGGCAGCTTTTGATAGCAATATCGTCTACATAATATTCCATCGTTTTGCGTAAATGCTCATGGAATATGTTACTCATAGCTCGTTGGTATGTGGCCCCGACATTCTTCAATCCAAAAGGCATTACTGTATAACAATACACCCCCAATGGTGTACGAAAGGTAGTATGCTTTTCATCTTCAGGATTCATCTTAATTTGATTATATCCTGAAAATCCATCCATGAAAGACATGCGCTCAAAACCGCACGTATTATCGATCATGACGTCTGTGATGGGAAGAGAAAACTCATCCTTAGGGCAAGCCGCATTTAGATCTCGGAAGTCGATGCAAATATGAACTTTCCCGTTTTTCTTCAGGACCGGGACAACATTAGCGACCCAATCAGGATGTTGTTTTTCCCGGATGAACCCGCAGGCTATCAGTTTCTTGATTTCAGCTTCAATGGCATCCATCATATCCGGGCGAAACCAGCGTTGGTGTTGCTTTGCAGGCTTTGAATTGGACAATATGTTGAGTTTATGGGTAGCCACTTTTGGATTAAGACCTGGCATATCCTCATAATTCCAAGCAAAGATATCAATATATTCTTTTATCAGCTGGATCATTTCTTCCTTTTCTTCTTCGAAAAGATTGTTACTGATAAATATCGGCTTTGGTGAAAATTCATCCCCAACATTGACTTGGATAACCTTATCTTCAGTGGGTGGTTCTTTTTGTTCGAACCGGAGTTCCCATTGTGTATCCATTTGCTGTGCCCAGGATTCATTCTCAAATGGTTCAGATTCTTCTTCCTCTGTTTCGAGGGAATCTGTCAGCACCATATTTACTGATAATGCCCGTTCGAGTTCATCATCTGAATCGGAGGACGACAAACCATCCTGAGAAGAGGAAATGGTCTCCTTACTTGACTCAGAGTTGTTCGAAGTTGCAAGAGACGTGGTATTCCCTAACCCGAAATGAGTTCGTTGACAATAGGGATCACCATGCAACGACATTCATCTGCCTTTTCCATAGTTGAGGCCTGGCTCCAACTTTAAGTCATAACCCATGCTTTGCATAATCTTCAAAGCATGTGGGTTATATCTGTGGACCTGTATTTTCCCACCATCAGACTCGTAAGAATCTTCTTGTACAATCGGTCTATTCCGCATGCGACCAAAGACTATTGGATGCTGATTGTTGCGAGTAGGTGGAACAACAAAGATAGAATCTTCATGCAGCCCGTATGTCGTGACGCCATTAGATGTTGACGCTACTTCCCACACATATGGATGATAGAAGTCTATAGTTTCCAAGAATTTTTATGCTATAGGTTCTATATCGTTATGAGGAGAGGATTCCTGATTAGAAAATTGAGCGTCAGTATACTGGAAAAGAGAATCTTTATTATTGTCAGAAACCACGTTCCTGGTTATATTTACATCAGCCGACTGCTTGCTGCGCCTAAGATTAATGACCAAAGGTGGAGGTTTCTGGTTCAGAGTGATCACTAGGGGATTACTTTCTCCTCCCGATTTGGTTTTGCCCCAGTGGATAGTCATGGGTTCCATGACTTTTGGACGGGTAGTCCGCCCTTTCACTTGGATTGACAATGGTTGCTCAGCAAATGGTTCTCCCGGCTCCCGGTAGGATTCCTCCTCCGTCCTGCCTGACACCTCCTTCATGTAGTCTTGGGTGTACAACATGGCGTCAGAATAGTAGGACTCAACTCCTTTGAAAGGATTGAGATCAGCAAACTCTGTTTTCACTGTCCCTTGGGCGTCTATATATTTGAAGCATTGGTGTAGAGTTGAAGGAACAATATTGTGATCGTGGATCCACGGTCTATCCAACAGAATATTGTAAGACACCTCTGAATCAATGACGTAGCATGTAGCCACTGATCTAAGGTCACCAATCTAGATCCTCAGACGAATCTTCCCTAACGACCTGCTTTTCCTGGCATTGAAGCCCACGATTGTAGTGGTAGTGTAAGCCAGTTCACTTATAGGAATCCTCAACGGTCTTAGCAGACTATGAGGGATAATGCTGATCGACGATCCCAGATCTATGTAAATCCGGTCTACCTCCATGGAGCCGACGTATCCTGTGTAATAAAGAGGCCTGTCATATTTTTTATGTTTCAACAACATATTCTCTTGAGTGAAAGTGATGTTAGGGACCACTTCCATCACACTATGGCATTAAGGATATGCCACAAGCTCTTTATCAGGGGATTTGAGCTGAGTCAAGCATACATCTGCCTGCATTAACGCTACACTCAAGGCTTGACGAGTGCCTTTGGATAGCCTAAGTAGCTCAAAAATGGACAATCTGGCCGGAGTATTAGCCAACTGGGCCAAGATGTCGAAGTTATATGGTTTCTCTAAACCTTTGTTTCGAATATTCTTCAAAGGTTTATCAAAATGAACTTCTTTTTGTTTGCCCTTGTCCACCGAAGTTGGTTTGGAAGGACCTGCTTCTGGCGTAACAGGTTCATGCTCTGGAGGTTTGGCAGCTGAAGTGTCTGCCGTTGCTTCCTCATGACTCCCTCTATAGTCTTTGAGGTAGGCTTTTCCTGACCGGGTTTCGGTTGCTAAAACCTCTTCTTCCGATGTCGGAGATATTGCAACCATATGGCATGGTTTACATATTGAGTTCTTTTTAGACTTAGCTTTAGCAGCTTGAGTCTCTTCCTCAATTTCTGACACCAGATCAGGGTGAACCCACATGATCTCCCCAAGCTTGGTAGTTAGGGGCACTAGGTCATGATTTTGACCCCTGGTCGGAGGAAGATTAACAATGTTCATCATCATCCGTGGAATAGGTACCACACCATCCGGGACTTCTTGAGGGGGCAGATTGCCAAACTGGAGTGAGATCATGTTGGCAGTGACCGTCTTTTCGCTATTACGCAGAGTGATGGCCTTGGCGTCGATCAACTCCTGGATTTTCCTTTTCAGAACATAACATGCCTTTGTGGGGTAATGTATGTACCTGTAAAAAATGCAGTACTTAGGGTTATTGGTACTGCCGACTTCATTTGGACGCTTTACCTCGGGGAGAGTAAGCTTGCCACTTTTGACTAAACAATCGAATATGCTCGGAATATCGTCGTTATCAAAAGAATAATCTTCTTTAGGCCTGGAAGTCCCATGATTCGTCTGCGTAGTTACTGGAGTATGTTGCCTGGACGTATTGATCGCCAGAGCTTCCTTTCCTTTGGAACTATGAGTATGGTCGTTATTGGAGGATAACCGCTTCCCTCTATCAGAGGTAGAGATCATGATTCCGTTGTCATGCGCCTTTCGACTGTTATCTTCAGCGGCTACCGCTGATATGATAAACAAGGGCCAATCATGGAACTGATATGGTCCCATGAACACTGAGATCAGTGGAAGAAGGTTCTTCGGGCAAATGTCCACCAAGGCTGAATCCGGAACTCCAGGAGGATCTGCAAAGTAGCCTGACGAAAATGTTCAATAAAAGTACGAATGTTTTCTTTATCCTTCTACTTCACTTCGATGAGTGATGACATCGACATGTCCATTCCTCCCTCGTAGAATCGAGCGAAGAACATGGTCTTGAAATCTTCAAAAGAAGTAATGCAGTTGTCCGCTAGACTACGGTACCATTGGTAGGCTACTCCAGACAGACAGCCCTTAAATACCCGAGTGAGAAGGGCGTCATTCTCCTACAACAACACCATCATCATGCTTTAGTAATTCATGTACTGGCTTGGTGATGTCTTTCCCTCAAACAAAACCATAGCCCGTGGTTTGTATTTTAGTGGGAAAGGGATCTCGTCCCAGACAGCTGGGTATGGCTGGTTGATTCCCAACTTCTTGAGCTGATCCTTATGCTTCAAGGCATCAAATTGGGCTTTTAATTCCCAGACTGCCTGTATCGGATCTTCAGTTAGGAAAAGGACAACATAGAGGTGAGAGATCGGTTGTATTGTAACTCCAATAGGAGGCAATACATTCTCCGGGTTAAGAGGTTGAGGAGCCGCTGACTCTTGATTTGGAACAGGCTCCTGGCTTGCGTTGGATGGTGGCATGTCCACCCCCACATATAGTTGAGTCGGAGGAACCGATGTTTGAGCTATTGCAGCTGCATGTTGAGTCACCATCATCTGGCGCATACTCTCCATCATGGTATGCATCTCTTTAAGCGATGCTTCCAATACAGCGATGCGTTGCTCAGTACTTCCTGATGGGGAAGCCTCTTCATGTTCATCTCCAACGGCATAAACTCCCATTTCTCTGGATGCCACTGAGGGATTAGTATAGATCTCTGTAGAGATTGAGTCTATACTTTCGTCATCAAATTCAGAAAGATGGTGACCCCCAGTGTCAGAATCAGAAGAATATGAAGCCGATTGTCGCGACCTCGAGCGAGTGTTTCAAAAAACACCTGCTTCAATATTCTCAAGGAGGCTGTCAAATCTCCTTTGGCTTGGAGTTCTAGAGGGATGGCGTCTTAAACTTGACCTTCCTCTAGGAATGTGCGAAGCCATGTTTACCGATGCGAATGTCGGTTCTTCTTCCTGTAAGGGCAAAGAGTAGTTCAACCGGTCAAAAAATGACCGTTTTGTCTTAGAACAACAGTAGTTAGTTACAACTTTATGATTATTACAACAATGCTCCCTGGGGGTGTAATAGACATATTAGAAGATCCCCTGTCTTTGCGCTTCTAGATCAAGAAATCACGCAAATCAGGGGGGTTAACAGCAGAAGAAGAAGGCTTATTATGTCTTTTTGCATCAGTAGGGACATGAAGATTGAGAACCATGACCCTCTCTCTGCCATAAGAATACAACAGTTCACCCATATGAGTAGCATACGATCCATCATCCGTCTGAGGAGCGTATTTTCCCGTGAAGTGGGTCTTCTTTACGCGGACAGACTTATCCTGGCATAATTTAGAGTTTTGCCCAGGTTCGCACAAAACAGGGAAAGTCCTCAATCGGTCTCCAGCGTCACGCGTAATCTGAAGAGTGGGCAACTTCTTCTCTTGGGGACGTACAACTCTAGAGGTTGGGAGATTCGCCATTTGTTTTTCCTTGATGTGATCCAAGGGTCCATCTGCCTCCTCATAGACGGGAGATGTATTTTTACGTGCATAGCAAGTTTGAAATTTCAGAATTGGCATTGAGGCCTTGTCAAAAATTTTGTCTGCCACGTCACAGACGGGAGACAAAGTTTTACGCGCGGGGCGCATTCTAGACTTCTGGATTGGCACTGGGGCATTGCCAGAAGTTTTGTCTGCCACGTCACAGATGGGAGACGAAGTTTTACACGCAGAGTGCGTTCTAGACTTCTGGATTGGCACTGGGGCATTGCCAGAAGTTTTGTCTGCCACGTCATAGACGGGAGATAAATTTTTACGCACAAGGTGTATAGGTTGTGATGTCACAACCTTGTTGATCAGAGAAGGAGAGCTTGCAGGAAGGGTAGAGGATGTCTGGGGCATCCACACTTTACGCAGCTTCCTGTTATCCTGGACAGAGAGGGAATGAGAGCTACCCCCTGCGCGAAGCATGTCTTCATAAGCAGATTAGTCGAATTGGATGACCAAAGTCTTCTTCGTCAATCCGACGGATACAACATCGTGTTGAGCAATGACTTTCTCGTCAGATGAGAAAGTAGTCCCTAGCAGAGTCGCCATCTTGTGTTTGATGATAAACAAAGAAATGAAACTAGGTTTATACGAAACCCTTTCTTTGTTTACAAACAAGAAAAAGAGTACAATTAATCCTATACGAGGATGTTAAGTACAATAAAAAAATAATTCTGGAGAAAAATTACTATAGGAGTCTGATCTGCGGTCGATCACTTTATCCCTTGGACCACACGATGATGAAGAAGTGCTGTAGAAGAAGAAGAAGCTTCAAAGATTGCAGGAGGGATTGAAGTCTCGTTGCCAAAGTTGTCAATCAACACTCTCTGTCTGTGCTCTCTCTCTCTCTTATCTCTTGGTCTCTGATCTTGATCCTTTTTTCGACCTTGATCTTCTGTGACCGGAGGTCTCTACTTATAGAGATCAGTCACAATAACTGTCCAGTCGGTGTAGAAGCCAAACTGTGAAGAGAGTTGCACTCTTTACGTGGCGGTTATAATAATTGCTACCCACGTTTGAATGATCTCCTAAATTCGCGTATGACGCGTGTCCCATTATGAGGTAACGCGTATAACCACTCCTCAAAGATCACGGCATGCAAGCCACGTAGGTAACTACCCCTCGCGTAAAGATGGTTGGCATAAAAGCCAAATAACTGTCTTGTTGGCGTAAAAGCTAAATAGCTGTCTTGTTGGCGTAAAAGCCAAATAGCTGTCTTGTTGGCGTAAAAGCCAAATAGCTGTCTTGTTGGCATAAAAGCCAAATTCTGCGTAAAACTTGATGCTGCATGAATAATAGATAACCAGCGTAAAACTAGCCAATTATCCTTCCTGACTGAGGTCTTGAGCGTATTCTGGGCTAAATAGCCTTATCACGTACCTTTGCAAATATAGCCTGAGTTGGCGTATTTCGAGGAGATAGCATACGTCGTACTCCTATAGTTGAAAATAGCCTGGTTGGCGTAAAATGCAAGGATGGTGATGTAAGCGTATTAGCCCTAGTTTAGCTCTCCCAGTCATTAAGAATAAAATAAAATCTCGTGCATTAAATGTAGAGATCTGCCCGCATCTCGTGCATTAAATACAGAGATATGCCTCAAGCTCTGTACGAGAGACAGCTTTTGACGTGGCGTCTAATTTCGTCTCATGTTGAGCGTAAAGACTCATTTCTGCCCATGTAGAATAGGAAGCGTATTCTTTGAATGCGTAAAAATGACTTGTATCAAGGATATGTCACTAAATGACAGTCTGGGTCTCTGTGCAAAATCATCATCACAGCCATCCTCTCGATCGTCATGCAGTACTTTTTTGTCAGGAGTCAGGTTCACTATTTTGTCTGACAGGTTCATTCGAGGAATACGAAGATTTTCTCGTACAACTTCACACTGTATTAAAAACAATCATATTTTTACGCCGGAGGGAGGTGTAGTAACCTTTTTATGCCAAAACAGCCTGGCGGTGCTGCTTTACGCGGGTAGCTCTGGAGCTCTATTTTATGCCAAATAGCGTTGAAGCTCTGTTGTACGCCAATAGCTCTGAAGTCATATTTTTACGCCACATAGCGCTGAAGCTCTGTTTTACGCGGACTTCATGCATGTTGGGGGGTTTTACGCGTATAATTTCCCAGCGTATTTTTTATGCTTCTACATACTGCTACGCGTGTCATCCATTAGCTTCGTGGATATGCCATCTAGTTAGGATGTCAACATATCCTCATAACCGCTAAACTACCTTATATATAATTCTATGTCTACTATGCACCTAAGATCTCGTGTCACAATGGGGTCATGAGTATGAAATGATACATATAACTAAGGTTGTACTTGTATCTACGACTTTCTATGCCTGTGCTTCCTTATTTGTCATTAGTATATCTAGTACTATCCGTGTATCAAACTTATACTAAGCACGAACGTTCGTCTTTCTGAAATAGGGGAAGACGGAAAACAACAATAAGGAAAATAAGGAGGAGGTGATAGAATACAAGTATGAGATTCAAAGGGATTAAAGAATTTGAAAGGGAGTTGCCAAGGCAGTTATGGATTGAAATCTTATTTTGGTAAATTTCTATTCGCATGTTTACATAAGAACAATTATGTACGTGACATGATATGATATGCTCTGACCAGTCTAGAGGACAAGTATATTCGTCTAACAAGTTGAGTCAACTATATCTCAATCCACATAAAGTAGTGATACGAAGAGCGAACCAAGCGCACTAAGGTTGATCAGACCATAATGCACTGATTTTGATTTAGACAATGTATTAATGTGGGCCCCCAATAATACATATGTCATGAAAAAGCTCAATAAAAAAATAAGCTTGCAAAACTAGGCTATAATAGCAGCATAAGTCGAGGTAGTACAAAAAAAATAAGTACGTTTGATTATGATGGAGGAAGGTACAGAATAATTTAAGTTCACCAGGAAGATCGGTGTTGTGCCTCTACAGTTGCCATACTAATTTCTTGTCTAAGTCCAAAGTCAACCAAATGGGTGAATGGGCCTCTAAGTTCTACAGCCTGGGTAAACACTAAAGTTCTATAGTCTAGATAAACACGATCTTCTTATGCAAGCCTATAGTTGGTGTCATTCATTTATATTTTATTAATTGGTTAGAAGGACTATGTGATACTAGGTTATGAGGCATATTACTAAACTTACAAAAATAACTAATAGTGTTATTGAATACTAGAGTGTATATACCTGGTACAAGGCACCCTCCTAACCCCTATCAAGCACGAAGAAAAGATAAGATTGACGTTGAGAAGGGATCACGCAAGATGCAATACAAGCAATCAAATGAGAATGCGAAACAAATCAAGGACGGTGATTAAATAAGTGGATAAGATCCTATATTCTAATCCTATGTGCAGGCTTGCTCGGTACAGTAACGTAATCGAGATAATATGCTCTTGACCTGCATGGGCTACCATAAAATATGTCATGTCCCAGTCCCAAAATACGTAGGACTAGGAACACGTAAGCATGCCAGCCGTATGTATATGGCAACTCCAATATATGGATACCATAATACACATGTACGCTGTAATATGAATATAAACTCACATGTGGTATATATAGTGTCACAAGTCACAGATATACTAATCTCATCCACACAACAAGTCATAGAAAAGAAATAACTAAACTAGAATAATGAGTCTGAATAATCCAAAATAATAGTCGGGTGGAGACAAATCCACAACCGATGACTATATCAATACTAAAATAAGGGAGAAGGGTAAATCTCCAATATAAATAAGATGATGATATAAAGGTATCAGCGAAGCGATCCATCGCTAGAGATAATCAAGGATGCTTAGCAGGTAAGACCTCATCGGAAGAGATAAGTAGTAAATCCTGATCCGTGCTCCTACGAATAGTCATGAACATCTACACCTGGAAATAGATCAGGTCCTCAGAGGGACGTAACAAGATACATAGAAGCAAGCTAATTTGAATACAGTAAACATGCATAATAGGTAAAAAAAAATGTAAGTACGCTGTACAAGATAATCTATATGAATGTATAATGAGGATAACTTTTCGACGTATGGGCATGGGTAGGCTACTCGATCTAAATCTCATAACTCACACACACGACAGGGACATCAGAAATCGATATACCGTGGGGGTAGCGACAAACGAGACTCCAAAAATTAATATACCGCGGGGATAGCGACCAGCGTGACACACTACCGTAGTGCGTGCTAAATACTACGATTTACCAGAGTGGTTGTAGCCCATACGCCTACTGATTGTCCTCCCCTCCCATGATACTATGTGTCAAGTGTGTGTCAACATATATATATATATATATATATATATATATAGCATATACTTATGATTAAAAAAAATACATGCAATGAATATACAGAAATATAATAAGCATGCAAAGTACTGTAAGCAATTTGGCAAGGTATCTTGCCTGGCAAGAGAGCTGCAAAGTGTAACGTCTAGGAGTCAAGCACATAGGATCAGAAACTACGGCCTCAGAATGAACATCACCGGATGCTGAAATAAATATCACCAACGTTCCCAGAATAAGCGAGATAGCTAGAAAACATTACCCTTTCGTCCAATTTGGACACAGGGGCAAAACGGTAAATTTTGGGTCAAAGCGGGTCCACATGTGGCCCATTTTGCACCAAAAAGTGTGTCAGGGGTAAAGATCTCTAAATGGGACAAATTATAGGTTAAACAAACTCTAAATGTCAGTACGAACTCAACGGTATGTCCAATTTTGGATTCCGATAAGCCGAACACAAATGTGCCCAAAAAGTCAACCGTGGGGCCCGTAAATAGACGGCTTAGTCAACTGCCTCAGAATCGTGTGAAACTTGGTTTACAGGACCAGCGTGATACCACGAATCCAATGACGTAAGTTTTGTGGCGTTCTGACTAGCGTACACTAAATAGTGCAGTATTTTGCAAAAGTCGCGATACTAGGACTTTTCGCGGATACGGGTTGATTCCGACGAGCACACCAGTCCAAATCAGTTTTTGCAAAACCCACACGTCTGGACATACCATACGTGCCTTTCGATACAATTGGTACGCGATGGGGCGGTCCCGTGTGGCGGGGCGCGCTCCGTATCATAAATTTGAAGGTTGGAAAAATAGGTTTCTCGTAATTTTTAACCCAGAATAATTCAGCATACAACATCAAATAAAATAATATAATTGACATGAAATAATCTAGGTTAGGTGGTCTTCACATAGCAAAAGGAATTTCTAAGTTCGGATCTCTGTGGTGGAAGATACGAGTCTTTAAACAGGGGTGGTTGCAACAGTTTTTCTGAATTTAAATAACGTAGTTTTTCCTCAACTTGGCGTCGATTTTTACCTAGGATTTAGCGCTGAACGATGGAAACTAATCTACAGAATTTAGAGAGGGATAGGTGGGGATCATACCGACGAAGATGAATCAAAATTTGGTTGAGCTAGGAGGCGGGAATCAGCGCGGGAACAGGGGTTCGTCGCTGTGATCTGCTGCTGCCGCGTGCACGGGTGACGCGCAAGTCGTGCGGCCGGCCGGCCGGCCGATCCAGGCGGCACGCGGTGGTCCGGCAGTGTCACGACCCGCACCCGGATATTCGAACACGAGTACGTGGGTACGTCCAGCCTACGCCGCAGTATCGGCGGTAGTACGCTGTCTAGATCATATTCACAGGTAATTTAAATCTATCTCATCCACAAGAATAAATAGGCAAGGATAATAACAGGAAATAAGAATGCTAAGATTTCATAATATTTAATTTGTGACAACCAGATCCATAGTTTATTACAGAGCCAGAAGATGAATCGGGGACAAACCCGATTATTAGACTGAAAAAATAATAACTATGCTAACTACTCCTCAGAAGTAGTCTCCTGAGTGGGAACCGGCTCCTCAAATGTATCACCTGCTACCTCATAGGGACCATAATAGGTGGGGGCATAGTCCTCATCATCGCCTAAATTAACGGATCCAGTCAGGAAAGGAGCAAAGTACCAAATACACAACAAGATTAAACTAAATATTTATGACAAGTAGGAAAAAAACTGACTAATATCACGATAAGAACATGCATAATAAGCAGTGAAATTAACTAAGAATTAAGCACTAAAAATTAGAAATATAAGTAAAACAGGATTAATTGCTATAAACCAGGAACATGAGTAAAACAGGAACATACTGAGACAAGAAAATATAACTGTAACAAGACAAGAAACTATGTGTGTGTAATTGTGTATTTAGAATACATAGTTGGCATGTAGGGGTTTATAAGGCTAATAAGGCCGCCATAGATGGCTAGCAGTCAGGAGTAATCAAGTATAAGGCTGATGGTACAGTCGCGTACCAACAGCTAGCAGTCACGACAGGGGGAAGGGTAAACTACATGCCTCCTAGTATTCTCCCACCCGACACGAAAAGCAAGACATAAAAATCTAATGTTCTAACACTACGTGTAATCATCCAATGGTACTAGTAGAGCAAGGAATTTATTATCATAATATAAAGATTAAACTTGAAGTGCAGGTACTTGTCTGATGTTTGAATCCAATTACAGTTCTATCCTCGAGGAATTTTCAGAAATGTGTCCGGATGCTGAAATAAATATTACCATCATGCTCAGAAGGTATCAAATAGCTAGAAACGCCTGTCCTTGAGTCCAATTTGGAGACAAGGGCAAAAACGGCAATTTTGGGTCAAAACGGGGTCCACATGTGGGTCCGCTTTGCACCGAAAAATGTGTCAGGGTCAAAGGTCTCCAAATTCACCAAACTTAGTGTCAACAGGTAAAGAACGATGATACGAACCCAACGGAACTTTCAGAATTGAATTCTGATGAGCCGATCACAAAATCGCCCGTCGTGTGGGACCTGTGGGGCCCACGACACGCGATTTCGTCAACGTTCTCAGAATCGAACCAAACTTGGGTCACAGGACCAGCGTATCGCTACGAGTCCGATGGAACAAGTTTCGTTTCGATCCGACGTGTGTACAGAAAGTTAGGACATGATTCAGAAAAGGCGGATACGGGGCGGTGTCCGCGGATACGCGTTGATCCCATACGTCCGTATCGACGACGCGCACGTATCTGTGAAGACCGCGCGCGACCAAGTCGTCCCGTTTGGCGGGGCGTACCCAGTTCCGGGGTGAATAGGGTCGTTATTTTTCCTATTTTTGGATCGCGGTGTGCGATCACCATAGGACGCGATGCCCCGAGCTGTTTATCCGGGTACCGAGAGGGTCATACAGGCTTCGCAACGCAATTTACGGAATTGAAAATGGGGCAGCGAGAAGAAAGTTACACGTACCTGAACAGGGCTCGAGAAATTGAGATTTCTCGTGTCCGTGTCGTGTCCGACACGTGTCGACACAGGGAAGAATTAGGGCTAGGGTTAGGGTTTGCTTGGCCTGAGGCGGGCTGCACGGCGGCTGGGGAGGCTGGCCGGAGGGGATTGGGGCGGCTGCGCGGCAAGGCGGAGACGGCGTCGCCGGGGACGGCTCGGACGGGGGCTGAGGCGGCCGGAGCTGGAAGAAGGAGGAGAGGGCCTGGGCTGGGGTTTGTCGAGGGTGGTCGGGGTGTCGACGGCAGGCTGGCCACAGCGAGGGAAGAGGGAGGAGGAGGAGACGGAGCCGGTGGTGGCTCACGGCCTCGCGGGGGGTGACGCCGGTAAAGAGGGTGGCGGAGGAGCTCGGGGGGTTAGGGTTTTATAGGGTTGGGCCGGTGGGTTAGGCGGAGGAGAGAGGGAAGGCGTGGCCGGCGTGGCGCGGTGGCGGGAGCGGCGGAAGACTCGGGGGGGGGGGGGGGCGTGGGTCAGGGAGAGGGGAACGGGTCGGGCGGCGGGTCGGGTTCGGTCGGGCGGACCCGACCCGACCCGTTAAGGAGGGGGCTGGGCCGTTGGGCCGGGCTGGGTTTTGGGCCGAAAAAATTTAAATAAATAAATAATAAATAAATAAATAAATAAATAAATAAATAAATAAATAATTAGTTAATAGTTTTTAGGTATTTTAAAATAGGTCCGGGGCCCAATAAATTCCAGAAAAATTACCCTAAGTTCAGTTTTTCATTTTACACCCAAAAATATTATTTTCATAATATTTTAATATTATTTATTAACAATTAAAAATCATTTAATAATTAAAACCCTAATTTTAATTACAAAAAATTTCCAGAAAATTCCAGAAAATTGTGAAAAATCCAAGTTTAATATTTTTGAAAATTCAGGGGGTTTACAGGCAGCGGTGGGTTGGCGACGCGGTGGAGATGGGAACTAGGGTTAGGGTTTTACAAGAGGTTATAAAAAGAGCGAGAGAGAGAGAGGGGGCGTGGAACAGGGATCGCGGGTGTGGGTTGAGTTGAAGCAGCAGGGGGGGTTAGTTATTAGGGTTATTCGTTTTTTCTTTTTCTTATTCTTTTTCTTTTTCTTTTCTTTTTCTTTTCTATTTCATATTTTCTTTTCTTTTCTTTTCTTTTCTATTTTTTTTTTATTAATACTATTTATTAATACTATTTATTAATACTATTTATTAACACTATAATTAATACTACTATTATTAATATTACTAACATTTATTATTATTATTATTACAAATAACACTAATTATTTATTATCACTTATTATTATTACGACTATATATTATTTATATATATAATTAAGGTATAAAAATACATTTGTACCCAAATAAATTCTAAAAATTCTATCACCCTTCCACAAGATTGCTAAAATAAAAATAATAGATTTTGTGCAATAACTCTAAATGAATATTTATCTAGGTATTTAATTCACTACGTATATATTATCTAAATAACTGCGAAATAATATAAATAAATAATATTTAAAAATATGTGGTTTTATAATATAATATCTTGTACTTTTATAACGTGATAGTGCAATAGATAGTGACTATGAAAAAAATGAAATAAAGTACTGTATGTTGTGCAATGAGTCATGTATGTTGAGCTTTGGTATCTTTTCCAACTTATATATATATATATATATATATATATATATATATATATATATATATATATATATATATATATATATATATATATATATATATATATATGTTGAAAGTAGGACTATCAAGATTATGACAGTCCCATTAGTTATTAGGACTGTGAAAATCTTGACAGTCCTAGTTTTAATCCCCTGTCTCTGCACATTTATATATAAAACTAGGACTGTCAGGATTATGGCAGTCCCATAAGCTATTAGGACTGTCAAAATCTTGACGATTTTGACAGTCCTAGTTTTAATCCCGTCTCTACACATTTATATATAAAACTAGGACTGCCAGGATAATGACAGTCCCATAAGCTATTAGGACTGTCAAAATCTTGACAGTCCTAAGTTTTAATCCCCTGTCTTTGTATATTTATATAAAATTAGGACTGCCAGGATTTTGGCAGTCCCATAAGCTATTAGGTCTGTCAAAATCTGGACAGTCCTAGTTTTAATCCCCTGTCTCTGCACAATATAAAACTAGGACTGTCAGGATTACGACAGTCCCATAAGCTATTAGGACTGTCAAAATTTTGACAGTCCTAGTTTTAATCTCCCGTCTCTGCACATTTGTATATAAAACTAGGACTGTCAGAATTATGACAGTCCCATAAGCTATTAGGACTGTCAAAATCTGACAGTCCTAGTTTTAATTCACTATCTCTGCACATTTATATATAAAACTAGGACTGCCAGGATTATGACAGTCCCATAAGCTATTAGAACTGTCAAAATTTTGACAGTCCTAGTTTTAATTCCCTGTCTCTGCACACACACACACACACACACACACACACACACACACACACACACACACACACACACACACACACATATATATATATATATATATATATATATATATATATATATAAGTGCCAAGTTCAAAGTTAAACAAAATTAACCAGTCAAAACTAGGACAACCAACTTAAACAAAACATAACCAATCAAAAAATCGAAACACAAAGTTACATCCAACTTCAAAGTTTAACATGTCCAGATTACAACCCAAAAAAACTCGAAATACAAACTGTAGAAAAGTTTCATATCAATTAAAACATGGCCTAAACTTTATGCCACCTCTTTGTACGTTGCTCCCTATTTTCCAAGAAAAAAAATCTTTAGGGTTGTCGATGTGTTGTAGCTCCTCATTGATTTCCATATAATTCGCACCCTGGCAACTGACGAGGCTTCTTCCCAACTTCTTCGCTTTTCTAGCCTATTGATGACAATTCATAAAATTTGTTAGGTTATAAACATTTACATATCTTCAAACTGAAAGTTGGTTGCCTCACCATCTTGACCAATGCAGTATACAAGACAGATTTGGTGGGGAGATCTGATGGTACACGCATAATATCGCATCTGCGTTTGAACAATATAGGTAGTCCGACACCAGCATAGTAGGCGAGATAGTCGTCGCTATATTCCGTCATATTTACTGCTGTCTGTCGTTTAGTTTCTCTAATAACGTGACATTGCCACTCAGTGAAGAAGTCCAAGACCCAGTTGAACACCGCAGGAATATAGTTTAGGGGTTTTGTACCTCTCGGAGCACTTATCATTTTTAATGTGCACTTCGGAACTATTTGTACGTAGCCCAACTGACGGAGCACTCTATCAGGCATATAAGGCTCATCGATTTCATGACAACTTATCAGACCGTGATATAAAGTGACTGGTTGCAACGGACGACTACTCTTTTGCAAATCATGATATGGATCTCAAACTATCTGTAACGTATAAAATTTAGCATAACGTAATTTAGCATAACATAATTTAGTAAATTATTACCAAACATAAAAAAATTAGGTCTCAATTCACCTCTTCTATCGTCATATCTTCAAGTGCATTCCGTAGGGCGGCCATTGTGTGTGGACGTTTGGAATCTTCCTTAGTTGGCTTCTATTTGTACATTCTAGGAAGGTGCTCGTCACACCCTCGGTTAAGTTTAGCCCACTTTAGGGTTGGAAAGTGCTCATATATCCATGCCTTCACGTAACCAAGTTAAAAAAATTAGTCCAAAAATTAACAACAAAATTTTCTATTATGTATACAAGTTGACAAAGATATATCTTTACATGGAGTAGAGTCTGGCATTCGGATATTATCTTGGAACCGACGCGAGATGCCGCACCAAGCTTGCGGTAAAGGTATGCTAGTATACCGCTTCCCCAAGATATTTCTCCCACAGTGTCTATGTTATCAAAATTCAGGAGATTTTTAGCATGTATCGACGTTCCAGACTTATCCGAAATGCCGACAGCCCCTAAGATGAACTACATATATCCATGGGCCATATTATCGCTATTATCCACTTCGGGGTCCGGATCATCGAATGTCTTCTCCAAATATTTTAAAGAAAGTCCGTACGACTTCTTGAAGTCTCAAAGGGTTGTAAAACTCATCGCATCAACTCCTAGACAGTCTGATACATAATCCACGATATGGTCATAAAAGTTAATGCTCGATTCGTCAAAAGTATGATTCAACATGACTCGACCATCAACCCTAAGTCCCAATATCTGATGGACGTCATCCAGGGTAATCGTCAACTTCCCGTTTGGGAGATGGAAATTGTTGGTTTTTGGATGCCATCATTTTACACATGCTGATATGACTGCATTGTCTACCGTCGTATATGAGTAGTTATCCAAATTTTGTAAACCGATGGGATTGATTTTAGCCTTGACATTGTCTCCAAAAAACTCAAACCCCCATATATTGCACTTTTTGCCGTGGTTGATCACTGTTAACATACGAGAACTCTCCTAAAAAGAACAATTGGATGAACTTATACCTATATATAAAATGTAGTTATCTATAAATAATTGGATGAACTTAGAACTTAGAACTATATATAAAATTATCATAACGTAATGTACTTACCGGACTGTTCCATATTTGGTATGCAATATGGTTCTCGATCGATGGCAACATAGACGAACCGTTTGGACGAGTCTCGACTGGACTATCTAGCTGCTGAGAAGGCCCTGAACCATCAGGAGGCAGGTTTTTGAGGGTTGGTGGCCGAGTCTCGACTAGACTATCTGCATGCTGAGAAGGTCCTGAACCATCAGTTGGTCGATTTGGACGGTTGGTATGTCTTCATCGGAGGAGGAAGAAGAACCAGAAGTACTAGGAGCACGTCTCTTCGAACGAGTTACAGTCTTCTATAGTCGACGTTTCCTAACTTGAGGGGGTGCCTCAGGGTCGAGGATAGTGAGGGTTGTCTCAACAATACGCTGAACATTGCGTTCCTTACACATCGACGTAGTAGGGCGTCTTCTTATGATACCTTCATCCTCAAGGTCCTTCCGAGGGTCGTGACTATAAGACAAAAAAGATATATATTTTAACATCCCAAAATTAATTGAACATTCAGGACTGTAGAAATTTTTACAGTCCTATATGTATATAGGACTGTTGAAATTTCTACAGTTTGACATGTTTCTGTCCCGAACGTTCGAGGAATTTCGAACTTGTAAGCCCTAAAATCGGGTTAGAGACTCCAAAAATACGTCAACTACATCCAAAACTGCATCTAATACGTCGAAACTACATCCAAAGAAATTTTTTGGAAACTTTTCGAAATGCAATAAAAATTATTAAAAATTGACAAGGACAAGGAGGAGGAAGAATTGTATCTTGATTCTTTTGAGAGTTTTGAGAGCCATCGATTAATGGTTGGAATTTGAGGAGATAAAGATTGCAAAATTTTAGGTTTCAAATGGAAGAAGTGGAGGAGGAGGGCTCCGGCAACTAAAGAAAGGAAGGAGGAGGGCTCCGGTGGTGGAGGTTTGGGGGGTTTGGGAGTGAGGTTGGGCTAGTATGAGTATATGAATAAACTTCATTCATTAATGGGCTAGCCCCAATACTTCATTCACATATGCAAGCTTATTGACAGGGAGAAGCTGATCATTTCTCCGTTGAGGTCCTACATAACCATACAAGGATCAGGAGCAGGTGACACCGTCGTCGAGTGGGGAGGCCACGGCACCAAGCAACAAGGCGCATTCACATCAGCAAGTTAACGGTCTTAGTGAACGCACCCTATTTTATTGCAAGGAACATCACATTCAAGGATGCCATCTCCGAGTACCTATAACCATCTCGATTTTGTCCTTCTCGTAGAACACCAACCAGCTCGGATGCACAAGGTGGGCATGGGGTCGCCCTCAGGGTGTCCGGTGACGCAGCTTTCTTCACCGGCTGCAGGTTCGTGGGCACGAGCAACACCCTCTACAATCACATCGGCAGGCATTATTACAAGGAATGCTCTATCGAAGGCGCAGTCGATTTCATCTACAGAAAGCTCATAAACAAACAGGTACATGTTGGAAGATGGACTAATCTTATAAGACGACAATAATTTTATCGGGTAAGGTATCTTTCGCAGTTGGAACTCAAGCTTCTCATCTGTAATGAATGCATACAACTACTTTTAGAGATCTAAATGTATAATAAACTTGTCAATTATGTGGCAGTGAAGAGAGTTTCTTTTGGGTACCTTCTCAAGTACAGTTGTAGTGACACTTTTGTCCTCTCGTTTCTCCTTGAGGGATTCAATCTGTTTCCTCATGACATTATTCTGTTCCTCAGCCTGAAGTTCAAGATTGAACATTAGAGGTGATTAGCATAACACACAGGGTACTTAATTGTAGAGAACACTAACAGTTCTTGTACACATTTCAGTTACAGAATACTTGTATGGTAGACAATAAGAGAAGGCTTCACTATCAACTTACCTTTTTCTAAAACACTAGTCAAGTATTGGATTTTGTAGAATATTTTGGAGTAATTGTTATATTTTTTATTGATAATCTTTTGGCTATTTATAGCCTTACAACCCTTCATCTTACATTAATACCCCATTAAAATTCCCTATAGAATATTCTAATATCCCAACAAATATACCAAGAATATTCTAATATACCAACACTCCTCCTCAAGATGGGCGAAAGATATTCACTAAGTCTATCTTGTCACATCCTCTAATCATATCTGCAGAGCTAAGTCCCTTGGTCATACTGTCTGCTATATGTTCCTTGGTTGGAACATGACCTAGCTCCAGTAGTCCATGGTCCAACTTCTCCTTGATGAAGAACCTATCGATCTCGATATGTTTGGTCCTGTCATGCTGCACTGAATTGTTGGTGATACTGATGGCTGACTGAATGTCATACCACAACTTTATCTTAGCTCCTTGATCTAGCTTCAGCTCCACCAGCAAACTCTTCAGCCATAGCAGCTCTGCAACTCTCAAGGCCATAGCTCTGAACTCCGCTTTAGCTGTCGATCTGGCCACCATTGACTGCTTCTTACTCCTCTAAGAAACCAAGTTGCCTCCAACAAATATGCAATAGCCCAAGGTAGACCTCATGTCATCAGTACAGCTAGCCCAGTCAGAGTCACAGTAGCCCTCGATGCTTAAGTAATCATTCTTCCTAAATATCAACCCCTTTCAGGGGGCACCCTTCAAGTATCTCAGAATCTGGTACACTGTGTCCATATAACCCTTCCTTGGGTCATGCATGTAGCGGCTCATCACACTCACTGTAAAGCAGATATCAGGATTTGTGCAGCTCAAATTGATTAACTTGCCCACTAGTCTCTGGTATCTGTCTCGGTCAACTAGTTCTCCAGCCACAACACACAGCTTAAACCCATGGTTAATCGACATTGTTGCAGGTCTGCATCCCAACATCCCTGTCTCTGTGAGAAGGTCCAGCGTATACTTCCTTTGAAAAAGAACAATCCCCTCTGCTTTTCGAGGAATCTCAATCCCAAGAAAGTACCGAAGAAGGCCAAGGTCCTTCACCTTGAACTCCTTGCCAAGCTTCCCCTTGAGCCGGGCAATCTCCTGCTCATCATCTCCTGTGATAATCATATTGTCCACATAGACCGCAAGCATGGTGATGTGG
This sequence comes from Iris macrosiphon, assembly GCA_036927795.1. Classification (NCBI taxonomy): domain Eukaryota; kingdom Viridiplantae; phylum Streptophyta; class Magnoliopsida; order Asparagales; family Iridaceae; genus Iris; species Iris macrosiphon. The sequence goes on from JAYESA010000012.1 coordinate 1,167,017, forward strand.
CATCCACTCTGATGGAAGAACACAGTATGATCAACATTGATCTGATGATATCCCATCCCTATCATCGCCCTTCTAAATCTGTCAAACCACGCTCGAGGAGACTGCTTCAGTCCATAGAGGGACTTCTTCAACCTGCAGACCTTCCCTACTGTCCTATCGGTGCAGAATCTTGGTGGTATCTTCATGTACACTTCCTCCACTAGATCTCCATGAAGAAACATATTTTCATATCCAGTTGGTATAGCTTCCATCTACTATTCGCTGCCAAATAAATCAGAGTTCTAATGATGCTCATCTTCGCAACTGGTATAAAGGTCTCATCATAGTCAATGCCGTATGTCTGACTGTATCCTTTTGCCACCAGCTTCACCACTAGTGCAAACATCTCATCATAGTCAATATTGTACATCTGACTGTATCCTTTTGTCATCAATCGAGACTTGCAGCACTCTACTTTTCCATCTGGGTTCTGCTTCATAGTAAAGACCCATTTGTATCTGACTGCCCTCTTCCCCTCTGGCAGTTTTACAGGTCCCAAGTGTGGTTCTTCTCAAGAGCGCCTAACTCCTCGTGCATCATCGCTTTCCACTTTAGATCGTTCTTGGAAACCTGCTAATTGTTAGGTACAGTAATACTATCCAAAGATGCAATGAATGCTCTATGAGAAGACGAGATGTTATTATATGAAACAAACTGAGCAAGGTCCCAACCATATCTATCAGGAGGATTTTTCGTATTGCTGCGAGTGGTCCTCCGTACTGATAATGGTGTGGGAGGAGTAGAAAGAATGATATCACCTGAAGGAGAATCTGGTGGTGGTGGTGTAGGTGTCTTAGAAGTTGAAACGAACGCAGGCAAGAGACTTGGCACTGGCACTATAGGTACTGGTCCTGTAGTTTGTTTTTCTTTCCTGCTGTAGGTAAGTAACTCCCACTGAGCTGTGGGCCTAATATCTCTCATCGCCTCCCCATGTTCCTCTTCACTCTCCTGCTCCTCCTCATACGTTCCTCCATGCCATACTCCTATATCGGTCACCGCACTCTCACCAATCTCCCTCTCTCGCCTCATACTCTCAGTATCAGGTGAGTTGCTCATGGATGAGGTTCCCTCCTGACGGTAGTATGGCTCAAACTCCCTGAAGTGAACATCCATGCTCACAAACTTCTTCTTCTCTACTGGTCTCCAGCACACGTACCCCTTCTGAGTCGCCGAATAGCCCACGAATACACACTTGACTGCTCTGGGGTCAAGTTTTTTAACAGACGGTCTGTTGTCCTTCACAAAACATACGCGGCTAAACACCTTTAGTGGGAGTATCCCACTATTATTTTCTTGCAATATCTCACATGAAGACTTACATTCCAGTACCTTTGAGGGCATCATGTTGATCAATCGAGCTGCTGTCAATACTGCATGCCCCCACAGACTCTGTAGAATATTTATGGCGATCATCATGCTCCTTGCCACCTCTAGAAGGTGTCTGTTCTTCCTTTCTGCCACTCTATTCTGTGCTGGTGTATGAACATGTGGTCTGATGTTGTATCCCTTGGGCTGACAGGTATTTCTCAAGTGCTTTGTTGGTATACTCTGTTCCATTGTCAGACCTTAGTACCTTCACCATCGCTTTGTACTGAGTCTGGAAATGTTTTTGAAAGTCCCAAAAATAGGCAAAGAACTCACTCTTGTTCTTCATCAAATATAGCCAGGTGACACTGTAGAAGCATGAAAAATATGCTGGGGAATCATACGCGTAAAACCCTCGATATGCAGGAAGCCCGCATAAAACAGAGCTCCAGCACTGGGTGGCATGAAACATAACTTCAGAGCCATCGGCGTACAACAGAGCTTCAATGCTAGTTCAGCGTAAAACATAGCTCCGGAACGACCCGCGTAATGCAGTATTTCCAGACTGCTTCGGCATAAAAAGGTTGCTACATCGCCATTTCAGCGTATAACCTATCTGCTTTTAATGCAGCAGGAATTTGTACGAGGATCTCTTCGTATTCCTCGAATGAATCTGTCAGTTGAAGCAGTGAACCTGACTCCTGCCAAAGAGAGTACTGCACGACGATCGAGAGGACGACTGTAATGATGATTCTACACAGAGCTTCAGACTGTCGTTTAGTGATACAATCCTTGACATAAGATTTCATTTACGCATCCAAGGGATACGCTGCCTGTTTTACATAGGCAGAGATGAGCTTTTACGCTCAGGAAGAGACAAAACCAACAGCCACGTCAAAAACGGTTCTTAGTACAGAACTCGAGGCACGTCTCTGCAGTTAATGCACGAGATGGGGGCAGATCTCTGCATTTAATGCACAATATTTGGTTCTACTTTCAAAGACTGGGTGAGCTATAATTAGGGCTAATACGTCCACATCACCATCCCCGCACATTACGCCAACCAGGCTATTTTTAGCTATAGGAGCACGCCGTACGTTATCTCCTTGAAATACGCCGACTCGGGCTATATTTGCAAAGCATCAAGCTTTACACAGAACTTGGCTTCTACGCATATTTGGCTTCTACGCCAACATGACATCTATTTGGCTTCTACGCCAACATGACAGATGTTTGGCTTCTACGCCAACATGACAGCTATTTGGCTTCTACGCCAACATAACAACTATTTGGCTTCTACGCCAATATGACAGATATTGACTTCTATGCCAATATGACAGCTACTTTGCTTTTACGCCATCAGAACAGCTATTTGGCTTTTACACCAACGGGACAGTTATTTGGCTTTTATGCCAACCATCTCTACGCGAGGAGCAGTTATCTACGTGGCTTGCATGTCGTGATCTTCGATGAGCGATTATACGTATTACCTCATAATAGGATACGCGTCACACGCCAATTCAAGAGATCATTCATACGTGGGTAGCAGTTATTATAACCGTCGCATAAAAGGTGCAGTTCTCTCCGCTGTTCGGTTTCTACGCCGACTGTAGCTGAACTCTATAAATAGAGACCTCCGGTCACGGAGGTTAGGGGTTGAAAGGTCGAATCGAGGGCAGTAGAGAGACAGCGGGCGAAAGAGAGGAGAACAACAGAGGTCAAGGTCAAGAGAGCACATATAGAGAGCTTTGGCAACGAGAGTTCAATCCCTCATGCAGTCTTTGAAGCTTCTTTTTCGTCTTCTATAGCACTTCTTCGTCATCGTGTGGTCCAAGGGACAAAGTGATCAACCGCAGATCAGACTCCTATAGCAATATTTCCCCAGAATCAAAGTTTTGTACTCAACATCCTCGTATAGGATTAATTGTACTTCTTTTTCTTGTTTGTAAACCAAAGAAAGGGTTTCGTATAAACCTAGTTTCAATTTCTTTCGTTTATTATCAAACACAAGATGGCGACTCTGCTGGGGATTACTTTCTCATCTGACGAGAAAACTATTGCTCAACACGATGCTGTATCCGTAGGATCAACGAAGAAGACTTTAGTCGTCCAATTCGACCAATCAGCTTACGAAGACATGCTACGAGCAGGGGGTAGCTCTCATTCCCTCTCTGTCCAAGACAACAGGAAATTGCGTAAAGTATGGATGCCCCGGACATCCTCTACCATTCCTGCGGACTCTCTCTCTCCGACCAACAAGGTTGTAGCATCTCAACCTGCGCGCCCCGCACGTAAAACTCTGTCTTCCGTCTGTGACGTGGCAGACAAAGCTTCTGGCAATGCCTCAGTGCCAATCAAGAAGTCTACTCCACGCCCTGCGCATAAAATGCAGTCTCCCGTCTGTGACGTGGCAGACAAAATTTCTGATAAGGCCTCAGCGCCAATTCAGAAATTCTAAAAGTGCCCTGCGCATAAAAATACATCTCACCTCCACAATGAGACAGATGGTCCCTGCAATCACCGCAAGGGAAAACAAGTGGCGGATTTCCCGACCTCTCGGCTTTTACGCCATCAAGAGAAGAATCTGCCTGCTCTTCAGATTATGCGGAATGTTGATGGCCGATTGAGGACTTCCTCAGTTTTACGCCAACCTGTGCAAAGTTCCAGACTACACCAGGATAAGCCTTTCAACATAAAGAAGGCCCAGTTTATGGATAGATACGCTCCTCATGGATCATGTGCTACTCATATGGCTGAACTGCTGTATACATATGGCAGGAAGAGAGTTATGGTTCCCAATATCCGCATTCCAACTGATGTAAAAAGGCAGAATAAGCCTTCTTCTTCTTCTTCTTCTTCTTCTTCTTCTTCTTTTGTTAATCCTCCTGAATTGCGTAATTTTTTGATCCAGAAGCGCAAAAATAGGGAATCTTCTAAAATTGTAGTTAACTATTGCTGTTCTAAAGTAAAACGGTCAGTTTTCGACCGATTGAACTACTCTTTATCTTTACAGGAAGAAGAGCCTACATTCGCATCAGTGAACATGGCTTTACACATTTCTAGAGGAAGGTCAAATTCAAGACGTCATCCCTCTAGGACTCCAAGCCAAAGGAGATTCGACAGACTCCTTGAGAATATTGAAGCTGGTGTGTTTCGGAACTCTCGTTCAAGGTCATGACAACCGACTTCATATTCTTCTAATTCCGATACTGGGGGTCGCCAATTTCCCGAATCGGATGCTAAAAGTATAGATTCAATCTCTACGGAGATCTATACTGATCCTTCCATAGCATCCAGAGAAATGGGAGTTTATGCCATTGGAGATGAACGCGAAGAGGCTTCCCCATAAGAAAGTACTGAGCAACGCATCGCTGTATTGGAAACATCACTGAAAGAGATGCATTCTATGATGGAGAATATGCACCAGATGATGCTGACTCAACATACAGCTGCTATAGCTCAAGCATCGGTCCCTCCGACTCAAATACATGTGGGGGTGGACCTACCACCATCCAATGCAAACCAGGAGCCTGCTCTAAATCAAGAGTCAGCAGCTCCTCCACTTCCTAACTCGGAGAATATATTGCCTCATGTTGGAGTTACGATACAACCGATCTCTCACCACTCTGCGGTCCCTTTACCAATAGAAGATCCACTGCAGGCAGTGCGGGAATTGAAAGCTCAATTTGATGCCTTGAAGCATAAGGATCATCTCAAGAAATTGGGAATCAACCAACCATATCCAGCTATCTGGGATGAGATCCCTTTTCCACCTAAATATAAACCATATGCTATAGTTTTGTTTGAGGGAAAGACGTCACCGAGCCAGTACATGAACTACTTCAGCATGATGACGGTGTTGTTGCAAGGGAATGACGCCTTTCTCACTCGAGTGTTTAAAGACTGTCTGTCTGGAGTGGCTTATCAGTGATACCGTAGTCTTACGGACAACTGCATTACTTCCTTTGAAGATTTCAAGACTCTGTTCTTCGTGCGATTCTACGAAGGAGGGATGGACATGTCTATGTCCTCTCTCATCGAAGTGAAGCAGAAGGATAAAGAGAACGTTCGCACTTTCATCGAACGTTTTCGTCAGGCCACTTTGCAAATGCCTCCCGGAGTTCCAGATTCGACATTGGTGGACATTTGCAGGAAGAACCTTCTTTCACTAATCTCGGTGTCCACAGGACCATATCAGTTCCATGATTGGCCCTCGTTTATCATCTCAGCGGTAGCCGCTGAAGACAACAGTCGGAAGGCGCATGATAATAGAATCATGATCTCTACCTATGATAGAAGGAAGAGGTCATCCTCCAATAGCGACCATCATCGTGGTTCCAAGGGAAAAGAAGCTCTGGCGATCAATACGTCCAGGCAAAATACTTCGGCAACCACACAGACGAAACCTGGGACTTCCAGGCCCATTAAAGCATATTCTTTTGACGACGACGATATTCCGAGCATATTCGATTGTCTAATCAAAAGTGGCAAGCTCACCCTCCCTGAGGTAAAGCGGCCTAATGAAGTCGACAGTACCAATAACCCTAAGTACTGCATTTTCTATAGGTACATACATCACTCCACAAAGGCGTGTTATGTACTAAAAAGGAAAATCCAGGAGTTGATCGACGGTAAGGCAATCACTCTACATAATAGCGAGAAGACAGTTACTGCCAACATGATCTCTCTCCAATTCGGCAATCTGCCTCCTCAAGAAGTTTCGGATAGGGTTATACCTATTTCCTGGATGATAATGAACATTATTAATCTCCCTCCGGCCAGGGGTCAATATCATGACCTGGTACCCCTAACTACCCAGCGTGGTGAGATTATGTGGGTTCATCCTGATCTGGTGTCAGAGATCGAGGAAAAGACTCAAGCTGCTGAGGCTAGGTCTAAAAAGAACTCGAGGCATAAACCATGCCATATGGTTGCAATATCCTCGATATCAGAAGAAGAGGCTTTGGCTACCGAAACCCGTTCAGGGAAAGCCTACCTTAAGGACTATGGAGAAAATCAGGAAGATGCAACGGCAGATACTTCAGCTGCCAGACTTCTAGAGCCTGAACCTGTTATACCAGAGGCGGGTCCTTCTAGACCAACTTCGGCGGACAAGGGCAAGCAAAAAGAAGTACGTTTTGATAAACCTTCGAAGAATATTCAAAACAAAGGTTTGGAGAAACCATATAACTTCGATATCCTAGCCCAATTGGCTAATACACCGGCCAGACTATCCATTTTCGAACTACTCAGGCTTTCCAAAGACACTCATCAAGCCTTGAGTGAAGCGTTAATGCAGGAGGATGTATGCTTGACTCAGCTCAAGTCCCCCGATAAAGAACCTGTGGCATGTCCTCAATGCCATAGTGTGATGGAATTGGTCCCTAACATCATTTTCACTCAAGATGACATGCTGTTGAAACATAACAAGCATGACATGCCCCTCTATTACACCGGATACGTCGGTTCCATGGAGGTAGACCAGATTCACATAGATCCGGGATTATCGATCAGTATCATCCCTCATAGTCTGCTCAAATCGCTGAGGATTCCTACCAGCGAACTGGCTTACACCACCACTACAATCGTAGGCTTCAACGCCAGGAAAAGTAAGCCGCTGGGGAAGATTCGTCTGAGGATCCAGATCGGGGACCTTAGATCAGTGGCTACATGCTATGTCATTGATTTAGAGGTGTCCTACAATATTCTGCTGGACAGACCATGGATCCACGAATACAACATTGTTCCTTCGACTCTACATCAATGCTTCAAATATGTAGATGCCCAAGGAACAGTACAAACAGAGTTTGCTGACCTTAACCCGTTCAAAAGAGTAGAGTTCTACTATTCCGATGCCATGTTGTACACCCAAGACTACATGAAGGAGGTGTCAGGTAAGATGGAAGAGGAATCCCACCGGGAGCCAGAAGAACCCTTTGACGAGCAACCCCTGTCGATCCAGGTGAAAGGGCAGACTACCCGTCTGAGTCATGGAACCCATGGCTATCCACTTGAACAAAACCAAATCAGGAGGAGGAGGTGATCCTCTAGTGATCACTTTGAACCAGAAGCCTCCACCTTTGGTCATCAACCTCCGGCGCAACAAGCAGCCAACTGATGTAAATATAACCGGGAACGTGGTTTCTGACGATAATAAAGATTCTCCTTTCCAGTATATTGACGCTCAAATTCCAAATCAGGAATCCTTTCCCCATAACGATATAGAACCTATAGCACAAAAATTCTTGGAAGCTATAGACTCCTATCATCCGTATGTATTGGAAGTGGCGTCAACATCCAATGTCATCGCGACATACGGGCCACATAAAGATTCTATCTTTATTATCCCACCTACTCGCAACAATCAGCATCCAATAGTCTTCGGTCGCATGCGCAGCAGACCGATTATACAAGAAGACTCTCACGAGTCCGATGTTGGGAAAATACAAGTTCACAGATATAGCCCATTACGCAAAGTATAGGTTATGATCTGAAGTCAGAACCAGGCCTCAACTACGGGAAAGGCAGGCGAATGCCGTTACAGGGTGATCCCTACTGTCAACGAACTCGTTTTGGGTTAGGGTATACCATTTCCCTCGCAACTTCTGAGTCAAGTGAGGATATCTTTTCCTCTTCTCAAGATGGCTCGTCGTCCTTCGGCTCATATGATGATCTCGAACGAGCATTATCAGTAAATACGGTATTGACAGATTCTCTCAAAGCAGATGAACAAGAATATGAACCGTTTGAGAATGACTCTTGGGCTCAGTAAATGGATACACAATGGGAACTCCGGTTCGAGCGGAAAGAACTGCCCACTGAAGATAAAGTTATCCAAATCGATGTTAGGGATGAACTTTCACCAAAGCCGATATTTATCAGTAACAATCTTTCCGAAGAAGAAAGAGAAGAAATAATCCAGCTGATAAAAGAATATATTGATGTCTTTGCGTAGAATTATGAGGATATGCCAAGACTTGATCCTAAAGTGGCTACCCATAAGCTCAACATATGGCCCAATTCGAAGCCTGTGAAGCAACATAAAGTCAGTTTCGTCCGGATATGATGGATGCCATCGAAGATGAAATCAGAAAGCTGATAGCCTGTGGGTTCATCCGGAAAGAACAACATCCTGACTGGGTCGCCAATATTGTCCCAGTCATGAAGAAAAGTAGGAAAGTGTGTGTTTGCATCGATTTTCGAGATCTGAATGCAGTTTGCCCTAAAGATGAGTTCCCTCTTCCCATTACAGACGTCATGATCGATAATACGTGCGATTTTGAGCGCATGTCTTTCATGGATGGATTCTCTGGATACAACCAAATTAAGATGCATCCTGAAGACGAGAAGCATACTGCCTTTCGGACACCATTGAGGGTATATTGCTATACGGTCATGCCCTTCGGACTGAAGAATGCCAGGGCTACGTACCAACGAGCTATGAGTAACATATTCTATAAGCATTTACGCAAAACAGTGGAATGTTACGTAGACGATATTGCTGTCAAAAGTTGCCTCAAGGATAATTACATCCAAGACTTGAAGACAGTATTCAAGTTGATGCCCCAACATCAACTCAAAATAAATCCTACAAAGTCCTTTCTTGGCGTATCCAATGGCAAATTCCTGGGATTTGTCATTACCGCTAAAGGCATTCAAGTGGACCCGGATAAAGTAAAGGCTATCTTAGAAATACGACCACCCCGTAATCTGAGGGAACTCAGGGGATTTCAATATCATCTGGCTTATATCAGGAGATTCATATCCAACCTCTCTGGGAGATGTCAGCATTTTTCTCGCCTGATGAAGAAAGGTGTGTCATTCATATCGGATGAAGCCTGTCAGCAAGCGTTTAATGATATCAAAGGCTACCTCACCAATCCTCCAGTTCTGGTGCCTCCCGTCATAGGAAGACCATTTTTGCTGTATGTTCGAGCAATGGATCATTCTTTAGGGGCTCTCCTCGTACAGAAGAACAATGAGGGTCATGAACAGGCTATCTACTATTTAAGCAGGATGATGGTCAGAGCTGAACACCGGTACAATCCAGTGGAAAAAGAATACTTGGCCCTTATGTTCGCCATTCAAAAAATGCGACATTACGTTACGGGCCAGACTTTTTATATCATCTCCAGAATCAATCCTCTTCGGGTATTGATGAACAAGTCGAGCGTTCTTAATTCCTGACTCGCGACTTGGGCAATGTTATTAACACCGTATGATATGGTGTATGTCCCTCAGAAGTCCATCAAAGGCCAAGCATTGGCTGATTTCTTAGCTGCTCATCCGATTCCGGAAACCTCCAAACTATACGAGGACATTCCCGATGAAGTTGCAGAATGTAACTCCACAATGGAAGGTGATACATGGCAGCTATTCTTCGATGGTGCCTCCAGAACTGGTCCCAGGGGGAATATGGTTTCAGGAGTAGGAATTGTCCTGGTGACTCCTGATAAACTCGTCATCTATCGAGCATATTCTCTTAGCGAACCCTGCTCTAATAATGTGGCAGAGTATAACGCTCTACTAATCGGGCTCCAAGTCGCTAAAGAATTGGATGTCGAATACCTGAAAGCTTTCGGTGATTCTCTGCTGATCGTTAATCAGATCAGAGGAATATATGAAGTCCGCAATCCAGACCTCATTACTTATCACCAAGCAACGATTGAGATAGCCATGTCTTTCAAAGGGTTCTTCCTAGAGCATGTGCCTCGATCTCAAAATTTGGAAGCTGATGCCCTAGCCAGTCTAGCTGCAGATCTAGCTATTCCTATAAGGAGGCAAAATTCGGTGATTCTTCTCAACAGAGATCTGTTCTGTGTAAAAAATAACTTTCACATAGAACGCAGCTACGCTGTAAACACGGATCCTCCCAAGAGAGACTGGAGAAGTCCCTTTATAGACTTCGTGTCATATGGAATCTTACCAGAGGATCCTAAAGAAGCAGTATCCATCAAAAGACGATCATTACGGTTCTATTTTGATGCATCTTCACAATGTCTATATCGTCGAACACACGATGGACTGCTATTACGATGTCTCTCCGATGATAATGCAAAACGGGTTATCCGAGAAGCTCACGACGATGTATGTGGAGCACATCAACCCGGTCCTAAGTTACAGGATCGTATCAGGAGGATGGGCTACTACTGGCCTACTATGATCGCAAATGCAGTAATATATGCAAGACAATGCAAGGTCTGTCAAGTTCATGCAGATTTTATACATCAGCCTTATGAACATTTACATCCTACGATTGCATCATGGCCTTTTGAAGCATGGGGTATGAATATCATTAGTCATATTCATCCGTCTTCTTCTAGAGGACATCGGTTCATATTGGCCATTACGAATTATTTCTCCAAATGGGCAGAGGCGATCCCTCTTGCCGAGGTGAAGATATCCAACGTGATCAGCTTCATCAAGCATTATGTTATTTATCGCTTTGGGATACCCCGAAGGATAATTTATGAAAATGGGCCTCAATTCATCAACCAAGCGTTTCATCGATTTTGCGATAAGAATCGGATACAAAATATGGCCTCTACGGCATACAATCCTGCTGCTAATGGTTTGGCGGAAGCTTTCAACAAAACCATTATCAAATTCTTGAAAAAGTTCGTCTCTTCGAACAAAAGAGATTGGAATGAGAAGCTGGGGGAGTGCCTCAGGGCATACCGCACAACGGTACGAGCAACGACGGGTTGTGTCATGCCCCAGTCCCAAAATATCGAGGGACTGGACACGTGGCAATGGCCAACAGCACACACCGATGGACAAATCCAATTTAATGGATCCACCGGGGCGTACTTAAGCTGTAATACAACAATAAGGGTGCAAAATACTAATCTCATCCACAGAAATGAATACATCAATATCAGAAACATAGTAAAATATTAATCTTAATAAACATAACTTAGGGAATAACCCGATAATGAGTCTGATATAATAGTCAAGAAATAAGATAACAACTGGATATACTGAGTATGGATAAGACATATACTCAGGAGAAATCCTCGACGATCACCTCTTCTTCTGGATCTGGTACTGCTCCAGTGCCTGCTACTGTCCCTGCTTCTGCTAATGCTCCTGTCCCGTATACTTCGGGGTAGATCTCGTCTACTAATCCTGGAGACATAATCCGGATCCAGGTCCTCAGGGGACATAGTAATGTACAAATAATACAAGCCAAAATAAATGTACTACAGAAATAAATAAAATAATAGGGTAAACTATATAACCAGCTAAGTGATATGCAAGTTGAGAGCATCACTAAAACTCAGGCTGAGACCACTACAAGCTCTATGTCTGGGAGCCTGTAGCAGTGATATCACGTAGTGGGCCAAGCTCAGGTTTAGAGTCTTGAGCACCGCATTAATAAAGGTTTTATATATATATAATCAGCCTGTAGCCTGTGTGTCTCTCCCTACCCAATGTAATCACACGTCTCATGTCCATGACACGCAAGATCATACCTAATGCAGCAAGTCATAATAAAATCTAAGCATATAAAGAATATGTCATAAAACCTGTATCCTATACAGAATCACCATGAATATCTCAAGAAGATTCTGTCTCATGAATAGTGTCAAGTGTCCTGGGTTATGATGTACTTGATAAGACAAGTGCGAGAATGTAAAAGGTCTCGATATCCATCTCTAGATGAGGTTACACAACTCCGCGTACGGTGTTGGCACCCGACTATTAATCGGACGCTAAGTAAAGTCACACGATCCTAGGTTAGGCATATACAACATATAAATAAGGCAAGAAAATATGTAACAAGAACTGTAAGATTTGGCAAGGTACACTTGCCTGGGGTTCTGGCTCCAACTGTAACTCTGACCTCAGTGTGATTTGCAGTTACTCCTTCGTTTGCTAAAATAAACATCACCATCAGATTCAGAAAATATCAAATAGCTAGAAATGCCTATCCTTGAGTCCAATTTGGATATAGGGGCAAAAATGACAGTTCTTGGTCAAAGCGGGGTCCACATGTGGGCCGCTTTGCACCAAAAAATGTGTAAGGAATAATGGTCTCCAAATTTGTTAAACTTAGTATCAACAAGTCTAGAACGATGATATGAACCCAACGGAACTTCCAGAATTGGATTCCGATGAGCTGATCACAAAATCGCCCGTCAAGTGGAGCCGTGGGGCCCACGATACGCGATTTTTGTCAACGTTCTCAGAATCGAACCAAACTTGGGTCACAGGACCAGCGTATTGCTACGAGTCCGATGGCTCAAGTTTCGTTTCGATTCAACATGTGTACACAAAGTTACAAGGAGATCCAGAATAGACCGATACGGGGCGTTGTCGGCGGATACGCGTTGATTCCGGTGTGCACGCACATCCAAATCAACTTCTACGAAATCCCGTACGACCGTATCAACGGCGCGCACCTTTCGGTGAAGACCGCACGCGACCAAGTTATCCCGTTTGGCGGGGCGTACTCAGTTCCGGGAGAAAACATAGTGAATATTTTCCTGTTTTTGGATCGCGGTTCGCGATCACCACAGGACGCGACACACCGAGCGGGTTGTACGGGCATCGAGAGGGTCACGCAGGGTTCACGTCACAACAGACGAAATAGAAAATGGGGGCAACGAGGAGAGAGAAAATGCTACCTAAACAGGGCTCTGCAAAAACCTAATTTCTCGTGTCCGTGAGGCGACACGACACACCGACACAGTACTGCTGTGTCCGAGCTAGGTTCTCGTTCGATGGCTGCACAAGGCTGAGGGAGGCGGAGGCGGCTCGGCTTTGCTGGTGACGGCTCAGGCGGAGCTGCGGGACGCTCGGGGACGGCGTCGGTGGCTCGAGGCAGCGCTGGGCGGCTGGTAGAACTCGGAAGACGGGTGCTGGAGGAGCTCCGGCGAGGTCGAGGGGAGCTGATGCGGCGGCTAGGACAGAGACGGCTGAGGCGGCTCTGGCTTTGGGGTCGCCGGAGAAGACGACCGGGGCTCAGGGTGGCCGACTGCGGTGGGGATGGGTCAGGTGGAGGAAGGCGGCGGGGAGAGGGAAAATGACAGCGGGGCTCAACAAGGTCGAGGGGGTTTCAGTCGAGGTCGGGGCGGAGCTCAGGGAGTGGAGGCGGTGGTCGGGTGGCCGGGAATCGATGGAGGGGAGACGCTGCGGGGAGGTCGACGGTGGGTGGTGGCGGAGCTAGGGTTCAGGCGGTGGAGAGAGAATTATATAGGGTAGCCGCCGGGGAAAGGGTTTCGGATTAGGGTTTCGGTCGGGTTAACGGGTCCGGGTCGGGTTCAATTCGGATCCGACCTGACCCGTTAAGAGTTGGGTTCGGTTCGGTTCTCCATGGTTCGGTTCGGGTTGGTTTGGTTCAACTGAACCAGGTTTAATTCAGGGTTTAATTAGGGTTTATTTACAACTTAGTTTCTAGGTCTTTAAAAATGCTTCCGGGGTCCAATAAATTCTCGAAAAATTACCCTATGTCTAGTTTTTCATTTTACACCTGAAAATATTATTCTCATAACATTTTAATATTAATTAACATTATTTAAAAATCATTTACTTTCAAAATACCTTAGTTTTAATTAATTAAAAATCACAGAAAATTCCAGAAAAATGTAAAAAATCTATTTTAAAAATTCCTAAAAAATCAGGGGATTTATAGGCTGTACCCCATTCTCATTAGTCTACGGGTGTGAAGTAGTTCTCCCCATTGAAATCCAAATTCCTTCACTCAGAATAGCAGTCGCTAATGAGTTGACTCAATAAAATAATGATCGACTACGGCTTCAAGAGCTAGAAGGATTAGACGAGAAACGCCTTCAAGCTCAACAGCGCATTGCATTCTACCGGACGTGCATCTCCAGAGCTTTTAATTGAAAAGTGAAGGAGAGAGTGTTTAAAGTTGGCGAGCTAGTTCTAGCTGTGAAAAGGCCAATGATTATTACACACAAGAGTAAGGGTAAATTCTAGCCCAAATGGGAGGGCCCTTATGTGATTGAAACGACGTTTTCAAACGACGCCTACATATTAGCCAAGCCTAACGGAGATCTGATAATGGCTCCTATCAACGGCAAATTCCTGAAGAGGTACTATGCTTAATCTCCTTTGCTCAACAAAGTATGGTGAAGATCATATTCTGACAACACTACGTACACAATTTTTTAATTGGATCATATTCTATCATGTCCATATAACCTTTGAATAGATATGTTTAACTAAGTTGAAACATCAAAACCTATCACGTCCATATTACCTCTGATAGTGTTTTGTACACAAATTTAGTTGGATCATATTCTATCATATCCATATAACCTCTGAATAGGTATATCCAGCTGAAGCTTACCGAAAGTATATCACGTCCATATTACCTCTGATATCACTTTCTTCCCTGGCCTATCTCCGGGAAGAGCAAATTACATAAAGAAGCAAAGAAGTATATCATTAGGGAGGAGCAGTTAATTAGCGAATCTGTCGTGCCAAAGCAGCTATCCTCTCAGTCCTGGAGTTCAAGACGTTAGCACGAGCCCGCTCCAGTCGTACCTCGTCATTGCTCAGGAGGGACAGTTCGGACCGAGCCTGAACAAACCCGGCGCAGGTGACTCCTGCACGTGCCAAGTTCTGCTGAGCTGTATCCAGTCGGCCATTCACCACATCTAGAGCTGTCGATGACTGGAAAGCCCACTCCTTTACCTGAGCGAGTTTGGTTTCCAGTTTGTGGACCCTCGCTACATTTCTCTCATGTTCGGCCTTGCACTTTGTTTGAAGAGAAATAACCTCCTCCAAGACGTCCTTCCCTTCATCCATCTCCTGCTGCTGTGTCTGGATGGATTTATTTAAGCATTCCATCTATTCAACAAACTACGCAGTCAGGGATTCATATTCAGCCTGAATCAGGTCGTAGATGCTGCCTCGAGATAATTGCAAATATTCGTTAATGGGTTATTCTAAACCATTAACTATTTGCTCTAGCGCATTAGCCATTTCAGCATCACTGAAGTTTCTAATATGCGCTATAGTAAGATTGGAGGACATCTTCAGAGCCTCAAAGCCTAGATTCTTCTCCAGCACCATCGATATCAGCGTTTTCAAAGTGATGTAGAAAATGCTAGTAAATTGCTCAACTAGCATGGTGAGATTCGAATGGACGCTGGGAGTGGCTGCGATATCGGTGAATCCCCCTCCAGGAATGACTGCAGAGAATGTTGCCACAGTCGTCGCTTCAACAGATGGCGTGACAAAAGAAGAGGCACCAACAACGGTCATAGTTGCTGTCACGCTCCAGTCCCAAAATACTTAGGACTAGGAACACGTAAGCATGCCAGCCGCATGGATATGGCAACTCCAATATATGGAAACCAAATCCACACGTACGCTGTAATATGAACATCAAATCCACAGTGGTATAACATATGTCACAAGTCACAGGATATAATCTAAATCTCATCCACAGAAAATCAAATATAAATAAATAACCAGTATCTATGAAACTAGATCTCAATAAGAAGCATCTAAGGATGATAGTTGGATGGAAAAAATCCACTACCAACTCGAATATGAGAGCAAATACAATATGAGTACAACACAATCAAACACAATATAAGAATACCAGCTATCAATCATGCCTCGAAAAGAAGACATCCTCGAAAACATAAGTAACCATCCGAATCTGCGCTCCTGCGAATACTCAAGAACAGATACACCTGGCAGGAGACCAGGTCCTCAGAGGGACATAACAAGATACTTAAACACATGCCAATAAAGTACTAAAATAAATATCCAAAGGGGTCGCCTAACTGTCTAAGTGAATGCAGTTAAGAACAACTTTCCCCACAAGTGAACTATCTGGCTGAAAACTGGGATTTGGCATGATTCCCTTTTGGGGATCCAGGGGCCCAAAGGCACGTCGTCTTTTGAACGGCGGAGGCCCGCCAATGTACATAATATATATAAGGGTCATCACCACCTGTATCTCCGGCGGAGAATCCGGGCGCACAGAAAAAAGTACAAAGGAGCTCAAATGCGGTACTTGTTGTTCTCCCCACCCCATGCTCTAAGCATGTCACATCCATGACACAATTTGGTTCATAGCCTATTCTTAGTACCCTAGCCCAATCCTGCAACCAAACAAGGACAAGGATGGGACCATCGTACTACAATAGGCTATGTCCCTAGACCTCTAATAACTGCTAAGTCTACTAGCATACAAAATTTCTAACAACAGTTATTCCTAACGCACGGCCCACACGTACAGGAGGCCAAACCTGCACGTAAGTCCGTGATCTATATGAGACTCACAACTTGTGTAACAACTGTGTCATGGCTAATAAACCTAATGATGCTACATGATAATGAGGTAGTCTCATAAACAAGGTCAATGCAATACATAGATAAAAACATATCGCGACGACACCGTCGCGCGCATTTTATATAACAGTTAAAATATATGAACTAAAGACAGAAAATAAAGATGCATGCAACATATGGAATATGAATAACAGTACAATGGCAAGGTATACTTGCCTGGCAAGAAGCTGCAAAATGTCACGTCCAGATGTCCAATACACAGGACCAGAAGCTATGGCCTCAGAACAAATATCTCCGGATACTGAAATAGATATCACCAATATTTCCAGAATAAGCAAAATAGCTAGAAAGCACTTCCCTTTCATCCAATTTGGACACAGGGGCAAAACCATAATTTCGGGTCAAAGTGGAGTCCATGTGTGGCCCACTTTGCACCGAAAAGTGTGTCAAAACCAATGGTCTCCAAATTCGTCCAACTTAGTGTCAACAAGTCCAGAACGATGATACGAACCCAACGGAACTTTCAGAACTGGATTCCGATGAGCCGATCACAAAATCGCCCGTCAAGTAGAGCCGCGAGGCCCACAATACGCAAATTTGTCAACGTTCTCAGAATCGAACCAAACTTGGGTCATAGGACCAGCGTATTGCTACGAGTCCGATGGCGCAAGTTTTGTCTCGATCCGACGTGTGTATACAAAGTTACGACGTATTCCAGAACAGGCGGATATGGGGTGTTGTCGGCGGATACGCGTTGATTCTGGTGTGCACGCACATCCAAATCAACTTCTGCGAAATTCCGCATGTCCGTATCAACGGCGTGCACGTTTCGGTGAAGACCGCACGCGACCAAGTCGTCCCGTTTGGCGGGGCGTACTCAGTTCCGGGGTGAAATAGGGCGTTAATTTTCCTATTTTTGGATCGCGGTTTGCGATCGCCACAGGACGCGACATACCGAGCGGGTTGCACGGGCATCGAGAGGGTCACACAGCCTAAGCGTCATAACTGACAGAACAGAAATGGAGCAACGAGGAGAGAGAACGGGTTACCTGAACAGGGCTCCGTAGAACAAGGTTTTTCCCGTGTCCGCGAAGCGATACGACGTTGCGACACAGTACTGCTGTGTCCGGTCAGAGTTCAGCGGAGACTCGCCGGGGCTTCGTCGTGGCGGCTCAGGGCTACGTCGGAGGGGCGGCGCCGACGAAGGCGGCTAGGTGGACGAGGTCAGGGCTGGACGGGGTCGAGTGGCTAGGTCGTGGCCGCTGCGTCGACTCCGTCGAGGAGGAGGGGGAGAAGACTGCGGGCGCTCTCAGGCGGGGTCAGGACGTGAAGCGGGGAGAAAAGAGGACGTGGTGGCATCGAGCACCGCGGCTCAGGCGAAGGGGGATCGGCTCCGGTCGGGCGCGGGCCACAGCGGTTCAGGGAAGAAGGGAGAGGAGACTCGGGGAGGATCCGGTGGAGGATGGCGAGGCAGTGGAAGGGAAGGCTCGGTCGAGGAGGAGAGCAGGGCGGAGCTGGTGGTTTAGGTTCGGCTAGGAGGAGCTCCGGTCGGAGGTTGATGAATTCCGGCGAAGTGAAGGATGGGGGAGACGGTGAACAGGAGCTCGGCTCAGCTGAGAGCAGAGGGCCTGCTCGGTCGAGTCAGGCGGAGGATGAGCGGGCGGAGCTGCTCCGGCGGGGGTCGGCTCACCGTGGGGAGGCGGAGGTCAGGAAAAGAGGGTGGTGGCTGACGGCTAGGGTTAGGGTTAGGGATTTTATTATTTTATTATTATTTTTTGTGTGGAGAAAACTAGGAAAAATATGTATTTATACATGCAGAAATTTGGGTTTGGGTTTGACCTAGGATTTGGGTTGGGTCAATGCTCATTGGGCTTGGGCTTCGGCTCTCATGGGGATGTTGGGAGGGCTGGAATTTGTATTAATTAAATGCAAGGGTAAATTAATATACGGGGCGATGTGCGCGCGTTGCACATCCCAAAAATTACAAAAAAATTCACGTGAAGGAAAAAGTGGGTTTCTTCACGTATTGTCCAATGGTGGGGATATCTCAATGCTTTTTTGCATAAAAGCCCCTAAAATTTAGGAAATTGCACAAAGGCAGAAATTGGATTTTAATTCATTAAAATTACTGCGCACGATGTTCTGGAATTAATTTGAAATACCTGAGGCTGAAATTTGATGGGGCACAAGCGTCCTGGACCTAGAGGACTCAGAGTAGATTATTAATAAAATTTAGGTCGTACAAAACGGACAAGATTGGGTTCCCGATTTCGATTGGGACGCACATGGGTACAAGGATGTGATTTATTTAAGAAATACATCCGCGACGTTTATTGTGCGACTAAAATGTCGTACCAGAAAAGCATGATTATAATTTACACAAGGGTCAGAAGGGTAGGCGGGCGCATCTAGGACAATGTTGTGAACTTTGCAGATAGGCAATGGCTAATGTGGTGCTCCAATTAACGAAGCATCGGTAAGGTGCGCTACGCGATAAAATAATATACAGTTAAATCAAATGCCGTGTTCTAAATTCTAATTGGGTTCCAACTAGCCCTAATTCCCCTATATAAGCCAAGTAAACCTAATTTTGGGGGAGCGGGTTTACAATCTACCCAACTTAGAAATAATTTCGTCCTCGAAATTAAAATAAGGCATAATTGGTTTAACTCCTTCACTTACGTACGTAAGGCAAGTTAAATCGCAATCCCTTCCAAAATTTAACTTATTTAAATCCATCAAAATCCTTTTCAAATTGAACCATTGTTTAAATCGAACGTCAACACATCGCGTTGTCCTCTACATTCTCAATTTAATAATCCACATCCAATCTAATTCAAATCTCTATGACATCCCAAACCAGAATTTATATCGCAATCTTCAACTGTTAAAATTTCCTCTAGAAAATTATAATCGATTATTATTTTTATCCTCAACTTGTGAATTCCGTACTCTTCAATTTTTAAATTCAATTTATATCCTCAATATTTTTAAATAGATATTCCCACAATCAACATTTAACTTTTAATTTTAAATCCTCAATTTATGGAATTTGAATTCTAATTCACCAATTGTCCGAATCTAGATTTTTATATCTATCCTTAAAATTTTTAGATCAATGATTCAATCCTTAATATTAAAATTTTAAATCATATGCTCACGTATCGGTAATTGATTTGCCATATCCCGATTTTTTTTTTCCGATCACAAACTAAGAGAAGTTTCTCTTGAGTTGATAATGCGACTGCTACCCAACTTAGAATTTACCCATCTATCACATAAGGCTCTTATATTTCAGAAACCTCATTCCTCAATTTTACTTAATCCTGCTACTTATTCCTCAAAAAAAATTTTAACACCAAAATATTACATGTGATATGCCCTTGGGGACAAGATAATCATCAAATAATATAATTGGCCTATAGGGTATATCTAATAATATCTGTGTATCAACTTATGCTAGGCACGAGGTTTCGTCTTTCCGAAATAAGGGAAGACGGAAAACAATAATCATGAGTTCAAGGGGAGGTAATAGATTTAGAAGTATGGGGATCAAGGCGTTTAAAGAATTCAATGGGAATTGTCAAGGCAGTTGTGGATTGAAATCTTATTTTGGGTAATGCCTATTCACATGCTCGCATCGGTACAGTTATGTAACGGATATGATATGCTCAGACATATCTAGAGGGCAAGTACATTCGTCTACTAATCACTATATATCTCAATCCACATAAAGTAGTTATACGAAGGCGAACCAAGCGCACTATGGTTGATCAGACCGTAGTACACTTATTCTGAAATGTATTAGTGTACGCGTCCACTAATACATATGTCATGAACAAGCTTAATAAAAGACTGAGCTTGCAAAACTAGGCTGTAACAGCAGCATAAGTCGAGGTAGTACAAAATATAAGTACGCTAGATTTTGATGAGAGAAATTACAAAATAGTTCAAGTTCACAAACAAAACCAAAATAAGATTCTACAGTCTCTCTAGTTGTCATGCTACTCCTTATCTAAGTCGCTAGTCGACCAAATATAGGGGCATGGACCTTTAATTTCTACAGTCTGAATAAACACTATCTTCTTACGCAAGTCTAAAATTGTGTCATCCTATTATACTTCATCAATGGGTCAATAGGGCTATGTGATACTATGTTGTAAGGCATACTACCCAACTTGGAAATAATAATAAATTAGTACTGTGACAGTCTAAAGGGGATCCTACAAATTAATAAGGTTCTAGTAAATAGAGTACAACTCTTATTGGGCTATACGAGGGACGGATCTTAGTACTTATTAGGGTCTTCTATTGTATCATGTAAGTAATGGTCATCTTAAGTCTTAATCATAGTGTTCCTAGAATACAAGTATCAATAGTATGAATGGAGGGGTTACTGGTCTTCAAGGGAAAAAGAGGATATAATCTATACTGAGGTGGGGTACATGTTACGTGATTTAAAACTAAGAATAATCAGCTCACAATCTAAGGGAACTATGCAAACTATCAAATCCTAACTACCACGCACAAAATTCAAAGTTCAAATTACCAAACTATACCCTAGCAAACTATATGTCCTAACATAGAATAAGATCACTTGGCCTTCAATCATAAGAGTTATGTGGCACGAGTTAAATGATGAAGAAAAGAAGAATCATAATTTAGTCGTCACACAATTAGCGAACGCTAAGGTTGCAGGGGGACAAGATATGAAATTAAAAATAGAGGGCTCTAGATAGCATCATGGTTCTCTAAGGGGGTGGTATGCTAGTTGCTATGTTTGAGGTATGATCAAGAAAAGTGTTGATTACATTCCTCTAGGCTTCCTAAGGTTCTGTCTGCTTATCTCAAGACAAGAATCTAAATTTGTAGTTCTCCAATACTTATCCAATTATGAAGGTTAGGTTCAATCCTAATATTCAATATTGGTTCTCTATTGGTTCCTCAATACTAGGGTCAAACATTATGGTAAAACTTCTAACCATCTCTAGTAGTATCTATACTACTCACAGGTCCTCATAATACATCAAAGGATAATGGTAAACCAATCTATAGATAAGGAATTCTAGGTTCACTAGATATTCTAAACTTAGTGGTGTTGTCAACACTCTAGTCGTACTCTTAGTAGGATTATTACCCTAATTATCATTCTACAACAACGGTTTCTATGTTCTAGGAGGAGGCTATACCCAAGAAACTATTAAGGAAAGCACATGACTCAAGCATGATGCGATTATTCAAATAGAATAGAATGAAAGGAACGTGAATCATAGTCAATGTGGATGAGATCCTATACTCTAGTCCTAGGTGCAGGCTTGTTCGGTACAGTAACGTAACCGAGACAATAGGCTCTCGACCTGCATGGGCCACCACAAAAATATATCATACCCTAGTCCCAAAATACTTAGGACTAGGATCACGTAAGCATGCCAGCCGCATGGATATGGCAACTCCAATATATGGAAACCAAATCCACACGTACGCTGTAATATGAACATCAAATCCACAGTGGTATAACATATGTCATAAGTCACAGGGTATAATCTAAATCTCATCCACAGAATATCAAATATAAATAAATAACCAGTATCTATGAAACTAGATCTCAATAAGAAGCATCTAAGGATGATAGTTGGATGGAAACAAATCCACTACCAACTCGAATATAAGAGCAAATACAATATGAGTACAACACAATCAAACACAATATAAGAATACCAGCTATCAATCACGGCTCGAAGAGAAGACATCCTCGAAAACATAAGTAACCATCCGAATCTGCGCTCCTGCGAATACTCAAGAACAGATACACCTGGCAGGGGACCAGGTCCTCAGAGGGACATAACAAGATACTTAAACACATGCCAATAAAGTACTGAAATAAATATCCAAAGGGGTCGCCTAACCGTCTAAGTGAATGCAGTTAAGAACAACTTTCCCCACAAGTGAGCTATCTTGCTGAAAACTGGGATTTGGCATAATTCCCTTTTGGGGATCCAGGGGCCCAAAGGCACGTCATCTTTTGAACGGCGGAGGCCCGCCAATGTACATAATATATATAAGGGTCATCACAATCCGTATCTTCGGCGGAGAATCCGGGCGCACAGAAAAAAGTGCAAAGGAGCTCAAATGCGGTACTTGTTGTTCTCCCCACCCCATGCTCTAAGCATGTCACATCCATGACACAATTTGGTTCATAGCCTATTCTTAGTACCCTAGCCCAATCCTGCAACCAAACAAGGACAAGGATGGGACCACCGTACTACAATAGGCTATGTCCCTATACCTCTAATAACTGCTAAGTCTACTAGCATGCAAAGTTTCTAACATCAGTTATTTCTAACGCACGGCCCACACGTACATGAGGCCAAACCTGCACGCAAGTCTGTGATCTATATGAGACTCACAACTTGTGTAACAACTGTGTCATGGCCAATGAACCTAATGATGCTACATGATAATGGGGTAGTCTCATAAACAAGGTCAATGCAATACATAGATAAAAATATATCGCGACGACACCGTCGCGCGCATTTTATATAACAGTTAAAATATATGAACTAAAGACAGAAAATAAAGATGCATGCAACATATGGAATATGAATAACAGTACAATGGCAAGGTATACTTGCCTGGCAAGAAGCTGCAAAATATCACGTCCAGATGTCCAATACACAGGACCAGAAGCTATGGCCTCAGAACAAATATCTCCAGATGCTGAAATAGATATCACCAATATTCCCAGAATAAGCAAAATAGCTAGAAAGCACTTTTCTTTCGTCCAATTTGGACACAGGAGCAAAATCGTAATTTCGGGTCAAAGTGGGGTCCATGTATGACCCACTTTGCACCGAAAAGCGTATCAGAACCAATGGTCTCCAAATTCGTCCAACTTAGTGTCAACAAGTCCAGAACGATGATACGAACCCAACGGAACTTCTAGAACTGAATTCCGATGAGCCGATCACAAAATCGCCCGTCAAGAGGAGCCGCGGGTCCCACGATACGCGATTTTGTCAACGTTCTCAGAATCGAACCAAACTTGGGTCACAGGACCAGTGTATTGCTACGAGTCTGATGGCGCAAGTTTCGTATCGATTCGACGTGTGTACACAAAGTTACGATATGTTCCAGAACAGGCGGATACAGGGCGTTGTTGGCGGATACGCGTTTATTCCGGTGTGCACGCACATCCAAATCAACTTCTGCTAAATCCTGCACGTCCGTATCAACGGCGCGCACGTTTCGGTGAAGACCGCACGCGACCAAGTCGTCCCGTTTGGTGGGCGTACTCAGTTCCGGGGTAAAATAGGGCGTTGATTTTCCTGTTTTTGGATCGCAGTTTGCGATCGCCACAGGACGCGACGCACCGAGCGGGTTGTACGGGCATCAAGAGGGTCACACAGCCTACGCATCACAACTGACGGAACAGAAAATGGAGCAACGAGGAGAGAGAACGGGTTACCTGAACAGGGCTCCGTAGAACGAGGTTTTTCCCGTGTCCGCGAAGCTATACGACGCTGCGATACGGTACTGCTGTGTCCGGTTGCTATATCCGGTCAGAGTTCAGCGGAGACTCGCCGGGGCTTCGCCGTGGCGGCTCAGGGCTACGCCAGAGGGGCGGCGCCGACGGAGGCGGCTAGGTGGATGAGGTCGGGGCTGGCCGGGGTCAAGTGGCTAGGTCGTGGCCGCTACGTCGACTCCGTCGAGGAGGAGGGGGAGAAGACTGTGGGTGCTCTCAGGCGGGGTCAGGACGTGCAGCGGAGAGAAAAGAGGACGGGGTGTCGCCGAGCACCGCGGCTCAGGCGAAGGGGGATCGGCTCCGGTCGGGCGCGGGCCACAGCGGTTCAGGGAGGAAGGGAGAGGAGACTCAGGGTGGATCCGATAGAGGATGGCGAGACAGTGGAAGGGAAGGCTCGGTCGAGGAGGAGAGCAGGGCGGAGCTGGTGGTTTGGGTTCGGCTAGGCGGAGCTCCGGTCGGAGGTTGATGAATTCCGGCAAAGTGAAGGATGGGGGAGACGGTGAACAGGAGCTCGGCTCAGCTGAGAGCAGCGGGGCTGCTCGGTCGAGTCAGGCGGAGGATGAGCGGGCGGAGCTGCTCCGGGGGGGGGTCGGCTCGCCGCGGGGAGGCGGAGGTCAGGGAAAGGGGGTGGCGGCTGACGGCTAGGGTTAGGGTTAGGGTTAGGGATTTTATTATTTTATTAATTTTATTTTTCTTTTATTTTTGTGGAGAAAATTAGGAAAAATATGTATTTATACATGCAAAAATTTGGGCTTGAATTTGCATTAATTAAATGCAAGGGTAAATTAATATACGGGGCGATGTGCGCGCGTTGCACATCCCGAAAATTACGAAAAAATCCACGTGAAGGAAAAAGTGGGTTTCTTCACGTATTGTCCAATGGTGGGGATATCTCAACGCATTTTTGCATAAAAGCCCCTAAAATTTGGTAAATTGAACAAAGGCAGAAATTGAATTTTAATTCATTAAAATTATTGCGCACGATGTTCTAGAATTAATTGGAAATACCTGAGGCTGAAATTTGATGGGGCACAAGCGTCCTGGACCTAGAGGACTCAGAGTAGAATATTAATAAAATTCAGGTCGTACAAAATGGTCAAGATTGGGTTCCCGATTTTGATTGGGACGCACATGGGTACAAGGATGTGATTTATTTAAGAAATACATCCGCGACGTTTATTGTGTGACTAAAATATCGTACCAGAAAGCATGATTATAATTTACACAAGGGTCAGAATAGTAGGCGGGCGCATCTAGGACAATGTTGTGAACTTTGCAGATAGGCAATGGCTAATGTGGTGCTCCAATTAACGAAGCATCGGTAAGGTGCGCTACGCGATAAAATAATATACAGTTAAATCAAATGCCGTGTTCTAAATTCTAATTGGGTTCCAACTAGCCCTAATTCCCCTATATAAGCCAAGTAAACCTAATTTCGGGGGAGGGGGTTTACAGTTGCTGGCATGCTCGACAAAGGAGGCACAGTCGAGACAACCGGCTCATCCTCCTTCGATATTATTTGGACTGGTACTGGCGGAACAACATCCGAGAATGTTGCGAATGAAAGATCTGCAGCATCAAAGCTTGCTCCCTCAAAGTCGGACGTCGCCACTTCATATGATGGGTCCGTAACAAAATCAAAGGTTGCGTCAATTCCACCCTCCCCGTAGATGTCTGCACCTGCAAAGAAGACAAGAGAAAGTTAATATCAAACTGATGTTAATTTTCCTAAAAGAGGCGTAAAGACAACATTTACCCATAGCCGATGGTATATATTTCGCGTCCGCAGCCAGTACAGCTAAATCATTTCTTAATGATGCTAAGCGAGCTGTCATACCTGGAGAAGAGGGTGCACCAACTGACACTGGCGCATAGTCTTCCCCGTCTTCACCAAGATCCACTCAAGGCTCATCGGGTGGAATCTCGCTGGAAATACTTACAGACGAGGCAGGGGTTACTCCCATTATTGGTCTGGATAAAGGTATATGGAATCTTATTACGCTCGGCCTCGAAGGTGATTTCGTAGCACTACCAGAAGCAGTAGTAGCAGCGGTATCGAGCAAAGAATCTCTGGCACTGTCAGCCGGAACTGTGGAGGTGCCTTCTTTAAAAGACGAAGGACCTCTAATCAAAGAATCATCCCCAACCGGGGAAACGACAGGCTCGCTCCTAGGAGCCCCCCTGGTGGAAGCCCTTTTCGGACCTCCGACAGTCTTCTTCTTGCGAGGGGAAGGCTCTTTCATAGTCGAAGCCTTCCGTTTCTGGGGGATAACGAGAGGCTCAGCTGGCGGAGTTATTATGCCTCTCGGTATTGTCGTCAAGAACTCGTCTGCCCCGGCGGTATCCTCATTCTCGTCCGAGGAAACAGACAGAACCTTCTCCCTGGCAGTAGACCTATGGGATGGCATCCTAAAACTTTTATGCACATCAAAATCGTGATGGAAGGTATTTATGGACGCATAGAACCGCGCATAGGAGTGAAGGATGCACAACTCCATAGAAAGAGAAGTCGCGGGCACCGCAAAAGTTGTACCTGTACAGCCCGTGATAAAGTATCGCCATCCCCTGGCTCCATCAATAAGTCCACCTTTGGACTTGAAGCTGGTAATGGCATTCCTCACATGCAGCTGATCATACCCAAACTGCCTGGCGAACCGACTGGGCAAATAAGGCTCCAGGTAGCAGTGGTCATCACTTCTGTACAGTAAATGGGAAGGTCTAATGTAGACCAACCAGTAGAAGGCTTCAGGAGAAAGAATGGTCCTCCCATGGCCCTCATCCTTAAGTTTCTTCCCCTGTTGATTGATATGTACAGGGGGACGATACAGAAGATCTTCTAGCTGTGGGCAACGTTTAACGTCCATTGATAATCTGTGACGGTCGCCACATTCCAAGAGGAATTCTTGTAATTCAACAAGAAGTTATTTCCTGAACCGCTGGCAGGACCGGAAGACATCACCCTGGGGCTGTGGAGAATCAACCATCCCATCAGGTATAGGAAGGGTAATTCCACCCTGGGAAAGCTTTCACACTGCGTCTCATTAGCAAGCAGCCCACCAGTAAAGGCCCTCAGGCCTGCTTGTATTCTATATACCATAGCAGGAAGCAGGCCCAGTCTTGCTCCGAACACTAAACGCACTGTAGGCCATAAGGTGTTGCGATGGATGCAATCTGCAGACGCTATGCCAGGCACTACCCAGCGACGAAGCCAGACGGAGAGAAAGCCAGCCAATTGAGCTTCCCTTGACAGAGGCTTGCGACAATGCCTCATATAACTGAAGGCTTTTGTGCCTGCAGTGTAACCCCCTATCTCCTCGTCAAAAATATGATCTGAAGCCCCTGCGTCTTCAATAAGGTCATCGACCGTGTCAGCATTCAGCATGCTCAGGAGGTTCAAAGGCCTATCTCGGCTATCTACCACCTTGTCTGGCTTAATATTTCTGGCCTGGTGGAAGAAGAGATAGGTTGCCCACTTGTTGATGTGAGCCAAATCAGAGGGCTCCTTGTAGAAAGTGGTACAGGCAAGATAATGGCACATCAGCTCCTAATACACTGCCACTGCACGAGGGTTTGTATCCCTCAATTCCCTGTTTGTAGGGACGTACTCCTCATAAGGAGTGTCCCCCATTGGCAGCCTTGAAATCTCTGCCATCTTATGAAGGGCTAAGCCCAACTCACCCAGCGGAGTGGCAAAAGTCCTACTGAGCGAGTTGTATCGCTCCATCAAGGCTAAAAACAAGTTAGGGTTGACAAGCAGCCCAATACTTGTGGCGTTCACAGCCACGAACAAGCCAATACTTTCCAGCTATGTCTGGAAGTGCTTCAGGGCCCAGGCAGTTAAACTGGCCTATCGAAGATTCCCTGGGCTAAGCCATCCACTGGTCCGAGGGTTGACCCTGGGATACATTCCTCCCTGCCCCATAAAGTCGTTGCAGAAGGTCGACATCTAAACCGGTTGGATCAGCAACGTATCCTCACTCGGGATACTACCCGACAGTTATCCCCTAAAGGGCATAACTAGGCCTGAAGGTCTGCTCATAAAGGCTCCTTGGTTCAGTCCTTTGTTATATAAGATCTTCCCCGGACGGCCGTGAAGATCGGGAGTCAGAACCCATGACATCTTCCTAGGATGTGTGGCATGGAAGAACGCAGAGATGGGATAATCCCTGGGCATCCTGGGCAGATACATCACCGTGCCCTCAGCAGTAAACACCCAATCCTCCTTCTTGGGCTTGGTCGGGGATTGTTTGTCGATAACATCCCCGAATAAGAAACTAGGTTTCTTATACTCCGTCCCGTCTATGTATGTCAGGGGCTCCCCACTGATCATACTCAGCAGCATGCGTTCTCCCTGGGACGAGATAAGGGTTCCCTTTTCTTCAGGATAATTGGCTCCAGAAATAGGGAACGTCACATAGGACAAGTCCTCCAAATAGTTTGAGCTCAATATCCCAGCAGCAGAGCCCATAACTTCAGCCAAAGGAGAAATCTGCATGTCCACTACAAAATACAAGAGAACAAGTCAGTTTCTACACTAGACGCTACACTCTTGCTTTTTACGCCAAAGATCATCAGTCTGAGCTTTTACGCCAAGACTGCAAAAAATTTAAGTCTTACGCGGGAAACTATTTTCCATTGCATAAAACTCAAGGTTGGCAGTATCTAACAATCTGAGCTTTTACGCTAGATTGAAAAAATTTGAATTTTTACGCCGATATTCATATCCAGCGCGTAAAATTCAAAGTTTGTAGTAAACACCAAATCTCGACAGTCTGAGTTTTTACGCCAGACTGCAAAAATTTGGAATTTTTATGCCGACACATTAGGAATGTGCACGTAATAATAAAACCTCTTCGCACATCATCTTCCTCGAAGAGGCTCTCAGTACAAAAAAGGACCTTGTGCGTGCACGTACAACGTGTGCGAAGGATTTTGTTTTCGCCTGGAGTCTCTACCTGTAATGTCCGGAGCACAGCTCGACGACGGAGCGCTGTGTTCTGATCGTGGTTCGTTCAGCCTAATGGGAGTTGCTCGCTCTTGAGCAGCGGAGCAGGAAGAGGAAGCGACCTTCTTTCCCTTAGCAGTGGAAGTCTGTTTAGGTGCCATGGCGATTCTGAGTTCTCAAGAAAGAGACGTAGAAGAAGGATTCTTGGAAAGCAAGGGTTTTGTGAAGACAGATAAAAGTTTTCTCTCTTAGGACTTTGGACTATTTATAGAGTTTGGATAACTCTTCGAATCCCTAACCAAATCCGATATTTAATATTCTGTTATGATTTGGGACCACGTCAGCCTATCATTTAGGGAAGGCGGACAGTTAGTGGATTCAGAATTTACGCACAGAGCATATCTATGATTTTACGCTAAGGAGCTTTTTTACGCTCAGAGGCTACAAATCTACGGTTTTACGCTCAGAGGCTATAAGTCTATAGTTTTACGCCCAGATGCTTTTATGCTCAATAGCTTTTACGCTCGAGAGGCTACAAACCTACGACTTCACGCTCAGAAGCTATAAATCCATGATTTCACGCTCAGAAGCTTTTTTACGCTCAGAGGCTACAAATCTACGATTCTACGCTCAAAAGCTACAGACAGCCAGTTACAAGGGTTTACGCAGAAGACGCTCCTTTTTGGCTGCAAAATATTCCAAGTACCTGAAATATACAGAGTTCAGCATTGAAGACGACTCTTTTTCTTGGGTCATTTGGAAGTTCCTCCAAAGTCCAGTCAGAATACTTTACAAAAGTTCAAGTATGGCTTGGTCGACAGAAATTTCTCGCCTTTTCCAAGGGATTTTCAGAAAAACCATTCGTAAAGATGATGATCTGAACAAGAATTCTTCGTAACAAAGAAGTGACAGTTCAAAAATTCTACACGACTCCTCGTCTAAGACAGCATGACAGTTTGGATCTTCAACTTAAATGCTAAGGAGTTTTCTACGCGTCTTCTGTTACGCATAAAAGACGAGACGAGATCAGATATTCTTTTATCAGAGTCAGCGTAAAATTATTCAGACATATCGAAGATGCACACTATTCAGACTTCCTCACAGCAAATATGTCATCAGATGCATAAAAGAAGACAATTTTATTAATCATGATTACATATGATGGAAATCCAGTCTACAAAGGGTTTTTCATCTTCATGATTACATATGATGGAAATCATTTTTCTACAAAGGGTTTCTTATTTTCATTTAAGATCACACCAAGAATCTGCTGTGCCAAGTTCTCATATTGGTGTAAATCTTTGTCCCATCTTCTACAGCAGTTAATCGGCTCCCGCAGCCGATTAACAAGAAAATGATTAATGGCGGGAGGATACAGAACTGGGCCTGTATAAATTATTTCAGAGCCCATCCTCCATACGCCATGGCAGGCATGCCCTAAAAATTGTGTTGGGTGTTCAGACCCAACTCAATACTGGAAGACAGGGCCAAACTGCCTATCCTCGTCCAGCGCCATAACGGGAGAAAATACAGCTTGCAAGCTGTGTAGTCTAATACGACCCTTTCTCCCTCCTGGACGAATCGCCATATGAAATTGCCGATTATCCCGAGCAAAGGAAGCTATGATATCCTTCCATGATCCATCGTTGTAGAGGACATTTGCTCGAAGAAGCCTCTTTTTACGGCTCCTTACATGCTGGAAGAACATGATCTTCTTCTTCTTCTTCCGCTAGTCAACCCGACGAAGCTCAGCAACCATCTCTCTCTTTAAGGTGAAGGAAGTGTGGGAAAAACTGGTTAACCCATCCGCCTTTATATAGGCAGAGGAGAACGTACCGAATCCTAATAAACTCCCAAAAATATGCCAAGAAATCAGCCTCGTGGAACGAGTCAAACTTGACCATTTCATGCTTCATTCAAAGTGTTTCAAATTACAAGGAATTTGAAAACTTTGAAGGGAGTCTTGTAGAAGCATGAAAAATACGTTGGGGAATCATACGCGTAAAACCCTCGATATGTAGGAAGCCCGCGTAAAATAGAGCTCCAGCACTGGGTGGCATAAAATATAACTTCAGAGCCATCGGCGTACAACAGAGCTTCAACGCTAGTTCAGCGTAAAACATAGCTCCGGAATGACCCGTGTAATACAGTATTTCCAGACTGCTTCGGCGTAAAAAGGTTGCTACATCGCCATTTCAGCGTATAACCTATCTGCTTTTAATACAATGGGAATTTGTACGAGGATCTCTTCGTATTCCTCGAATGAACCTGTCAGTTGAAGTAGTGAACCTGACTCCTGACAAAGAGAGTACTGCACGACGATCGAGAGGACGGCTGTAATGATGATTCTACACAGAGCCCCAGACTGTCGTTTAGTGACACAATCCTTGACATAAGATGTCATTTACGCATCCAAGGGATACGCTGCCTGTTTTACATAGGCAGAGATGAGCTTTTACGCTCAGGAAGAGACGAAACCAACTGCCACGTCAAAAGCGGTTCTTCGTACAGAACTCGAGGCACGTCTCTGCAGTTAATGCACGAGATGGGGGCAGATCTCTGCATTTAATGTACGAGATTTGGTTCTACTTTCAAAGACTGGGTGAGCTATAATTAGGGCTAATACGTCCACATCACCATCCTCGCACATTACGCCAACCAGGCTATTTTCAGCTATAAGAGCACGTCGTACGTTATCTCCTTGAAATACGTCGACTCGAGCTATATTTGCAAAGCATCAAGATTTACACAAAACTTGGCTTCTACGCCTATTTGGCTTCTACGCCAACATGACAGCTATTTGGCTTCTACGCCAACATGACAGATATTTGGCTTCTACACCAACATGACAGCTATTTGGCTTCTACGCCAATATAACAGCTATTTGGCTTCTACGCCAACATGACAGATATTTGGCTTCTACGCCAATACGACAGCTACTTGGCTTTTACGCCATCAGAACAGCTATTTGGCTTTTACGCCAATGGGACAGTTATTTGGCTTTTATGCCAACCATCTCTACGCGAGGAGCAGTTATCTACGTAGCTTGCATGTCTTGATCTTCGATGAGCGATTCTACGCATTACCTCATAATGGGACACGCGTCACACGCCAATTCAAGAGATCATTCATACGTGGGTAGCAGTTATTATAACCGCCGCGTAAAAGGTGCAGTTCTCTCCGCTGTTCGGTTTCTACGCCGACTGTAGCTGAACTCTATAAATAGAGACCTCCGGTCACGGAGGTCAGGGGTCGAAAGGTCAAATCAAGGGCAGTAGAGAGACAGCGGGCGAAAGAGAGGAGAACAACAGAGGTCAAGGTCAAGAGAGCACATATAGAGAGCTTTGGCAACGAGAGTTCAATCCCTCCTGCAGTCTTTGAAGCTTCTTTTTCGTCTTCTACAATACTTCTTCGTCATCGTGTGGTCCAAGGGACAAAGTGATCGACCGCAGATCAGACTCCTATAGCAATATTTCCCCAGAATCAAATTTTTGTACTCAACATCCTCGTATAGGATTAATTGTACTTCTTTTTCTTGTTTGTAAACCAAAGAAAGGGTTTCGTATAAACCTAGTTTCAATTTCTTTCATTTATTATCAAACAGACACGAGAGGTACAATCAATAAAAGACGAAATACTTGTAACCATTCATAGTAGTTATGGCGTACGACCCCCAAACATCAGAATATATAATATCAAAAACAAAAAAGCTCCTATGGCCCGTACCAACATATGAGCTCCTAGTAAGTTTGTCTAAATCACATCCATCACATACTAGTTTCTCCTTATTTGTCTTCTCATAAATAGATGGATACAACCTACTCAAAATACCAAAAGTAGAGTGTCCCAACCGCTTGTGATGGAGTATCAGTGTATCTTCGGCACTCATCTTTGGTCCTCCCATTCCTGCCCTTTATTCCACAGACACCAATGCCTAATCCAGTCATTCCCGATCCAGGTATCATAGTCCATCATGTCAAGTGCCAGTCCCAATTCATTGTCCCATCTTCTTCTCCTGGAAGATCACCTTAGGAATATCAAAAGAGATAATGCATTTTAGTTGGAGGATTATAGAACTCATGGACAAAAGACTGACTGAAAAAGAAAGAGCATGTAAAATATTTGATAATCTTACTGAACATGTACAATCAACAGTGCCCTTACCGATCACTGGCTGGAAAGTACCATCGGTTATTTGAATGTTGTCTGCAAATGCTAGGTGAGTGTAGGAAGAGAACTCACTAGCATTCCCTGTCACATGTCGAGACACACCCGAATCGACAATCCAGTCCGACGATCTAAGGGAAGACATAGATTCAAGGGCGAGTGAGTCATCAGTACCTTCCGATGGATGGGCGTACATGGCAGCGTTGTCTTTGACGAAGACTGAGGTGGACGTCTCCTCAGTCCCACTCCTCTTGTCTCCATCGCTTGACGCTCTCTACTTTCTCTCGAGTACTTCCAGCATTGTCACACCTCAGTCCCAAAATACACGGGACCAGGCCACGTGGCATTGGCCAGCTGACACGACTCCGAAGGATATCCTAATTTAATGGATCCTATCGAAGCGTGCTACGATGTCCCACCGTCAAGCTGTGCACCAGGCGTCATAGGTAAAGCTTTTAGGACGAAAAAAAAATGAAGAAAAC
The DNA here is from genome assembly GCA_036927795.1 of Iris macrosiphon. Lineage (NCBI taxonomy): Eukaryota > Viridiplantae > Streptophyta > Magnoliopsida > Asparagales > Iridaceae > Iris > Iris macrosiphon. The sequence continues at coordinate 1,200,756 of JAYESA010000012.1, forward strand.
CCTTCGCACACGTTGTACGTGAACACGCTAGGTCATCTTCTGTGCTGAGAGCCTCTTCGAGGAAGATGATGCACAGAGATATTTTATCATTTACGCCCATATTACTAATGTATCAGCGTAAAAACTCTATATTTTTGCAGTCTGGCGTAAAAGCTTTGACTGTCGAAATTTGACGTATACTACAAACTTTGGGTGTTACGCTCTGGATGAAAATTCCGGCGTAACAACTCAAATTTTGGCAGTCTGGCATAAAAACACAGACTGTCAGATTTTTGTGTATACTGCCAATCTTGAATTTTTACGCCTCGAAAATAGGTTCCAGCGTAAAAACTCAAGTTTTTACAGTCTTAGCGTAAAAGCACAGACTGTTGATCTTTGGCGTAAGCTGCAAGACTGTAATATCTAGTATAGAAACTGACTTGTTCTTCTTGCTTCTTGTAGTGGACTTACAGATACCTCTGTTGGCTGAGGTAATGGGTTCTGCTGCTGGGATGCTGAACTTAAATTACTTGGAGGATTTATCCCATGTGATATTCCCTATTTCTGGAATCCAGTATCCTAAAGGAAGGAGAATTCTGATATCGTCTCAAGGAGAACGAATGCTGTTGAGTATGATCAACGGGGAGCCCCTGACGTATCTAGATGGGGACAAATATATAAAAACAGCTTTCCTATTCGGGGATATGATTAATAAACAATCCCAGACGAAGCCCAAGAAGGAAAACTGGGTTTTTACTGCTGGGGGCATGGTCATGTACCTGCCCAGGATGCCGAGAGATTACCCTATCTCGGCATTCTTCCATGCCATGCATCCCAGGAAGATGTCGTGGACCCTGACCCCTAATCTTCACGGCCAGTCGGGGAAGATATTTTATCAGAAAGGATCAGGCCAAGGATTATTTGTGAGCCGCCCTTCAGGCCCTGTCGTGCCTTTCAGGGGATTACTGCCGGGCAGTGTCCCGAGTGAAGACACTTCACTGCTCCAACCAGTCCAATTATCGACTTTTTACAATGACTTCATGGGGCATGGAGGAGTATACCCCAAGGTTAATCCTCAGACCAACGGGTGGCTTACCCCTGAAAATCTTCGATGGGCTCGTTTAGCTGCCTGGGATCTGAAGCATTTTCAGACGGAACTGGAGAGCATTGGTCTGTTCACGGCTGTGAATGCTACCAGTGTTGGGCTGCCACCCAACCCCAACCTGTTTTTGGCTTTGATGGAGTGGTATATCTCGCTCACTGGGACTTTCGCCACTCTGCTAGGGGAGTTAGGATTAGCCCTTCACGAGATGGCAGATATTTCAAGACTGCCAATGGGGGATACTCCTTATGAAGAGTATGTTTCCATAAACAGAGAGCTGAGGGATACAAACCCTCGGGTAGTGGCAGTGTACCAGGAGCTAATGAGCCATTATCTTGCGTGCACCATCTTCTATAATGAGCCCTCTGATTTGGCTCATACCAACAAATGGGCGTCCTATCTCTTCTTTTATCAGGCCAGAGATGCTAAGCCATACAAAGTTGTGGATAGCAGGGATAAGCCTTTGAACTTTCTGAGCGTGCTTAATGCTCAAATAGTCGATGATCTTATTGAAGACGCTGGGGCTTCAGATCAAGTTCTCGACAAGGGGATAGGGAGTTATCCTACAGGCACTAAAGCCTACAGTTATATAAGGCATTGCCGTAAGCCTCTGTCAAGGGAAGCTCAACTGGCTGGCTTCCTCTCTGTATGGCTATGCCGATTGGTAGTACCTGGCATTGCATCTTTGGATCGCATTCATCGTAACACCTTATGGCCTGCAGTACGTTTGGTATTTGGGGCAAGACTGGGCCTGCTCCCTGCCATGGTATGCCAGATACAAGCTGGCCTGAGGGCCATTACTGATGGGCTGCTTGCAGATGAAACCCCGCGTGAAAGCTTTCCCAGGGTAGAATTATCGTTCCTATATCTGATGGGATGGTTAATTCTTTATAACCCCAGAGTGATGTCTCCTGGCTCTGCCAGTAGTTCGGGACATAATTTCTTGTTGAATTACAAGAATTCCACTTGGAACGTGACCACCGTCGTAGACTGTCGGCGAGCATTAAATTTTGCTCATAGCTGGAAGCTCTTCTGTATCGTCCCCACTGTACATATTAATCAACAGGGGACCAGACTTCAGGATTCAGGTGAAGGGAAGACCGTTCTTTCTCCCGAAGCTTTTTATTGATTGGTCTACATTAGACCTTCCCATTTGTTGTACAGAAGTGAAGACCATTGCTTCTTGGAGCCCTATCTACCTAGTCGGTTAGCCAGGCAGTTTGGGTATGACCAATTGCATGTGAGAAATGCCATCACCAGCTTCAAGTCCAGAGGTGGACTTATTGATGGAGCTAGAGGATGGCGGTACTTCATAATAGGTTGTACTAGAGCAACCTTTACTGTGCCCGCGACTTCTCTCTCCATGGAGTTGCGCATCCTCCATTCATACGCACAATTTTATGTGGCCATCAATACCTTCCATCACGATTTTGAGATGCATGGAAGTTTTAGGATGCCCTCTCATAAGTCTGCTAGAAGAGAGGAAGTCCCATCAGTTTTCTCTGACGAAGGTGAAGACTCTGTCGATCCAGATGAGTGTTTGTTGACAGTACCGAGAGGCATAATACCTCTGCCTGTAGAGCCTCTTGTTATCCCCAGTAAGCGAAGGGCTCCTGTTCTGAAAGAGACTTTCCCTCGCAAGAAAAAAAAAGACTGTTAGTGGTCCTGTCAGGACTTCCAGCCATGAGGCTCCTAGGAGTGAACCTGCTGTTTTTCCTGTTGGGGATGATTTTTTGACTAGAGGTCCTTCGCCTATTAGAGAGGGAACCTCCACAGTTCCGGCTGGCAGTGCCAGAGAATCTTTGCTCGAGACTGCTGTCGCTGCTACCGCTTCAGGTAGTGCTACGAGATCGCCTTCGAGGCCGAGCAAAATAAGATTGCAGATACCTTTATCCAGACCAGTAACGGGAGTAACCCCTGCTGCGTCTGTAAGTATATCCAACGAGATTCCACCCGATGAACCTCGATTGGATCTGGGTGAAAACTTGGATGACTAGCCTCAGACGTTGTTTGGTGCACCCTCTTCTCCAGGTATGACAGCTCACTTAGCATCATTAAGAAATGATTTAGCTGTACTGGCTGCAGACGCGACATATATACCATCGGCCATGGGTAAATATCGTCTTTACGCCTCTTTTTAGAAAAAATTAACATCAGATTGATATTAACTTTCTCTTGTCTTCTTTTCAGGGAAAGACATCTACGGGGAGGGCAGCGTCGACGCAACCTTTGGCTTTATTGCAGCTTTTGTCGATGAAACGGCGGTACTCGACTTTGAAGAGGCAATATTTTCGGGTACTGGCTCGCCCAATACAGTCCCGATATCTTCAGAGGAGGATGAGCCTGTCATCACGACTATGCCTACTTTGAGTACGTCAGCCACTTCGACCGTTGTTGGTGCCTCTACTTGTGTCGCGCCATCTGCTGAAGTGACGACTGTGACGACACCCTTTGCAGTCGTTCCTGGAAGGGGATTCACCGATATTGCAGCCACTCCCACCGTCCATTCGGATTTTGCCATGATAGTTGAGTAGTATACTAGTATTTTCTACATCACTTTGAAAATGCTGATATCAATGGTGCTGGAGAAGAATCTAGGCTTCGAAGCTCTGAAGACGTCCTCCCAACTCTCGATAGCGCCGATCAAAAATTTCAACGACGCTGGGAGAGATGATGCGTTGGAGCAAATGGTTAATGGTTTAGAACAACCCATTAACGAGTATTTGCAACTGTCTCGAAGCGGCATTGATAACCTGATTCAGGCTGAATATGAATCCTTGACTGCGAGGCTTGTTGGGGAGATAGAAACTCTGAGCAAATCCATCGAGGCTCAGCAGCAAGAGATGTATAAAGAGCATACCGTATTGGGGTATGTTATTCCCCAGCTGGCTAAGTGTGAGGTCGAATATGAGGAAGAGGCAGCGAGGGTCCACAAATTGAAAGATGAACTCGCTCAGGCAGAGGAGAGGGCTCTCACTTTATCAGTAGCTCAAGATGTGTTGAAGGACCGAATGGAAGCGGCTCAGCAGAACCTGGCCCGTGTGGGTGTCATCCACGCAGATTTTGTACATGCTCGGTCTGAACTGTCTGCCTTGAACAATGAGGAGGTGCGGTTGGAGCGGGCTCGTGCTACAGTTTTGAGCTCCAGGAATGAGAGAATGGCCTCTCTGGCGCAACAGATCCGTGATTTGACTGCTCCTCCCCAATGATGTACTTTTTGCTTTTATATGTAACTTGCTCTTTCTGGAGATAATAAAGAGACTTTATCTGACTTTGGTGGACCCATCATTTTTTGAATATAAATGATAGGTTAGGGTGAAAGTGATATCATAGGTAATATGGACGTGATATCCCTTCAGTAAGCTTCAGTTGGACATATCTATTCAGAGGTTATATGGACATGATAGAATATGATCCAACTAAATTTGTATACAAAACACTATCAGAGGTAATATGGACATGATAGGTTTTAAAGTTCCAAATTAGTTAAACATATCTATTCAGAGGTTATAAGAACATGATAGAATATGCTCCAACTAGTTCTTTGGACGTAGTGTTGTCAGAATGAGATCTTCACTATACTCCATTTGAGCAAAGGAGATTAAGCATAGTACCTCTTCAAGAATTTGCCGTTGATAGGAGCCATTAACAAGTCTCCATTAGGCTTGGCTAATCTGTAAGTGCCGTTTTAGAATGTCGTCTCGATCACATAAGGGCCTTCCCATTTGGGCTAGAATTTACCCTTACTCTTGTGAGTAATGATCATTGGCCTTTTTACAGCTAAAACTAGCTCGCCAACTTTGAACACTCTTTCCTTCACTTTTTGATTAAAAGCTTTGGAAATACGTGCCTGGTAGAACGCAATGCTCTGTTGAGCTAAGAGGCGTTTCTCGTCTAATCCTTCTAGCTCTTGAAGCCATAGTCGATCATTATTTTCCTGAGTCAACTAATTAGCCACTGCTATTCTGAGTGACAAAATTTGGATTTCGATGGGGAGAACTGCTTCACTTTCGTAAACTAATGAGAATGGGGTACAACCCGTCGGTGCTCGTACCATTGTGCGGTATGCCCAGAGGCATTCTCCCAGCTTCTCATTCCAATCTCTTTTGTTCGAAGAGACGAACTTTTTCAAGAGTTTGATAATGGTTTTGTTGAAATCTTCCGCCATACCATTAGTAGCAGGATTATATGCCATAGAGGCCATATTTTATATCCGATTTTTATCGCAAAATTGGTGAAATGCTTGGCTGATGAATTGAGGCCCATTGTCATAAATTATCCTTTGGGGTATCCCGAAGCGATAAATGACATGATGCTTGATGAAGCTGATAATGTTTGATGTTTTTACCTCAGCAAGAGGGATCGCCTCTGCCCATTTGGAGAAATAATCCGTAATTGCCAATATGAACCGATGACCTCTGGAAGAAGACGGGTGAATAGGACCAATGATATCCATACCCCATGCTTCAAAAGGCCAGGATGCAACCGTAGGATATAAATGTTCAGAAGGTTGATTAATAAAATCTGCATGAACCTGACAGGCTTTGCATTGTCTTGCATATTTTATTGCATCTGTGATCATAGTAGGCCAGTAATAGCCCATCCTCCTGATACGATCCTGTAGCTTAGGACCGGGTTGATGTGCTCCGCATACGCCGTCATAAGCTTTACGGATAATTCGCTGTGCCTCATCATCGGAGAGACATCGTAATAGCAGTCCATCGTAGGTTCGGCGATATAGACATTGTGAAGACGTATCAAAATAGAAGCGTAATGATCGTCTTTTGATGGATACTGTTTCTTTAGGATCCTCCGGTAAAATTTCGTATGACACGAAGTCTATAAAGGGACTTCTCCAGTCTCTCTTAGGAGGATCCGTGTTTACGGCGTAGCTGCATTCTATGTGAAAGTTATTTTTCACACAAAATATATCTCTGTTGAGAAGAATCACCGAATTCTGTCTCCTTATAGGAATAGCTAGATCTGCAGCTAGACGGGCTAGGGCATCAGCTTCTAAATTCTGAGATCGAGGCACATGCTCTAAGAAGAACCCTTTGAAAGACATGGCTATCTCGATCGTTGCTTGGTGATAAGGAATGAGGTATGGATTGCGGACTTCATATATTCCTCTGATCTGATTGACGATCAGTAGAGAATCACCGAAAGCTTCCAGGTATTCGACACCCAATTCTTTAGCGACTTAGAGCCCGATTAATAGAGCGTTATACTCTGCCACATTGTTAGAGCAGGGTTCGCTAAGAGAATATGCTCGATAGATGACGAGTTTATCAGGAGTGACCAGGACAATTCCTACTCCTGAAACCATATTTCCCCTGGGGCCAGTTTTGGAGGCACCATCAAAGAATAGCTGCCATGTATCACTTTCCGTTGCAGAATTACATTCTACCACTTCATCAGGAATGTCCTCGTATAATCTGGAGGTTTCCGGTATCGGATGAGCAGCTAAGAAATCAGCCAAGGCTTGGCCTTTGATGGACTTCTGAGGGACATACACCATATCATATGGTGTTAATAGTATCGCCCAAGTCGCGAGTCAGGAATTGAGAACACTTGGCTTGTTCATCAATACCCGAAGAGGATTGATCCTGGAGATGATATGAATAGTCTGGCCTGTGACGTAATGTCGCATTTTCTGAATGGCGAACATTAGGGCCAAGCATTCTTTTTCTACTGGATTGTACCGGTGTTCAGCTTCGACCATCATCCTGCTTAAATAGTAGATAGCCTGTTCATGACCCTCATCGTTCTTCTGTGCGAGGAGAGCTCCCAGAGAATGATCCATTGCTCGAACATACAACAAAAATGGTCTTCCTATGACGGGAGGCACCAGAACTGGAGGATTAGTGTGGTAGCGTTTGATATCATTAAACGCTTGCTGACAGGCTTCGTTCCATACAAAGGATACACCTTTCTTCATGAGACGAGAAAAAGGCTGACATCTCCCAGAGAGATTGGATATGAATCTCCGGATATAAGCCAGACGATCTTGAAATCTCCTGAGTTCTCTCAGATTATGAGGTGGTCGCATTTCTAAGATGGCCTTCACTTTATCAGGGTCAACTTGAATGCCTTTAGCGGTAATGACAAATCCCAGGAATTTGCCACTGGATACACCAAGAAAGGACTTTGTAGGATTTATTTTGAGTTGGTGTTGGTGCATCAACTCAAACACTGTCTTCAAGTCTTGGATGTGATTATCCTTAATGCGGCTTTTGACAGCTATATCATCCATATAACATTCCACTTTTTTGCGTAAATGCTCATGGAATATGTTACTCATAGCTCGTTGGTACGTAGCCCCGGCATTCTTCAGCCCGAAGGGCATGACCGTGTAGCAATATACCCCAATGGTGTCCGAAAGGCAGTATGCTTCTCGTCTTCAAGATGCATCTTGATTTGGTTGTATCCTGAAAATTCATCCATGAAAGACATGCGTTCAAAACCGCACGTATTATCGATCATGACGTCTGTAATGGGAAGAGGAAACTCATCCTTGGGGCAGGCTGCATTCAGATCTCGGTAATCGATGCAGACACGTACTTTCCCACTTTTCTTCATGACTGGGACAACATTGGCGACCCAGTCAGGATGTTGTTCTTCCCTGATGAACCCGCAGGCTATCAACTTCTTGATTTCAGCTTCAATGGCATCCATCATATCGGGGCGAAACCGGCGTTGGTGCTGCTTTACAGGCTTCGAATTGAGCAGTATGTTGAGTTTATGAGTAGCCACTTTTGGATCAAGACTTGGCATATCCTCATAATTCCACGCAAAGACGTCGATATATTCTTTTATCAGCTGGATTATTTCTTTCCTTTCTTCTTCGAAAAGATTGTTACTGATAAATATCGGCTTTGGTGAAAGTTCATCCCCAACGTCAATTTGGATAACTTTATCTTCAGTGGGCGGTTCTCTCTGCTCGAACCGGAGTTCCCATTGCGTATCCATTTGCTGAGCCCAAGAGTCATTCTCAAACGGTTCAGATTCTTGTTCGTCTGCTTCGAGGGAATCTGTCAACACCGTATTTACTGATAATGCTCGTTCGAGATCATCATATGAGCCAGAGGACGACGAGCCATCTTGAGAAGAGGAAAAGATATCCCCATTTGACTCAGAAGTTGCAAGGGAGGTGGTATACCCTAACCCAAAATGGGTTCATTGACAGTAGGGATCACCATGCAACGGCATTCGCCTGCCTTTCCCGTAGTTGAGGCCTGGTTCCAGCTTCAAGTCATAACCTATACTTTACATAATCTTCAAAGCTTGCGGGCTATATCTGTGAACCTGCATTTTATCAGCATCGTCATCGGGAGAATCTTCTTGTACAGTCGGTTTTTTGTGCATGCGACCGAAGACTATTAGACGTTGACTGCTGCAAGTAGGCGGAACAATAAAGATAGAATCCTCATACGGCCCATATGTCGTGATGACATTAGATGGTGACGCTACTTCCCACACATACGGATGATAGGAATCTATAGCTTTCAAGAATTTTTGTGCTATAGGTTCTATATCGTTATGGGGGAAGGATTCCTGATTTGGAATTTAAGCGTCAATGTACTGGAAAAGAGGATCTTTATTATCGTCAGAAACCACATTCCTGGTTACATTTACATCAGTCGGCTGCTTGTTACGCCGGAGGTTGATGACCAAAGGTGGAGGCTTCTGGTTCAAAGTGATCACTAGATGATCACCTCTTTGTCCTGACTTGGTTTTGTTCAAGTGGATAGCCATGGGTTCCATGACTTTCGGGCGAGTAGTCCGCCCTTTCACCTTGATTGACAGGGGTTGTTCAGCAGAGGGTTCTTCTGGCTCCCGGTGGGATTCCTCCTCTGTCTTGCCTGACACCTCCTTCATGTAGTCTTAGGTGTACAACATGGCATCGGAGTAGTAGGATTCTACTCCTTTAAACGGGTTAAGATCAGCAAACTCTGTTTGTACTGTTCCTTGGGCATCTACATATTTAAAGCATTGATGTAGAGTTGAAGGAACGATGTTGTGATCATGGATCCATGGTCTGTCCAGCAGAATGTTGTAGGACACCTCTGAATCAATGACATAGCATGTAGCCACTGATCTGAGGTCACCAATCTGGATCCTCAGACGAATCTTCTCCAACGGCTTACTTTTTCTGGCGTTGAAGCCCACGATTGTAGTGGTGGTGTAAGCCAATTCGCTGGTAGAAATCCTCAGTGGTCTGAGCAGACTATGAGGGATGATGCTGATTGATGATCCCAGATCTATATAAATTTGGTCTACCTCCATAGAACCGACATATCCAGTGTAATAGAGGGGTCTGTCATGCCTGTTATGTTTTAACAGCATGTCATCTTGAGTGAAAGTGATGTTGGGGACCACTTCCATCACACTATGGCATTGAGGAAATGCCACAGGTTCTTTATCGGGGGATTTGAGCTGAGTCAAGCATGCATCCGCCTGAATTAACGCTTCACTCAAGGCTTGACGAGTGTCTTTAGATAGCCTTAGGAGCTCAAAAATAGATAATCTGGCTGGTGTATTAGCCAACTAGGCCAGGATGTCAAAGTTATATGGCTTCTCCAAACCTTTGTTTTGAATATTCTTCAAAGGTTTATCAAAGTACACTTTTTTTTGCTTGCCCTTGTCCACCAAAGTTGGTCTAGAAGGACCGGCCTCTGGTATGACAGGTTCCGATTCTGAAGGCTTGGCAGCTGAAGTGTCTGTTGTTGCTTCTTCCTGATTTCCTCCATAGTCCTTGAGGTAGGCTTTCCCTGAACAGGTTCCGGTAGCCAAAGTCTCTTCTTCTGATATCGAGGATATCGCAACCATATGACATGGTCTATGCTTCGAGTTCTTTTTAGACTTAGCCTTAGCAGCTTGAGTCTCTTACTCGATCTCTGACACCAGATCTGGATGAACCCACATAATCTCGCCACGCTCGGTACTTAGGGGTACCAGGTCATGATTTTGACCCCTGGCCGGAGGAAGATTAACGATATTCATCGTTGTCCGGGAAATAGGTACAACCCCATCCGGAACTTCTTGAGGAGGCAGATTGCCAAATTGAAGAGAGATCATGTTGGCGGTGACCGTCTTCTCGCTATTGCGCAAAGTGATGGCCTTAGCATCGATCAACTCCTGGATCTTCCTTTTTAGTATATGACACGCCTTGGTGGGGTGATGTATATACCTATAGAAAATGCAGTACTTCGGGTTATTGGTACTGCCGACTTCATTAGGCCGCTTTACCTCGGGGAGGGTGAGCTTGCCGCTTTTGACTAGACACTCGAATATGCTCGAAATATCATCATCGTCAAAAGAATATACTTCAATGGGCCTGAAAGTCCCAGGTTTCGCCTGTGTGGTTGCCGCAGTCTTTTGCCTGGATGTATTGATCGCCAGAGCTTCTTTTCCTTTGGAACCACGAGGATGGTCGCTGTTGGAGGATGACCTATTGCCTCTATCAGAGGCAGATATCATAATTCTATTATCACGCGCCTTCCGATTGTTGTCTTCAGCGGCTTCCGCTGAGATGATAAATGAGGGTCAATCATGGAACTGATATGGTCCTGTGAACACCGAGATCACCGGAAGAAGATTCTTCCTGCAAATGTCTACCAATGCCGAGTCTGGAACTCCGGGAGGCATTTGCAAAGTGGCTTGACGAAAACGTTCGATGAAAGTGCGAACGTTCTCTTTCTCTTTCTGCTTTACTTCGATGAGAGAGGACATAGACATGTCCATCCCTCCTTCGTAGAATTGTGCGAAGAATAAAGTCTTGAAATCTTCAAAGGAAGTAATGCAGTTGTCCGCAAGACTACGGTACCACTGATAAGCCACTCCCGAGAGGCAGCCTTTGAACACTCGAGTGAGAAGGGCGTCATTCCCTTGCAATAACACCGTCATCATACTAAAGTAGTTCATGTACTGGCTCGATGATGTCTTTCCCTCAAACAGAGCCATAGCCTGTGGTTTGTATTTAGGAGGAAAAGGGATCTCATCCCAGATAGCTGGGTAAGACTGGTTGATTTCCAATTTCTTGAGCTGGTCCTTATGCTTCAAGACATCGAATTGGGCTTTCAATTCCCGTACCGCCTGCATCGGATCTTCAGCTGGTAGAGGGACCACAGAGTGGTGAGAAATTGGTTGTATTGTAAATCCAACAGGAGGCAATACATTCTCCGAATTAGGAAGTGGAGGAGCTGCTGACTTCTGATTTAGAGGAGGCTCCTGATTCGCATTGGATGGTGGTAAGTCCACCCCCACACGTATCTGAGTCGGAGGGACCGATGCTTGAGCTATAGCAGCTGTATGTTAGGTCAGTATCATCTGGTGCATATTCTCCATCATGGACTGCATCTCTTTCAGGGATGTCTCCAACACAGCGATGCGTTGCTCAGTACTTCCTGATGGGGAAGCCTCTTCGCGTTCATCTCCAATGGCATAGACTCTTATTTCTCTGGTGTCATTGAAGGGTTAGTATAGGTCTCTATAGAAGTTGACTCTATACTTTCAGCATCTGATTCGGGGAACTGGTGACCCCCAGTGTCGAAATCAGAAGAATACGAAGCCGGTTGTCGTGACCTCGAACGGGTATTTTGGAATACCCCAGCTTCAATGTTCTCAAGGAGTCTGTCGAATCTACTTTGGCTTAGAGTTCTAGAGGGATGACTTCTTGAATTCAACCTTCCTCTAGGAACGTGTGAAGCCATGTTCACTGATGCGTATGTAGGCTTTTCTTCCTGGAAAGACAAAGAGTAGTTCAACCGGTCAAAAACCGACCGTTTTGCTTCAGAACAACAATAATTAACTACAATTTTATGACTATTACAACAGTACTCCTTAGGGGGCTTAATTGACATGTTGGAAGATCCCCTATCTTTGCACTTCTGGATCAGAAATTCACGCAAGTCGGGAGGATTAACAGAAGAAGAAGAAGAAGAAGAAGAAGAAGAAGAAGAAGAAGAAAGCTTGTTCTTCCTGTTTACATCAGTTGGAATGTGATATTGGGAACCATAACTCTCCCCCTGCCACCCGTATATAGCAGTTCAGCCATATGAGTAGCAGATGATCCCCGAGGAGCGTGTCTATCCGCAAACTGGGTCTTCTTTACGCTGAGGGGCTTGACTTGGCGTAGTCTAGAATTTTGCTCAGGCTGGCGTAAAACTGAAGAAGTCCTCAATCGGCCATCAACTTCTCGCGTAATCTGGAGAGCGAGCAGATTCTTCTCTTGATGGCGTAAAGACCGAGAGGTTGGAAAATCCGCCACTTGTTTTCCCTTGCGTAGATTGCAGACACCCTGCTCGAAGCATGTCTTCGTAGGCTGACTGGTTGAATTGGACGACCAAGGTCTTCTTCATTGATCCTACTGATACTGCATCGTGTTGAGCAATTGCTTTCTCATCAAATGAGAAAGAGGTCCCCAGCAGAGTCGCCATCTTGTGTTTGATAATAAACGAAAGAAATAAAACTAGGTTTATACGAAACCCTTTCTTTGGTTTACAAACAAGAAGTACAATTAATCCTATACGAGGATGTTAAGTACAAAATTTAATCTGGGTAAATATTGCTATACGAGTCTGATCTGCGGTCGATCACTTTGTCCCTTGGACCACACGATGATGAAGAAGTGATGTAGAAGAAGGAATAGCTTCAAAGATTGCAAGAGGGAGTGGATGCTCGATGCCAAAATCATCGATCACTACTCTCTGTCTGTGCTCTTCTCTCTTTGATTTTTTGACCTTGGACCTCCGTGGACGGAGGTCTCTATTTATAAAGTTTAGTGACAATAACCGTCCAGTTGGCATAGAAGCCGAACAATGAAGAGTGTGGCACTTTTTACGCGGCGGTTATAATAACTGCCACCCACGTATAAATGATCTTCTGAATCCGCGTGTGACGCGTGTCCCATGATGAGGTAACGCGTATAACTGCTGCGAAGATCACGGCATACAAGCCATGTAGGTAACTGCCCCTCGCTTAGAAAAGGTTGGCGTAGAAGCCAATGACTGTCACCATGGCGTAGAAGCCAAATAGTTATCAAGTTGGCGTAGAAGCCAAGTAGGCGTAGAAGCCTAGTAGGCGTAGAAGCCTGATGCTGTATGGATAGGTAGCTAGCGTAAGGACAGCCGGCTATCCTTGCTTGACTGATGCCTTGAGCGTATTCTGGACCAAATAGCCTTATCACGCACCAATGCAAATATAGCCTGAGTTGGCGTATTCCGAGGAGATAGCATACAGCGTGCTCCTGTAGCTGAAATAGCCAGGTCGACGTATTTCAAGGAGATAGCGTACAGCGTGCTCCTATAGCTGAAAATAGCCTGATGGCGTAGTATGCAGAGGTGATGATGTGGACGTATTAGTCATAATTATGGCTCATCCAGTCTTTGAAAGTAGAACCAAATCTCGTGCATTAAATGCAGAGATCTGCCCCCATCACGCGTATTAACTGCAGAGACGTGCCTCGAGCTCTGTACGAAGAGCAGCTTTTGACGTGGCGGTTCGTTTCATCTCTTGCTAAGCGTAAAAACTCACAGCTGCCTATATAAAACTAGGGAGCGTATTCCCTTGAATGCGTAAAAGCAATTTGTATCAAGAAAATGTCACTAAACGACGGTCTGGGTCTCTGTGCCGAATCATCATTACAGCCGTCGTCTGGGTAGTCGTGCAGTACTATTTGTCAGGAGTCAGGTTCACTGCATGATCTGACAGGTTCGTTCGAGGAATACGAAGAGTTCCTCGTACAACTTTCCACTGCATTAAAAGCGAGCAGGCTTTACGCCAAAGTGGCGATGTAATAACCTTTTTATGCCGAAGCAGTCTGGAAATACTGCATTGCGAGAGTTGTTCTGGAGCTTATATTTTATGCTATACTAGCGATGAAGCTTCTGCTGTACGCCGATGGCTCTGAAGTCATGTCTTACGCCACACAGCATTGAAACTCTGCTTTACGCGGGTTTTATGCATACTGCGTATAATACTGCAGCATATTTTTCATGCTTCTACAAGTATAGCGTCGAGCCAGAGGCTAAGTACCTGGCATTAGCTGTAAACTGGATGCCAGGAGTATATGCTGACTACATTACCGATCATGATAGCGCGCAGCTAGTAACCTCTGTCGGATGTATCGACAAATATATACGTCCATAACCGGGAACCTGAGCCCATAACCGGGTAACACATGTCCCATAACCGGGTAACACTGAGGCTCATGGCCCCGCAGTTTACTCTGAAACTACGGCAGCCAAATGTCTGTCCCATACACCTACTAATTGTCTTTTTCGCCCAATGTCAATGTACAAGTCGTGAACACGACGTGGACATTTTATACTATGATGCAAGTCACTACAAAAATAAACAACTAAGCTAAATTCTATCACACGTGCTGCTCATACTGATGGCCAGTCAGTCATGAAGCACGCGTCCCTATATGATCTCACTCTTTGACGTGTAATGATACGTGTCAAGGCCTGGAAAGTCATATTGATAACTCCTCAACTTTAGGTGGGTCCACTAGACACTAGGTCAGACACAAGTCCTAACGCCAACGCCTTCATTGACTACACCCGAGTCTTCTCGGACGCACACAGTTAATATTAAAACAATAAAACATGCAACTAGATAACATCTGAATTTAAACAGTAACAACAAGGCAAGGTATACTTGCCTGGAACTCTGGTGTGTGCAAGCAATGCTCCGGAACTAGCAGTCAAGGTAGCACCGTCTCGGATGCCTACGAACATATAACAATAATTATAAACCTCTACATTACAGTATGCTTATTACTTATGCTAACATAGTACATGTATACATACCTATTATATATCCATATATCTATATTAAATAAATTTATAAACATACATACATTTATATACAATTTATACGTATAGACATATGTACATATACATTCATAAATACATATCTACCTAGGTACATAAGTACATGTATACACATATATATATATATATATATATATATATATATATATATATATATATATATATATATATATATAGAAATAACAACATATAAACCTATATTATATTACATATATACCTAATATAAATTAATAACATATTTACATATTTACATATATATATATATATATATATATATATATATATATATATGTCACGCTCCAGTCCCAAAATACATAGGACTAGGACACGTAAACATGCCAGCCGCCTGTATATATGGCAACTCCAATATATGGAAACCATATATACGAGCGTACGCTGTATAATGAACAATAATTCACCAGTGGTATAACTAATCACAAGTCATAGGGTAATATCTAAATCTCATCCACAGAAATCAAATATACATGAATAACCAATAACCAATGTAACTAGATCTCAATAATAAGTATCTAAAGAATGACAGTCGGATGGAAACAAATCTACTGCCAAAATAAAATATCAAAGGAACCAGGTACACACCATATAAGAACAGCATCTGACAATCACGAGGCTCGGAGAGAAGATCTCCTCGGAATGTAAGTAGCCTGTCCGGATCTGCGCTCCTGCGAATACTCATGAACATCTACGCCTGGAAAGGGACCAGGTCCTCAGAGGGACATAACAAGATACAGAAAAATAACATGCCATATATGTAAATACTGAATAAATAAATGGGGGTGTGCTAACCATCTAAGTGAATGTAATTTGAAGACCTTATAGTACGCATGGGAATGTGTAGGCTTGACATATGCTGACGTAATTCACCAATCGTCATGACCGGCTAGTATATGTGTCATATGCCCCCGGACACACGGGTAACTCTGCAATCGACCATGAGGAGCATGGTACGAAGGATAAAAGACTCAAGGAGGGGGTGTCCCATACGTCTACTAGTATCAACCCCGCCCAATATAGATGTACAAGTCGTAAAAATGACGTGGACACCTCCTACTATGATGCAAGTCTCAAAAAAATGATCAACTAAGCTAAATACCGTTACACGTGTTGCTCATACCGGTGGCCAGTCGAGTATAAGGCACGCGTCCCTACATGAACTCACTCTGTGACGTGTAATGATACGTGTCAACGCCTGGAGAGTCATATCAATAACTCCACAACTTTAGGTGGGTCTACTAGACACTAGGTCAGATACAAATCCTAACGTCAATGCCTTCGTTGACTGCACCCGAGTTTTCTCGGACGCGCACATTTATATAATATTCAAATAAATAAACATGTAACTAAAATAACTGGATTTAATCAGTACAACAAGGTAAGGTATACTTTCCTGGCAAGAGAGCTGCAAAATATAACGTCCAGATGTCAAATACTAAAGCCAGAAACTATGGCCTCAGAAGGAGTCTCCGGATGCTGAAATAAACATCACTAAAAATCTCAGAAAATATCAAATAGCTAAAAATGCCTGTCCTTACGTCCAATTTGGACACAGGAGCAAAAATGACAGTTTTCGGTCAAAGCGGGGTCCACATGTGGGCCGCTTTGCACCAAAAAATGAGTCAGGGTCAAAGGTCTCCAAATTCGCCAAACTTAGTGTCAACAAGTCCAGAACGATGATACGAACCCAACGGAATATCCAGAACTGTATTCCGATGTGCCGATCAAAAAATTGCCCGTCAAGTGGAGCCTGTGGGGCCCACGATACGGGATTTTGTCAACGTTCTCAGAATCGAACCAAACTTAGATCACAAGACCAACGTATTGCTACGAGTCCGATGGCGCAAGTTTCATTTTGATCCGACGTGTGTACACAAAGTTACAGCGTATTCCAGAACAGGTGAATACTGGAAGTTGTCGGCGGAT
Source organism: Iris macrosiphon (assembly GCA_036927795.1). Taxonomy (NCBI): domain Eukaryota; kingdom Viridiplantae; phylum Streptophyta; class Magnoliopsida; order Asparagales; family Iridaceae; genus Iris; species Iris macrosiphon. The sequence goes on from JAYESA010000012.1 coordinate 1,217,616, forward strand.
ACGCGTTGATTCCGGTGTGCACGCACATCCAAATCAACTTCTGCGAAATCTCGCACGTCCGGATCAATGGCGCGCACGTTTCGGTAAAGACCGCGTACGACCAAGTCGTCCCGTTTGGCGGGGCGTACTCAGTTCCGGGGTGAATCGGGTCGTTGTTTTTCCTATTTTTGGATCGCGGTTCGCGATCGCCACAGGACGCGATGCACCGAGCGGGTCGCACGGGCATCGAGAGGGTTACATAGCCTACATGTCACAACTGACGGAATTAAAAATGGAACTACGAGGAGATAGAACGGGTTACCTGAACAGGGCTCCGTGGAAACTGAATTTCTCGTGTCCGGTCACTGTGTTGTGTCCTGGTTGCTGTGTCCGGGCTGTGTCCAGCTGCTGTGTCCGGTCTGAGTCCAGCGGAGGATCGTCGGGGCTTCGTCGTGGCGGCTCAGGGCTACGCCGGAGGGGCGGCCGGGGTTCGAGTCAGGGTGGCGAGGCCGGTGGACGTGGTGGTCGCAGTAGAGTAGGACAGAGTCCACGGTCGGGAACGGGAGGCTTCGGCCAGTACAGCTTCCCGGAGTGCACGTGGACGGGTAGGTCAACGTGGGGTACTCCAAGATATGGGAACGCACATGGGGAGGAGTTGCGGGCTAACGAACCGAGCTTGCCCATATGACCAGCAGGAGAAGTAGGTCCAGTCTACAGGGGGCTCATCGGCGTGAGGCCTAGGTCTCATCCCCAATACTGTGAGGGGTTCCGAAGCTAAGGAGGACGGAGAAGCTTCCGTCGGCCGGCCGGAGGAAGTCTGCACCGTGGGTCATCGATGCTGCGCGAGGCTGGGAGGTCGACGGAGAGATCTCCGGTCAGCTGGCCGAGGAAGAAGAGGGATGAAGGGGTCGGCTGTAGCAGGGAGGAGCGGGGTGGTCTCGGCCATGGGGGGGAAGTTCACGGTGGGGAGGAGTCGGAGGGGTCTCGACCATAGGGGGGCGGCTCAAAGCTGGAGTCGAGGAAGACGAAGTCGGGGAAGGAGAAGAGGGGGGTGGTGATGATGATGGTGGTGACCGATGATGGTGGTGGCTGTGGAGGGAAGAGGGCGGACGGGGACAGCTCGGGGAGAGGGTGGTGGAGAACAGGGAGGGTGGCGGTGGTGGCGTGTGGTGGAGGAGGTGGAGGTCGAGGTGGAGGAGTTGGCTGGACGAGGCCGGACGGGGGTCGGGGTCGGGGAAGGGGGCTCGGGGGAGGGAGAGGGCAGTGGAGCTCAGCGGCGGGGGGGGTTTGGCTTCGCCGCGGGGGGGGGGGGGTGCGAGAGACGGAGTGGCTCCGGCGAGGGGGGGCTCGCCGCTTCGGCGGGGGGGGGGGGGGGGTCAGCTGCGGCTTGGGGGATCGGGTTAGGGATTGGGTTTTTTTTTTTTGGTTTTTTTTTCTTTTTATTTTTCTTTTATAGAAAATAAATAGATATTTTAAGTAAAATATCTAAAGATATTTTCGGGATATTTTCGGGTGGGTCCCGCCTCCAAATGGACGGTGCAGGTTCATCGGCCAATGAGGGGGTGACACCTCGCAGGAAAATTTGCAGAAAAGTCCATGTAATTTCATAAATTGCGTAAAGGTCCTATTTTGGGAATTTGCGCAATTACGAAATTGTCTGAGAAAAATACCCGATTCCTAAAAATTCTAAAATGCACAGAACTGAGGGAAATTGCTATGTGAGGGCCCTGGGGGGATGGGGGTGAGTCTGGGCAGGGACTGGGCCTGGTTTCTGGGTGATACGGGTCACCGTATTTATTAATTAATAAATACTGCGCACGGTGTTCTCTAATTATTTAGAGGCAGGTAGGACCATAATTTTAATACGGTATCAATATACTAAATGTAGTATACTCAGTGTAGAATATTAACGTATTTTTGTTTGGGCAAAACAGGTGCATGTTGGGTCTCAAATCTCTATTGGAACAGGGATGGGTACAGATCTAGGAATTTAAATACGTACGTTGGTAACGATATTTGTGCGTCTAATACGAGGCTCAAAATAAAGTATCTGGGAGTTGCACAAAGTGCAAGAAAATAGGCTAGCATGTCTAGGAGAGGTATGTGAACTTTGTTCGGGGATAACAGTCAAGGTAAAGCTCCAAATAATTCGGTGATGGACAGGTGCACAAGTCAATAGGATATGTAAGCAAAATAAATTAAAATATTGCCATAAATCCTAATTTGTTAAAAACAATCCTAAAATGCTGGAATCTGGTCGAGGGGGTTTACAATATATATACATAAATATAAAATATACATATATTCAAATGTACATTATATATATGAAATTGAATAACATATATATATGTACATAATAATATAATACATTAGATATGGTATATAAATACATTATGTAAATACAACCGTACATCTATAAATACATGTATACATATATCTACATTAAATAAACTATGAAACATATATACATATATACATAAGTACATAAATATGTATACAAATACAATACATATCATATATACATATATATACAAGTATCAATACGTAAATATATTTACATACATTAAGTATTATATACATAATACATTATACATAAATACAAACATATATAATTATATTATACGTTCATATATACATTAATACATTAAAAATACACATTGTACATATATACCTATAAACAAACATATATACATATATACATATAACAACTATATATATATATATATATATATATATAGATATACATATATATATACAAGTATCAATACGTAAATATATTTACATACATACATTAAGTATTATATACATAATACATTATACATAAATACAAACATATATAATTATATTATACATTCATATATACATTAATACATTAAAAATACACATTGTACATATATACCTATAAACAAACATATATACATATATACATATAACAACTATATATATATATATACATAATATACCTAAATATATAATAAGCATATATATATTTATACATAAATACAGATATATATACATACATATATATTATGTAATACATATATATACATGAAATAATACATATATATATATATATATATATATATATATATATACACACATTAAGTGAGGGGGTATACCGTATTGTGTCGTGTCTGGGGGGGTGTTCGTCGTACGAGGGGTCGTCGCCGGCGAAGGGGGCAGAGCTCCGGTGGTGCACGGAGGAGCAGCGGGGGCAACAGCAGCCTCGGCAGCAGTTGCAGCAGCTGCAGACGGCTCTGGCAGCAGCAGTGCGGTGGTCGAGGGTGGCTGACGGCGGTGGCGGGGTCGTGGGGGAGCTGGAGGTGGTGGTGCACTGGCCGTGGACGACCAGCGGTGGTGGGGAGGGGTGCCCGGGAAAAAGGAGACGGGTAGTGGTGATGTTGGTGATGGTGGTGTTGGTATCGACGGCGGTGAGGGTGGTGGAGATGGTGAGGAAGGTGGTCGAGGTGGTGAGGAAGGTGGCCAAGGTGGTGGTGGTGGACTGGGGTAGCCGGGGAAGGAGAGTCGGGGCGTCGGGTCGGGGAAGAGGGAGTCGGGGGTGGTGAAGAGGAGCTGCTGTGGTTGCTGGTGGGGGGTGGCAGCCGCTGGTGGTGGCGGCAGGGGGTGCCTGGGAGGAGGGTAGTCGAAGGGGAAGCCGGGTTTGGGGTGGTCAGAGGCGGAGGTGGCGGTGGTTAGCTGAGGGTTGGGGTCGGGTTGGTGGTGGTGTAGTGAGGGTGGTGGTGGTGGTGGTGGTTTATTAATTTCTAGGTTTTCTTATGTGTAGATGTGTGTGTGTGTGTGTTTTAGAGAGAGAGTGTAGGTAGTTTATGTAGGAGATATAGAGGGGGGTCTCCTAGGGATTAGGGCCGGCTGGGGTAGTTTTTCTAAGGGTGAGGGAGGCTTCATCATGATGAGGGGAGGGCTAGTGTTGAAGGGGTTTAAAATGGAGGGTGGTGATGGAGTTGGGGAAAATTGCACCAAGTACAATCAAATAAGTAGGGAAAGGGTATGGAACGGTCAAGGGAGGGGGGTTGTGTTCTTCATGTGGTTGGACCAATGAGAGGGGGACACCTCATGGCTTAATTGCATAAAAGTCCCTGAATAATTGGGAAATTGCACAATAATTAGAATTTAAGATTTGATGTGGCAAAACACCATGTTTGGTGTTAGGTATTGGACCAATATGGTGTGTGGTGTTGGTTTGAGCCTTGAGGGTGTGGGTGTGGGTGTGGGTTTGGGTTGGAGTTGGGTCTAGTTTTGGGTGAGGTTGGGTCATTATATTAATTTAATTAAAATTAATGCGCTAGGTGTTCTTTAATTAATTAAAAATATATGGGGTCAAAATTGGGTGGACACAAGCGTCATGGACGTAGTGGACTTAGAGTAGAATAATATCATAATTTGGGTTGGACAAAACGGGTTGATGTTGGGTCCCAATTTCGATTGGAATGGACAAAGAATGCAAAGCTGGAATTAATTGAATTTACGTACGGACGTTTGTAACGATTTTTGTGCGACTAAAATAAAGCACAAGAAAGAGTATTTGTGAGTACACAAGGGTCAAAATAGTAGGCTGGTATGTCTAGGCAAAGTGTATAGAATTTATTTGAGGGTAATAGCTAGTGTAGTGTCCTAAATATCAGAGCAACCGTAAGGTGCACTAAGCGATTACAATATCGTACAAAATTCTAAAATGCTGTAATCTAATTCTAGTTATCTCCAAATTAAATCTAGTCTCTTTATCTAGACTAAGTAAACCTAAATTTGGTCGAGGGGGTTTACAATCTACCCAACTTATAAGAATTTCGTCCTCGAAATTAAAATAACACATATTAAGCTATAAATCATCAAGCAATGCTACGGACATACCTAGGACTGGTGGAGCTGGCGTTTGTACTATCTGTTGGGCTCTATCGCTATACTGGGAACACTCCTGAGCTTGATGTTGGGTTGATCCGTACCTCAAACACAGTCCTAATCTTCTTTTGCAATCTTTCTGAATATGTCCCTTCTTTCTACAGAAGTGACACGTCGGTAGCTCTCTCTGCTGATACGGCACAATCTTCTGTTGCGTCTGCACTCCTGAATGACGGATCGGTCCTCCTGCTCCGAGCTGAGCTCTGGCTGGTGCGGTCGTGCTGGAACGTCTCGATCCTCTGCTAATGGCCTCCTGGATCCTCACCTCTGAAAGAACCTCTTCATAAGAGATCATCGTCTGTGTGGTGGTATACCTCTGCAACTCGAAGGTAAGGCCGTGATGGAATCTTCTGGCCTTCTCCAGGTCGTTGGGTATCAGGACGGCACCAAATCGGCTAAGTCGACTAAAGTCCGCGTTGTATGCATCTACGGACAGATTTCCTTGCTCCGGGTGCAGGAACTGGGAGTAGAGGGCATTCTTGACCGTAGCCGGGAAATACTTCACATTAAAGTACTCTAAAAACTGGTCCCACGTCTGCGTCTTGCCTACGCTGCGCTCTATGGATTTCCACCAGTGATGGGCGTTGCCTTTCAGTTGGGCCCTCACTGCGGTCATCCAAAGGTCTGGATGTAGCTGAGAAGCCTCTAGTAACATCTCCGTGTTGGCAACCCAATCGGAGATCTCTTCTGTGGTCTCGCTGCCCCAAAAAAGTATCCGGGCCTATCTGGCAGAACCATCGTACAGTACCAACTGCCTGAGCTGGTGGAGGTGTTGGTACGGGTGTTGGGGCAGGTGTCCTCTCCATAACTGCCATCAAGCTCTTTCTCAACATCTCGGTCTGATGCCATTGTGCCTGCATCATAGTCTGGAAAAATTCGAATATCTGCGACTGTTCCTCTGGACGTGGCATCTGTGGTGGAAATGACGGATGTGATGGCAATGGGCCTTCTGGCTGCGTCGTAGGAGTCTTCTCAGACGTCGGTCTCTCTGACTGAGGCATCGACGTAGCCCTGGACGTCTGGCCCTCGAAGTGCTGTGGGACAGTCTGAGAAGTCTGGCCCTCCGGCAGTTGCGTCCGATCGTCAGGAGAAGTCTGGTGCCAATGTATCATCGGGGCCTGGGGAATCACCGGTGCCTGTGGTGGAGGCTGCTCTCCGGGTGGTACAGGGGGTATATCCTCCCTTGGTGCGGTGGTGGATGACACAATGGCGCTGTATGCCTCGCGTCCGCTGCGCAAGTTCATCTTGCTGCAAGAAATATAACTTCATTAAAAGAGTACGGGAATAACAAACATGATGCATATATTTAATCAATCAATTGCGAAGGAGGTTCAAAGACGAAAATCAAAGTGGATGAGATCTATTAATTTCTGTCCTATTGCAGGCTCGCTGGGCATGTTACCATACCACAAGCGATAAACGGAGACCTGCATGGGCCACCACTAAAACCATGTCACGTCCCAGTCCAAAAATATACGGGACCAGGCCACGTGGCATTGGCCAGCTGACACGACTCCGAAGGATATCCCAATTTAATGGATCCTATCGAAGCGTGCTACGCTGTCCTAAAATACTAACAAGTCTAATATGCTAATAAACAGCAGGTAATGTCTAATCTCATCCACAAAATAAAATATCATGATGACTGAAATAAATACTGGTAAATAAAATACAAGAGTCTGAATATCCATAATACATCTGAAATAGTCTGATGGGGACAACCCCACTGAAATACAGCAATGGAATAAAAGTGCAAAAAGGAGTAAGATAACTAGACTAGAGCATCAGCTAGCTAGATAAGAATGCTCTAGTCTGAAACAACTGCATACTCAAATCACGGGAACTCCTCTGGAAATGCCTCGAAGTCCTCAATTAGGAATCCTGTCTCTACTCCTGCTCCGTAGATGGTCGGGTACAAGTGCTCGTCTGGATCTAGAAGGGAACCAGGTCCTCAGAGGAACGTAACAAGATACAAAAATGCATGCCATAAAGTATATACCGTATAAACTCAAGGGTGAACTAACCAGATACGTGTAATACACTTTAAAGACAACCCTGGTATGTATGGGTAGGTGAAAGGTATAAAGCATAGCGTCGAGCCAGAGGCTAAGTACCTGGCATTAGCTGTAAACTGGATGCCAGGAGTATATGCTGACTACATCACCGATCATGATAGCGCGCAGCTAGTAACCTCTGCCGGATGTATCGACAAGCATATACGCCCATAATCGGGAACCTGAGCCCATAACCGGGTAACACATGGCCCATAACCGGGTAACACTGAGGCTCACGGTCCCGTAGTTTACTCTGAAACTACGACAGCCAAATGTCTGTCCCATACGCCTACTAATTGTCTTCCCCGCCCAATGTCAATGTACAAGTCGTGAACACGACGTGGACATTTCATACTATGATGCAAGTCGCTACAGAAATAAACAACTAAGCTAAATTTCATCACACGTGCTGCTCATACTGATGGCCAGTCAGTCATGAAGCACGTGTCCCTACATGATCTCACTCTGTGACGTGTAATAATACGTGTCAAGGCCTGGAAAGTCATATTGATAACTCCTCAACTTTAGGTGGGTCCACTAGACACTAGGTCAAATACAAGTCCTAACGTCAACGCCTTAGTTGACTACACCCGAGTCTTCTCGAACGCGCACAATTAATATTAAAATAATAAAACATGCAACTAGATAATATCTGAATTTAAACAGTAACAACAAGGCAAGGTATACTTGCCTGAAACTCTGGTGTGCGCAAGCAATGCTCCGGAACCAGCAGTCAAGGTAGCACCATCTCGGATGCCTACGAACAGATAATAATAATTATAAACCTCTACTTACACTATGCTTATTACTTATGCTAAAATAATACATGTATACATACCTATCATATATCCATATATCTATATTAAATAAATTTATAAACATACATACATTTATATACAATTTATACATATAGACATATGTACATATACATTCATAAATACATATCTACCTAGGTACATAAGTACATGTATACACATATATATTTATAGAAATAACAACATATATACCTATATTACAATACATATATACCTAATATAAATTAATAACATATATATATATGTTGTTAGGGACGGCCGACGGTCGAGGGACGGCCGGCGGCGGACGTTTCCGGCGGCGGGGAGGTCAGGGGTCGGGTCTGAGCGGTTTGGGAGAGAAAGGGATTCGGGTCGGGTTTCAACGGGTCGGGTCGGGTCTGCGGATCCGGCCCGATCCAAATCAAAATGCGGGACGGGCGTGTCCAAGCGGGTCGGGTCTGACCCGGATCCGACCCGCTAGCTGAGCGGTCCGGTTCGGGTAGACCGGCCGGTCCGGTCCGGTTTATTTTGGTTTGGTTTAATTAAATAAACCCGGTTTATTTTGGTTTAATAAATTAATTAGTTTTTAGGGCTTTTAAAATCCATCCGGGGTCCAATAAATTCTCGAAAAATTACCCTATGTCTAGATTTTCATTTTACACCATAAAATATTATTTTCATAATATTTTAATATTATTTATTATCAATTAAAATCATTTAATAATTAAAACACCTGAATTTAATTACAGAAAATTCCCAGAAAATTCCAAAAAATTGTGAAAAAATCCAAATTTAAAAATTCTTGAAAATCAGGGGGTTTACAAGGGAAGTGCTTTCTAGCTATTTTGCTTATTCTGGGAACGTTGGTGATATCTATTTCAGCATCCAGAGACATTTGTTCTGAGGCCATAGCTTCTGATCCTGTGAGCGTGACATCTGGACGTTACACTTTGCAGTTTTCTTACCAGGCAAGATACATTGCCAAATTGTTTACAGTACTTTGCATGCTTAGTATATTTCTGTATATTTATTGCATTTCTGTTTATTTATTGCATGTGTAGTTCCTTTCAGTCATTACTATATATTAGATATGTTGACACACACTTGACACTTAGCATCATGAGAGGACAATCATTAGGCGTATAGGCTTTTAACCACTCTGGTAAACCGTAGTATATAGTTCGCACTACGGGCGTGTGTCGCGCTAGTCGCTACCCCCAAGGTATGTCGATTTCTGTAGAGTCGCGCTGGTCGCTACCCCCGAGGTGTGACGATTTCTGATGTCCACTGGCGGGTGTGTGAGTTGTGAGGCTTAGATCGAGTAGCCTACCCTTGCCCATACGTCGAAAAGTTGTCCTTATTTGCATTCATATAGATTATCTTGTACAGCGTAATTATATATTTTCAAACATTATGCATGTTTACTGTATTCAAATTGGCTTGCTTCTATGTATCTTGTTACGTCCCTCTGAGGACCTGGTCCCTTTCCAGGTGTATCTGTTCTTGAGTATTCGCAGGAGCGCAGATTTGAATGGTTACATATGTTTCGAGGATGTCTTCTCTTCGAGCCTCGTGATTGTTAGCTGGTATTCCTATATTGTGTTTATTGTGTTGTACTTTTTCATTCGAGTTGGTAGTGGATTTGTTTCCATCCAACTATTATCCTTAGATACTTATATTGAGATCTAGTTTCATAGATACTGGTTATTTATTTATATTTAATTTTCGTGGACGAGATTTAGATTATACCCTGTGACTTGTGATAGATTTATACCAATTGTGAATTTGATATTCATATTACAGCGTACGTATGGGTTATGGTTTCCATATATTAGAGTTGCCATATCCATGCGGCTGGCATGCTTACGTGTCCTAGTCCTATGTATTTTGGGACTGGGGCGTGACATATTTTTGTGGTGGCCCATGCAGGTCGAGAGCATATTGTCTAGGTTACGTTACTGTACTCATGTGGATTTTCCCATAGACATGACACATGAAGAAACATATTTTTCACTCATGTGGATTTTCTCATGATTTTTCGGGATGTGCAACGCCAACATCGTCCACCCCTTTAAACCTAGCCTTGTATTTTAAACAATGCAAATCTTATACCATCCTTGACTTTCTATCGTGGCTTAATTTTAATTTCGAGGACGATATTTTTATAAGTTGGGTAGAATGTAAAATCCCTATTCCTAGAAATCGTATATACCCTTTTTAATTATTAATTATTAATTTAATTATTGTAATTAGTGGCTAATTAGGAGAAATAGATTTTTATTAATTTTTATTTTAGGTGTTGGTGCACTTAGGGGATTTATGGGACCATTAGGAATTTTTTCGAATTTATTTCATGTAGGAGACCCCTTGAGCAGTTGCTAGCTTAATGGTATGTATTAGTGTAATTCTAGATTTTTCTATGAGTATATATATATATATATATATATATATATATATATATATATATATATATATTAAAAGAATTATAAAGAAAAAAGATTAGAAAAAGAAAAGAAAAGAAAAACTATTAATAACTATTAAAAACCATTACTTACTTAACTACTCCAACCCATTTCCATGCAAACCACTATATGATAAGCATGCAAAGTACTGTAAGCAATTTGGCAAGGTATACTTGCCTGGCAAGAAAGCTGTAAAGTGTAAGCGTCAAGACGTCAAGCACAAGGGATCAGAAACTATGGCATCAGAATGAACGTCTTCGGATGCTGAAATAAACATCACCAACGTTCCTATAACAAGCGAGATAGTCAGAAAAGTCTACCCTTTCGTCCAATTTGGACACAGGGACAAACGGTAATTTTGGGTCAAAACGAGGTCCACATGTGGCCCACCTTGCACCAAAATACGTGCCAGAGTTAAAGGTCTCTAAATGGAATAAATTATAGGTCAAACAAATTTTAAACGTCGATACGAACTCAACGGTATGTCCAATTTTAGATTTCGGTTAGCCAATCACAAATTCGCCCTTCAAGTCAAATCGTGGGGCCTGCGAATAGGCGGCTTGGTCAACTGTCTCAGAATCGCGTGAAACTTGGGTCACAGGACCAGCGTGATACCACGAATCCAATGGAGCAAGTTTTGTCGCATTCTAACGAGCGTACACAAAGTGGGATGCTACTTTATAAAAGTTACGATACAGAGACTTTTTGCTAATACAGATTGATTCCGACGCGCACACATGTCTGAATCAACTTTCGTGAAAGTTCATACCTCAGGATATACCATACGCGCCTTTCGGTGCAATTGGTATGCGACGAGGCAGTCCCGTTTGGCATAGCGCACTCCGTATCACAAAATCTTAGTTTTAAAATATCAAGTTTTTGGTCGTTTTGGAGGCCGAATAATTTAACAGATAAAATGAATTAATAAAAACTAAAAGAACAGTTAAATTCTCGGTTATATTGGGAAACAAATTCTTTCAATTAGATTTTGAAAATATTAACAGGTCGGTGGCAAATTAGGCATGAACATGGAGGTTTGGATTGAAATTCGGGACTATTTTTGGTCAGTTTTTCGGCCAACTTTCGGTCAATTTTTTGACTAATCCAGAGCACGAAAACTCGTCCCGCTTGAAGAAAATCCTAGAGGGTTAGGTTGTGAACGTACACGGATAAACCGCTCGCAAAAAGAATCAAAGATGAGGGAGATATCATACCGTGAAGTAGAAAACTCAGGGTCTGCGCTGCTACGCGCGCGGACGGGCGGACTGCGGCGATCGCCGACGACGCGGGGCGGCGGCGCCGGCGACGCGGGGCGGCGGCGCCGGCGAGACTGCGGTCGGCCGTAGGTCGGGGACGTGGCCGCCGAGGGCTGAGGTAGGGTATTAGGGTTATGGTTTAGTTTGTTATATATATATATATATATATATATATATATATATATAGAGAGAGAGAGAGAGAGAGAGACCGGGGCGGGGGGGGGGGTTCTGGGTTCGGGTGGGGAGGGAGGGGAGTTTAGGAGTTGTGTTTAGGTTTGTGTTTTAGTTTAGGATTAGATTAAGAGTTAGGTTTTTAGGTTTTTATTATTATCCTTTTCATTTTATTTTATTTTAATTTTTTTTTATTTCTATTATCATCATTATTTATTTATTAACATATATAATTACATATATAGATGAGATTATATAAAAATTCAAAAAGAATATTTACACACAGAATAAATTCTAAAAAATCTTTCACCCTTTAACAAGACTCAAAAAAATAATAATAAATCGTTTTGTGGAATAGTTCTAAATGAGTATTTATATAATTAAATTAATTAATAAAATTTATTTTCTAATTAACTACGAAAATACTCTAAAGAAATTCAATAATTTAATAAAAATACTTTAAATAAAAATTAAATTTTTAGGAAATTTACAGTAATAAACATAAAAAATAGAAAAGATTTGTGTAAAAAATAAGAGAGCTACGTTTAATAAATCAAAAACATAAAAAAAGTTCATGTAAATAATGCTAAAAATATTTATATGACAAAAAAGTCTATAATTTCTACAAATATGAGAACAGTTTTAGTCCTCAAGCAGAAATGGGGCTTCCCTCCATCTCCCATAAGAAGTGGACAAAAGTAGAGCTTGTGAAGTGGACTAAACTAGAGCTTGGTTGGGCTATGTTTTCCAAAGCACAACACTTAAAAGCATCTCCAAACCCATTGTGACTTTGGAAAAAAGTTGTTGCCATATTGGAATGACAAAATTTTATTTAAAAATTTTTCTCCAATGCAATTGTCTTACGTGATAAAATTTATAGAAGACATTGTGAAGTTAGTTATCTAGTTATGGAGAAATTATTCTGCGAGCTGGGCTCACCACATGACAGTGGTGAGCTTTGATTCTCCTCCAATAATACATTGTCATGCCACTTTCTGGATTTTGCCTCTAGTTTAGTCTGTAAATCAGAGAATTGTGTAGCAATGCACTATTGGAGGAGAATCAAGATTCACTACTAACACATGGTGAGTCCAGACCCAGTCCTAACGCACGGCAGATTAGGCCACCACCTAGGACCCAAGCTGAATGGAGGGCACTAACTAGTTATCAGTCATAGTATGCTGGAGGTGGACGCAATTTTTTTCTTCTTCATTATGCAAGAGCCTACTGCACCCAGTGACCCAGGTCCGACCCAAACATAAGGGAAAATTAGCTATTTTTATTGGAGCCTAGACCAGTATTCCAATTCTTTCCGGTTCCAAATGAAGCAAATTAATTAGTTTAGGATGTTTCTTCCTAGAAAAGAAGAAGAGTCATGTATGGTGGTTTTTTCTTCCCAGGAAAGAAGAATCGACAGAGTATGGCTGCTTCTTCATCGGAAAGACGAATCGACATATGGTTGTTTATTCAACGGTAAGAAGACATGAAGCATCCACAGTCACTTGTTGTTCCTCTTATATATTCATGCATTACTTAGCAGTTAGCCCCATCTTCCTCACCTTTCTTAATTCTTCCTCTTTTGTTTTGTTATATGAACATCAGAACAGAAAAGAAAAAATTGGGTATTTTAATTTTTGCTTATCATTTATCAATTTGCAGTTGCAACAAGCAAGCATGCAAGTATGTCCCCTGATCCGGATTTGTTTGCCTCTGTATTCGTGGCTGCATCGGGACTAAGTTCTCTTTGAGTTCCAGCACGATGTGAGCCAGAGTCTGCATCGACGTGTTCAGAGTCTGCATCATAGTTTCGAGTGCCTCAAGGCGTTGTTGGTGTCCGGACCCCTCACCGTGTTCGTCTCCTGCCATATATACTTGCATTACATGGGATGAGATGGACGGAAGGGTGGACGTCTCACTTTTCGTCTCAGATGCCTGAGTCTCACTGTCCTCAGGTAGAACGGGCATCGCAGCATCGTCTTCAGAGTTTGAAGGATTGCTATCCCTAGTTCTGATTGCAGCCTTATCCTGGTGGGAGTGGCTACTCCTAGTTATGCTGTCATCCGCTCGTGGAGATTCACTGTCTTCTCGGAAAGATGATTGGCATGTGACACCGAGGGGTTGCTACCCCTAGTTCTTGTTCTCGAGCGCGTGCCTTGAAATACCCCCACAGTAGGCGCTTGTTTGTTATCCCGCGGACGGCTTCATGATGCGCTGACCGACATCCTCAGGTGGGAAGAGTTTTTCATGATGCGCTGACCGAATTGGTTTAAGTGCGACTGCAGCACCCAAGTGGACCTGGGAAGGCTTTAAGGGTTGACCCACATCTGGCACATGAGTGCCTGGATCATCCCTATACAGTTTTTCATCAACAGCGTGCGTGACAACTAACGGCACATGCTTCTGGGGAGCTGGTTGCACAGCCCCTTGTCACGCTCCAGTCCCAAAATACGTAGGACTAGGAATACGTAACATGCCAGCTACACATTCGACCATACTCTGGTCCAACTCGAATACGTATAAGTTGTACTATAATGGTCACTGTCTAGATAATACAGTAAATATAACTATATCTCAATCCACAATGAAACAAAATACAAGAATAAGCTCAATGTGCTAAAGTCGGCCGTCCAGTAACACACAAACTCAAATAGACTCGAGAAAAAAATAAGAGTCTATAAAAGTAGGCTATATCAGCAAATAAAAGAACAATATGGATAATAAATAGAACTACGGTAGAAATGATATAAACACCTAGTACTAATGTCTGCATGACAAGGCGATAAGTATCAGCAACTCCAGAAAGGCTCCACAACAGTCTATGCTGCAAAACTGGTAAGGAACCAGGTCCTCAGAGGGACGTAACAAGGTACAAGAAATAGCTTGTCAAAAGTAAAACAGTAACATAATATAGAGCTCAGAGGTAAATTATTATAACCATCTAAGTACTATGCAAGTAAGAGAATCACTCATACTCAGGTAGGAGTCTGTGTGTGTGAACCCCAAGCAGTCTAATAATAATAATAATCACTCAGGACTCGGTGTCACGAACCCAAAGTAGGCAAGTATATCTCTCAAGGATCCTGATCAGGGACCCTAGAGTAAGCATGTAAATATGACCAAAGCTCTGTACAGAGACTAAGGAACGCATGTATATAAATTTTCGCCCAAAGTACAATGTAGACTCTCCCCTCCCGTGTAATATCACGTATCATGTCACAAACTAGTGAGATCAAGACCTCTAACTATCACAACGAGTCATAGTACAGTATAAATAAGTATCCTGTGACTAGTCCTAGAATCCCTATACATAATCCATACACCAAGAATATATCATTAAAGATTATTTCACATAAGGTTGTATCGAATGTTCTATGGTCTATCGTGCTAAGAATACAAGCACGTATCATGGATTCGAGGTAATGACTTTCTATCTACGATACTCGACTCCACTGGTGGACATCGGCACCCGAATAAGGTTGGACACAAGATATCGTATATCGGCCATAGGGTAACCACATATACATCATAAATAACAAGTAATAGTAATAACTAACTAAGTAAATAAATAAGGAACTGTGATACATCATGGCAAGGTATATTTGCCTGGATCCTGAATGATGGCATAGCGAAGTCCAGGTAGTGAGCTCAACTCGCCAACTGCTTCCGAAAAGGTGGAATCCACCCGAACGTCTCCGGATGCTGCAACAGACATCACCAACGTTTTCAAAATATAAGAAATAGCTATGATTGACTACCCACAAGTCTGATTTGGACACAGGGACTAAAACGATAATTTTGGGTCAAAGCGGTATCCAACTGTGACCCATTTTGTACCGTAAAATGTGCCGAAGATAAAGTTCTCCAAATTTGACAAACTTAGTATCTACGAGTCAAGAACAATTATACGATCTCAACGGAATGTCCGAAATTGTATTCCGAGGAGTCGGTCACAAAATCGTTCGTCAAGTGGAACCGTGGGACCCGCGAAATGGTGTTTCGTCAACGTTCTCAGAATCGATTTGCGAAATGATCAAGCGAAATGATCAAGGGATGATCGAGATAGGGGCCTCCCAAACTAGCTCGGCAACTCATAATACCGAGGACGGTTTTGTGCACAGTACTACGTCGGGTGGCGTACAAGCAGTCTCCGGCGTAGCGGCGGTGCGGGGATGGATGGTGATGCCTTGCCAGGTAGTGGGAGTCTTGCCGTTCAGTCCCATGAAATCCTGAACTAACAACGACAACAACGGTCGTCATGTCCGGGAGCAGAGGACTGGTCGGCACCAAGGTTCCAGGATCGAGGGCGATTTGCGTCAGATTTCCGGTTACGCCGTGCGTCGAGGGCAGCGAAGGAAGGCTCGACGTTGGTATTGGAGGGAATACAAAGAGTTTGTTTGATCTACACAAAACTTGCCGAAAAAGAAAGATAGCGCCGATAGTTAGATTTAGGTACAAAAGAAGAAGAACAGGGAAGAGGCTGCTCATATATTCATATAGATAAGGATATATATTTTTATCTTCGTATATACATCATATAGTTATTTTTGTAGATATAGGTTACTTTATACATTGCCTTTTAAATTAGATTTAAAACATTTTCTGGTAGGATTATAGCTTTAGGATTCGTATGTGTGTAGGATTCTTAGGATCTCTATATTTGTTTAGTTAACGATAGAGAGAAGGGTTCTCGGGTGAGCGCTGTTAGGGTCGGGTTTAGGCCTGAACGTGGGTCTGGGTGTCGAATAGTTTAGGTTAGTTAGGTTTTGTTTTGTTTTGTTTTATTTTTTTAATATTATTATTATTATTTCTCTTCTTTTTTTTTCTATTTTATATATATATATATAAGTAAGTATACCAGAACAGAAACAGATTCAACTCACTCTCGTCTTAAAAATTATACAAAATCAGAAAATAAACTTTGTTCATAAATAAATTCTAGGAAAAATTTATATTACTTTATAACAATTATTCTCGCACATAAACATATATTTTTGTCAAAATATTTTAATTACTAATTGTAACAAAATATTTGTATAAGTTAGTAAATCGAAGTAGTATATGTTTTTTTTCTTTAAAAAAAAAAAAACCAAATTTTTTTTAAAATTAAAAATAAAAATAATAAAATTTGTTATTATCATTAAATATTCTCAATTCTTTATTCCTTGTATCAAATTTATATTGGTAATACTACTTTTATTATTACTATCAATGGTAAACCTAAGACTTATCCACTCTCATCCTTCCTTCCTCACGTCCTCCATCCGAGCCACCACCATCATCACCAGTGTGGCCGCCGCCATGCTCGTGCCAACCGCGCTCTCTCCAGAGTGCGCTTAGCCGAGGCCAACGTCGCGCACGTCTCCTCCCCACCCGCGGCTATTCAACCGGTGGGAGCACCGGAGCCTCGTCGGGATCCGCCTTCACCAGCCCTGCCTTCACTACACGACCACGCGAGCCCTCGTCAGCGCTGATGCTTCCCACGCGAGCTCGACGTCCCTGTGACTGCACCACCGTTCCGACGATGAACTGCGGGCAGGAGAGTCTGCCAACTACGCCGGAGAACCCACCCCCCCCCCTCCCCCCCCTGGCTGTACGTACGCGAGCAGAGCCGCCACCATCTCCGCAAGACTCCTCGACGAGTTCACCTACCTGCCACTCCGTCACTCGTCACCCCATCGTGCCTGCGGCCAGTCGAAATATCAGTGCTCACCGCACCGTTCCGACCCCTGGCCGTCGACCTCACGCTCAACCTGAAATGGTTGGGCCATCTCCAATAGACCAATAAACATTCGGAGATAGAAATTCTCTGCACCGAAGAATACTACTACAAACACAAGAAGAAGATGGTTTGATATCAGCACTCAAAAAATTATTGTTCTTCAGGTATTTTATTTTCAATAGTTTTGCCCATTCAGAGGTTGGGTTAGTTAGGAATCTCCATCCAAGTTTGGTAACCAGGGACAAATTAGTAAACTCAGGATTGCGTATCCCTAGACCCCTTGAGCTTTTGTAGTAGTAAAGACCGACCAATTGGTAAAATGCAGTTTCCTCTTATCCTCTGGATCTCCCCACCAAACCAAAATTCTCTCTGATATTTGGAAAGTTTGTAGGTGACACGTTTAGGAATAATATAGGTTGAGAGATGATACGTAGGTAGAGAAGATAGTGTGGCCTTGATGAGAACAGTTCTACCTGAGTGAGAAAGACATTTGCTTTTCCATCCCTTGAGCTTGGAGGAGGTGGTATTAAGAAGAGGAGTATAGGTGGAAACTCTCTTCTTCTTTTTACTGTAAGAGGAAATGTCCAAGGCATTTGTCATGAGGATTCATATGACTTACACCAAGAATATCCAAGAGGATTTGTTGCATATAGCAGTCCAAACTACGGGATGTATAAATCGAAGATTTGTCAAAATTTACTTGTTGGCCTGACCAACGTTTAAAATCTATAAGGAGTCGTTTAATCTGAAGTGTGTTTCTGATAGAGCAATCACCAAACAGGATAATGTCATCCGCAAAAAGCAAATGGGTATACGGGTCCCAATTATTATTGATCTTGATACCGCTGTATAGAGAATCACTTTCAAGGATTTTAATCTGGACAGATATTAATTCCCCACATGAAGATGAAAATATACGGAGAGAGTGGACAGCCATGTCTAAGACCTCGGTTATGATAGAAAGTTGTGGAGGGGGAGCCATTTATAAGCAAGACAAATGATACACTGTTAATACACTGCATAATGAGTTCCAAAGTTTTGCCATGCATACCGAAGTCTTGAAGGACTACTAATAACTTCCCAACTCATTATATCAGACGCCTAAGACATATCCAATTTAAGAGCAAATGCACTCTTTTTGGGACTCAACTTGGATATAGAGTGGAAAAGCTTTTGAGCAATGATAACATTATCACATATTTGTCGACCAGGAATGAATGCATTTTGATGATGACTGATCAGTTTGTGGAGAAGGGGACGTAATCTGTTAGCAATGATTTTGGTGATCGTTTTGTATAACACATTACAAAGAGAGAGAGGTCTGAATTCACTTGGATAGATAGGATTGGAAGTTTTAGGGATAAGAGCAATGAAAGTATGGTTTAAAGAGGTAGGCATGATACCTGTGGTAAAAAAATCTTGAACCATACTAGTGACTTCTCTGCCAATGATATCCCAATTGCTCTGGTAGAACAGAGCTGGAAAGCCATCAGGTCTAGGAGATTTATAGGGTCCCATTCCTTCGATAGTTGTCTTGATCTCTTCAGGTGTTGGGATACAGCTTAAGGACTCATTCTCTGCCTTTCCAATCTTTTGAAGATTATTCAGAACATCCACTGGGACAGGTAAAGTACTGCAGTGTTGAAAAATAACATTGAAATGATCTGTCAAAACATCAGCAATACCTGCAGGGGATGTAACACAATCGCTATTGGGAGCTTTGAGGCAGGATATGATGTTCTTCTTCCTTCTGTTGAGGGCCTTCAGATGAAAAAACAAAGAGTTTCTATCACCTTCCTTAAGCCAAGCCACAATAGATCGTTGTTTCCAAAAGAGTTCTTGTTGTAGATGTAGTTTGTTGATGGTAATACTTGAGGCTCTCTCCCTCTTCAATCTGTCTTCTGAGATCGGTTGAGACTGTATCTCCAATAGATGCTTTTCTTTCAATTTGATGTCTTCCTTTATGTGACCAATTCTTTTTTTCCCCCAGGCTTTGAGGGAAGGAAGAAGTTCCTTGAGCTTTGTCTGTAGATTAGTAGAACATGTTGTTTGGTTCCATTTCAAAGAACTAATTTGAAATCTGGTTCTTTAAGCCAAGCAGCTTCGATCCTGCTAGGATAATGAGTTCTCCTCGAGACCATTTGGAGTTTTAAGTAATATATGATTGTGATAACTGTTCAGACTAGGAAGGTGAAGAACTCCATCACATGGAAACAAAGATCTCCATTTATAGTCTACCAAGGCACGGTCTAATCTTTCAGCAATATGGTTACTCGAGGATCTCCTATTAGACCAAGTAAAAGCTGGCTCAATGTACCCCAAATCCATAGCAGAGGATGGTTGGAACCAATTGATGAAATATTTATTTTGGTTAATGTTGAATCCATTCTCATTTGAATTGAGTAGAGAATTACAGTCACCTATACAGGCACAAGGATTTGAAATAGCAGTAGTAGTAAGTAACATTGCTTCCCAGAATGTCTTCCTATCAGCAACCGTCGGCGGGCCATAAATACACAGAAGTGCCAAGGTGGGATATCATCTTTCTGGTGGATGAAGAGATGAATACAATTCGGGGAAGTAGAGAGAACAGCAACATCAATGATATCCTGCCAAAGAACTAGTAGACCACCTGAACGCCCCAAGGAGGAGTGTGCCACACTATTGGTAAAACCAAGTTTATCAGCTAGAGAGTTAGCTACAGTCGACGAACACAGAGTTTCCGCAAGGAAGGCAATATATGGTTTCGTCGATCGGAGAAACGACGGCAAGGATCGAATTATCGGATCGTTTCTCAAACCCCGACAATTTCAGAAAAGGATCATCCCTGTTGCGGGTGTTCGAGGCCAGCCACAGCCTTTGAGTCATCATATTTTTTCATCATCCCCTTGTGTGTTATGGCATTATCAACTTCACTCATCTTCTCAATAACAGAATCCAACAGCTTATGCCATTAATCTATCAGTAGTTTGAATTGAGATTCTCTTGGTAGGCCTCTCATTATTCTCTATTTCAGTCATTGTGAAGGAGGATTGAAAGGGTCGTTTGTTGAGCTTCCTTGTGGGAGAGTAATTCACAGTAGCAGAAGAGCTATTAACATTTTGACTCCCAATCTCACAAGATTGCGAGGAAACTTCAATCAAGTAGGGAGGTTGGATTTTAGGTGATAGGGAAGCCAAAAGAGAAGTGAAGGTTGCAGGGACAGAAGGGTCGTTTGATTTGGCCTTCTGTATATTATAAATTCGTAATAAGTTATTAATAATAGCTTTTGTATATACTTAAATTTACTTTCCTTAAATTCTAATGAAGAATTTTATTTGCATATATGAATTTATGTTAAAACATTATTATTTTAGTGTTATATAAGAGCAATTAATATTTTCGTAAGCAAACCCTAATATGAAATATACAGGTATTATTAATGTATTCGTTTAGATGACCCTAATAAGGACGTCTCTAGATAGGGATGCGTATGTATAACTATGTGATGATTATTGGTTGTTTGTTTGGGTTTGATAGATTCTCTGTGGACTATTGCACTATTAGCATGGATTAGAATTGATCAGACCAGGATACCGCAGTCTCAGCAAAGATTGGACAAATTGAGGCAAGGTATAAGACCCTAATAAGGACTTGTCTCTAGATAGGGATGTGTATGTATAATTATGCGATGATTATTGGTTGTTTGTTTGGGTTTGGTAGATTCTCTATGGACTGTTGCACTATTAACATAGATTAGAATTGATCAGACCAGGATACCTCAGTCTCAGCACAAATTGGACAAATTTAGGCAAGTATACCTTGCATATTTGATTACAGCATTTACATGCTTTTCTTTTCATCTGTCATTTACTCTGGATATGCTATTACCTGCTTCTCTTGCTTATTACCAGTGTACTGTCAGGATCACCTGTTGTCACATAGATATGATACATATATATGATACATGATCATTGTTTTATTTTCTTCTCGATGGAGTTACCTGTATACTTGATAGACTGGCGTATATCTGTTAGAGTTAGAATGGACATGTCGCGGGTGCGTCACTGACAGTAGCATTGGGTGGGGAGGATGGTCATTAGGCGTTAGGGCTGCTACGCATATATCACTATTTATGTATCACTATATATAGTTATCCAAATATTTTCGTGACTGGAGTTACGGACCTATGATTTTATTTACCGGGAGATTCAGTTCCACCCCGGGAGATTTCGTTCCCGGAGCTACGTACGACTATGCACCCCGGGAGATTTCGTTCCCGGAGCTACGAATTTTATTTTTAGAAAGCCCTCGCGTCGAACATTATCCTCATTTGCATATCACACAGATTAGTTAGACCGGTTGTTGTTAGTTGTACATAGACCCTTATTTACTTATGATATTTACTGTATTTTATTTGGCATGTATTTTTATGTATTTTGTTACGTCCCTCTGAGGACCTGGTTCCTTGCCAGGTTATTGCTGACTGCTGACTTAGGATTGGGGGCTTCTTCGAAATTTCAGGTATCACTAGATGATGCCATCTTTATTCTACCGCAGATATTTTTTCTATCATTAGTTTCATAGTATTATAGATAGAGTTGTGGATATGATTATGGTTTTATGGATTATAATAGTTTCTAGACAGCTTATACGTATTCGAGTCGGACAAGAGTCTGGTTGAATGCGTAGCTGGCCATTGCCACGATGCTTGGTCCCACATATTTTGGGACTGGGACGTGACACTTGGCGACCAGAGTCTTGCGAAGTCTTACAGGCCTCATTGAAGAGATCGGTTTGTCCAACATGTCTTCGAATGCCTGTTGGTCGAAGCGAACGTCCAATATTCTCTAGGTCGAACCCAGCTTGGTCAATCGGATTGCGTCACCAGCTTCTCGTCGGAGGAGAAGCTCTTCCCCAGTAGAGTCGTCATTTTTGTCGATATCGCCAAAAAATACTATTGGAAAGTTGAACGAACTTTGTATTGATTGAAAAAAGACAAATAGTACAAAAGAATCTCTAATACGTAGAGTCTAAGTACAATGAAAAAAAATACAAAGAATCTGGACAAGTGTGACGGTGGAGATCGAGCACTGCAGCGGCTCCTTTATTCCGTTGACGATCCAGGACCAAGGAGGGTGACGAGTCTTCTGGTGGCTTCTGTCTTCTTCGCATGTTCTCCTCTCTCTACCTCCCCCATTTTTTTTCTTTTCTATATGTGAGAGATGTCCACTATTTATAGCTTTACTATTTTTGCATGCATGCACGCATGTATGGCAACGCATGTTGCACTCAGCGGGCACGTGGTCGTTCGAGATCTGGGATTGCTGATGCCCATAATGCTCGTGACACGTATCATGTTCTAGTTATTCTGACTCTGACTGTGCCTTGGAAACACTATCGCTCGGCGCATGGAGATTAATGGGGTAGTAATGGCCCATGGCGCAGCTGGCACATGGGAACACTGCTTATGTTGTTAATGGCGTATGATTTTGTGATCGCTTTTGGCGCATGGCTTTTGACCACTTTGGTGCATGGTTCTGTAATTGCATTTTGCTTTTGTTAATGGCGTATATATATAAAAAATTTTTTAGGAATTTAAATATAAATTTATAACTTGAATTTAAATAGATATTTATATAACTTTAATTTCTTTATATAGTTATTTATATAGACATAAAGAAGTTAAATGTAAACAACTAACAACATTAAGTAATAAAAAGTTGAATTTCTTTTATTAATGTCAATAAAATTATAAATGTATATATATATATATATATATATATATATATATATATATATGAAGAAAACATCAAAACAAGTTATCTATATAAAAAAGAAATCAAATATTTTTTTTCAAAAAAAAAGAATAAGTTATTCAAAAAAAATCCAAAAAAATATTTCAACTTATCGTTATATAAATATCGATATAAAGAAATGAAATAAAATTTTAAATTTATATAAATATCGATATAAAGAAATCAAATAAAATTTTGTTACTTAATGTTGTTATAAATTTTTATATAACATAAAATATACAAAAAAATTTACTAACAAATAACTTATAAATTTCAAATTATACAAAAATAACTTAGTAACAAAAAACCTATAAATTTTAACTTGAATTTATTAACTTTTTATTTATATCATATTAACTTATATATACTTATAAATTTCAAATTATACAAAATAACTTAGTAACAAAAAACATATAAATTTTAACTTGAATTTATTAACTTATTATTTATATCATATAACTTATATATAAATAATATACAAACATAAAAAATAATAATAATAAACCGGCCTGGCCTAGACCAGTTTCGGCCTGGTCCACCGCAGATCGGGTCATGGGCTCGGGCTGGGTCAGAAAAAAATTACCAGGCCGGACCGGCCTGGTCCGCTCTCTCTGATGGGTCCGACCCGGCTCGGACCGAATCATGTCAAACTCGATTAGCGCGGGCCGCGGGCCGGCCCGGACCGGACCCATTAACACTAGAGGTGAGTATTCGGTTCATTCGGTCCAAAACCGAACCGAATAAGCAAAACCGAATTCGACCGAAAATAGAATAAGCAAAATCGAAACCGAACCGAAATGGTCCATAATCGAACCAAACCATCGATTTTCGGTTTATTCGATTTTTCTATTTATTTGCATTTTTTTTGTTAATATATATAGTAACTAAATATACCTAGATATATTTAGTATATACCTATAGTATATATTTAGTGTGTATATATATATATATATATATATATATATATATATATATATATATAAATTAATTAAATTTAGTATATACCTATATATATTAATACCTTATTCGGTTTTCGGTTTTGGACCGAAACTGAATAAAAAAATTTAGTATTTTCAAAATCGAACCTGAACCGAATTTTTTTAAACCGAACTGAATCTCTTATTCGGTTCGACTCGATCCGATTTTTGGTCCAAAATCGAATAATGCTCACCCCTAATTAACACCATGAGTTGGCAACAATATGACATTATATACACATTTTAACCACTTAAACACACTTCCAATTCTCCACACTTCTTGACTCTCCATCATGGAGATGGAGATGAGAAATAGGCGTCATGCTTTTCTTCTAGCATACGCAGCGATTTTCGGGTCCGGCCTAGCGCACATCGGCTTGCTACCTCCTCCTCGAGCTCCCCTCGTGGCTTTGGGCGTGTTAATGGTAGTCGTCCCTTCCATGGTGGCTTTATGGTCCGTTGTTAGATGGGTACGTGCTAAGTCAAACACATTTAGCATTGTTCTGTATTGTGTGGATTTAGGCGCACTCATGGAGTTCATACGTCGACTTTTGGGACATCCGCTACTTCCGTGGAGCCCTAGTGATGATGGAAAGAATGATACTCCCCACCCCAGTAGTACAGATAGAGCTGAGGTATAATCACTTTCTTGACCCACTATTTTAAAACCCTTTTTGTTTTCTTAAACCCTAATCTTGACCCACTCTTTTAAAACCTTTTTTTCTCTTTTGTTTATGAACAGATGGAAGCACCACGAGCAGACACCAGTGCCGCAGGCGAAGGTACTAGTCGTCGACCAGGAAATGTATGCTAATTATAAAATGGTTCTGATTTTAAGTCGATTATTAATTATTGGTAATTATAAAATAGTTTTTTTTATTTTAGTCACTTATAGTCGAGGGGGACGAGAT
Source organism: Iris macrosiphon (assembly GCA_036927795.1). Taxonomy (NCBI): domain Eukaryota; kingdom Viridiplantae; phylum Streptophyta; class Magnoliopsida; order Asparagales; family Iridaceae; genus Iris; species Iris macrosiphon. The sequence continues at coordinate 1,242,633 of JAYESA010000012.1, forward strand.
ACTTCCGTGTAGCCCATTATCTGCTAGTGATGATGGAAAGAAGGATACTGGTAGAGGGAGGGGTGGCTTCAAGAAGTTGATTAAATTAGTTACATTGACACATTGGTGGTGGAAGGTTCCTCACCCGAGTAGTACAGATGGAGATGAGGTATACTTACATTGACACATTTGGTGGTGGAAGGTTCCTCACCCGAGTAGTACAGATGGAGATGAGGTATACTTACATTGACACATTTAATCAACTTCTTGAAGCCACCCCTCCCTCTACCAGTATCCTTCTTTCTAGCAGATAATGGGCTACACGGAAGTATCTCGTCCTCCTCGACTATAAGTGACTAAAATAAAAAAATTATTTTAAGAGAGAAAAAAGGGTTTTAAAAGAGTGGGTCAAGATTAGGGTTTAAGAAAACAAAAAGGATTTTAAAAAAGTGGCACGGAAGTAGCAGATGTCCCAAAAGTCGACGTACGAACTCCATGAGTGCGCCTAAATCCACACAATACAGAACAATGCTAAATGTGTTTTGACTTAGCACGTACCCATCTAACCACGGACCATAAAGACGCCATGGAAGGGACGACTACCATTAACACGCCCAAAGCCACGAGGGGAGCTCGACGAGGAGGTAGCAAGCCGATGTGAGCTAGGCCGGACCCGAAAAATCGCTGCGTATGCTAGAAGAAAAACATGACGCCTATTTCTCATCTCCATCTCCATGATGGAGAGTCAAGAAGTGTGGAGAATTGGAGTATGTTTACGTGGTTAAAATGTATATATAGTGTCATATTGTTAGTGCTACAATTACTGGAAAAGGCATAGCTTGTATCAACTTTATGGATACTGGAGGTTACAGAAAACTCGTGAAGAGGTGGAAATCCGTATCTTGAATCCAGTGCTAAGAGTCCTGGAGAAGCAAATGTGGATGCTTGTGAAGAGTGTCATTTAAGAATTTACAGGGTCCTGAAGCTAAAGATGGATACTTGATGATTTTTATGAATGTCATTAGCATATTCTTTGAAAGAAAATGCAGTGGCTGCTGGGAAGTAATCGGATGCCATCTCAGTGGAACCATACAATTCTCTCTCTCCAGAGAAAGGCAAACAGATTTTGCGCCAGAGTATTCAAAACTGTTCTGTGAAGCATTGGCTAACAATTCTTCAAATTCACTAGTAAGGAATTACAGCATTTGCAAGGGAGAAAGCAAGGTAATTACATAACTTGGCGTGGGGGAAGTCAATAGGCTGATGTGAACTTCAAGAAGTTACCCATGTCTGTGTTTTTCAGGAAGACTGAGGTTTTGGTATATACATGCTTTTGAATTGCACCTTATTCTTGATGACTTCTATGGATAAACAGCGGTTCCAACCAGCATTATCAAGGAATGAACCAAGGAGATCCTTCGCCACCCATTACGTAAATTGTGTGCTCAAACAGTAAGGCATGCTGTTTCTACACATTCTTTGTGGATTTCTATATGGCTTCAAAACTATAGCTTCAACCAAGCATAATGCTCATGTAAAGGGCTAGCTTTCGTTTCATCTTCCAGAAAGAGTACTGTAAGACTTTTAGGCCAGGAGAATAAGCGTTCAACAGTGAATTCAGAAAAGATAAAAGAGATGAGCAGTAGTAGAGCAGCATACGAAGAATATATTTGTTGCAAAGTAGAAAAAAAAAATCTCAAGAATTACAATCAAAACAAATACTATATCCCCAGATGACCATTATTCTAGCAAGAAATGCACTAATTAGTTGCCAAGACATTATAAGGAACTAAAGTCAGACCTCCTCCACAATTTCATTATTGTCTTCAACAAAGCTTCGCGAGGTCCAGGCCTTGCCGCACTTTCCTCGTCCTCCTCGGATATAGGTGCCTAATATAAATAAACCATTTTATAATTACCAATACCAATAATTAATAATCAACTTAAAATCAAGAATATAACATACTTTTCCAGGCCGCCGACTTGTTCCTTCGCCTGTGGCACTGATGCTTGTTCTTGGTGCTTCCTGTCGAGTTCATATGAGCGGATTCAATAAAAAAAAAGGAAAATGTTAGGGTTTAAAGTAAGTATACCTCATCTCCATCTGTACTACTAGGGTGAGCAACCTTCCACCACCAATGTGTCAATGTAACTAATTTAATCAACTTCTTGAAGCCACCCCTCCCTCTACCAGTATCCTTCTTTCCATTATCACTAGCAGATAATGAGCTACACGGAAGTATCTCGTCCTCCTCGACTATAAGTGACTAAAATAAAAAAAACCATTTTATAATTAGCAATAATTAATAATCGACTTAAAATCAGAACAATTTTATAATTACAAATAATTAATAATCGACTTAAAATCAGAATATAGCATACCTTTTCTGGTCGACGACTAGTACCTTCGCCTGTGGCACTGGTGTTTGTTCATTGTGCTTCCATCTGTTCATAAACAAAAGAGAGAAAAAATGATTTTAAAAGAGTGGGTCAAGATTAAGGTTTAAGAAAACAAAAAGAGTTTTAAAAGAGTGGGTCAAAGTGATTATACCTCACCTCTATCTGTACTTGTACTACTGGGGTGGGGAGTATCCTCTTTCCACCATCACTAGGGCTCAACGGAAGTAGTGGATGTCCCAAAAGTCGACGTATGAACTCCATGAGTACGCCTAAATCCACACAATACAGAACAATGCTAAATGTGTTTGACTTAGCACGTACCCATCTAACCACGGACCATAAAGCCACCATGGAAGGGAAGACTACCATTAACACGCGAGGGGAGCTCGAGGAGGAGGTAGCAAGCCGATGTGCGCTAGGCCGGACCCGAAAATTGTTGCGTATGCTAGAAGAACGTCATGCTTTTCTTCTAGCATACGCAACAATTTTAGGGTCCGGCCTAGCGCACATCGGCTTGCTACCTCCTCCTCGAGCTCCCCTCGTGGCTTTGGGCGTGTTAATGGTAGTCGTCCCTTCCATGGTGGCTTTATGGTCCGTGGTTAGATGGGTACGTGCTAAGTCAAACACATTTAGCATTGTTCTGTATTGTGTAGATTTAGGCGTACTCATGGAGTTCATACGTCGACTTTTTGGGCATCCGCTACTTCCGTTGAGCCCTAGTGATGATAGAAAGAAGGATACTCCCCACCCCAGTAGTACAGATTCTTGACCCACTCTTTTAAAACCCTTTTTGTTTTCTTAAACCCTAATCTTGACCCACTCTTTTAAAACCCTTTTTTCTCTCTTTTGTTTATGAACAGATGGAAGCACCACGAACAAACACCAGTGCCACAGACGAAGGTACTAGTCGTCAGGAAAGGTATGCTATATTCTGATTTTAAGTCGATTATTAATTATTTGTAATTATAAAATAGTTCTGATTTTAAGTCGATTATTAATTATTGCTAATTATAAAATGGTTTTTTATTTCAGTCACTTATAGTCGAGGAGGACGAGATACTTCCGTATAGCCCATTATCTGCTAGTGATGATGGAAAGAAGGATACTGGTAGAGGAAGGGGTGGCTTCAAGAAGTTGATTAAATAGTTCACACTAGTACCTCTCCAAGTAGAAACCTAGCCAAGTCAATAACTGCATCCCTGTGGTACACAGATGACATCTTTTAGATAAAGATTTTAGTTCTAGAGTTGAGGCTAACTATAATACTAAATAAATACGATTAACTAATATGTAACGCTAATCACTGGTCATAAGAGCTTGACAAAGATTTTAGTTCTAGAGTTGAGGCTAACTATAATACTAAATAAATACGATTAACTAATATGTAACGCTAATCACTGGTCATAAGAGCTTGTCAACTTCTTTTTGGAGCTTTCTCAAAATTAAATCATGTGCTCCAGTGCTACATCATTCTAAATTGGAATTGACTTGGATGACAATGATCGATTCTATTTGTATTTAGCGAGTGTTCCAAGAAGTTGAGGACTTGACACCAAGAGTATTGCGATGATGTTTTGTGGCACTCCTCAACTTGTTAATGTTAGAAAGATTTTTAATCTCGAAATATTTAACTAAAAAATAATTTCTCAATAATCAATAACATATATATATATATATATATATATATATATATATATATATATATATATATATGTTTGTGTGGGGGGTGGGGGTGGGGGGGGGGGGGGGGGTTTCCTTACTCTTTGTAAAAAAATCGACATCTTCATCGAATGGGAACATAATGTTGATAACAAGATTCGCAATATCATCTGAGTACTGATTTTTTTGGTATTGGAAAACAAAATATTATTAAAAATTAAAAAAATTAATTTATATATTTAAATATAAAGTATTTTTTGTGTTGTTTCTTAGTAGTTTTAAAAAATGATGAAATATAGTCAACCATGTTGGTTGATTTACATGCAATAAATAAATTTTCTTCATTAACATGCGTTTAAAAACCTTATTATGCGAATGGTATAGATTGGGACATGCCAAACCGTCTTGGTATCACCACCTAAGTAGATGCAATTTTCAAGGCTGTAAACGCATAATAAGGTTTACACATAATAAGGTTGTAAACGCATAATAAGCCTTGTCCCAATCTATACCATTCGGATAATTTAGATTGGGACATGCCAAACCGACTTTATACAACGTAAGATGTTTCGGGCTTACTAAATATAAGTCTGTATCACCACCTAAGTAGATGCAATTTTCAAGCTTCTTACAAGAATCAATAGATGTATTCCTTTCCATACTTGTAATAATAAACCAAATATCTCCTGGCCTTTATATGTACTTCCTAAATGAAAAACATCACACCTCAAGTATCCATTTATATGTAGCTCTCCTGAACATGTCCATTACAAAAAAACATTCAAAAAAAAAAATTGTTTTCTCTTTACCTTGTCAAAGGAGCTCTAGGTAACAATCTCTAGCAAATATTGCACCTTTTGGCATCGGCCACGCACTGGTAGTAAGAAACTTAGAAACCAAAAGAAAGGAAAAGCTATGTTTGTTGTGGAACCATGGTAAGAGCAGTTAGGATGTATTAGAGACAGGAGGGGAAAAAAAACGTAACTTCAGCTGAAGTTCACGAAGAAATGAGGAAGTACACATTAATGGGCAATAGATGACTAACAACAATTGTTTCTGGTATTTAGGATCCATCATTCATTATGACCGAGAGATTGAGAAGGATGTTTGCTTATAGATTCAAAAACAGATGATTTAAAAAATGCATATATTATCAGTACAACCCAATTACTACAGTATTATGCTTCAAACAACCTTTATAGTCCATGACAAAATTAATAACTTGCACGAAATGGTTAGTTCACCATTCTTATATTTTGGTCTAGATAAGGATTTATGGAATGGAGTTAATTAAGCATTTTTACATACACTAAAAGAAGTATATATGTTAATAAACCTTGTACATTACTTACACTAACCTCTCCTATGTTTTCGGTTTATTAAATGGATCTCCCTTGCTTTGAAAATAATTAAACTAACCTCCCCTATGTTTTATGTTTATTACACGGACCTCTCCTATGTTTTATGCTTTACGTAAAGAGTTATCACACTAACCACTCTTACAACATAAAGCATATGGGAGGTCTGTGTAATTATTTTCAAAGTAAGGAAGGTCCGTTTAATAAACCAAAAACATAGGAGATCCTAGGAGATGTTGGTGTAAATAACCCTTTTCAACTTTATCAAGAAACCTTATCTTGTTCTCTCTTTTTCTTTTACCCCCTTACATCAGATATATACTTGGACAAACTATAAAAATTTAACTGATAAAAAGTTCTAAATACCCTCTTCTTTAACTAAAATTTTAAAACTTATCTAATTTTAATAATGACTAGAAGTTTTTTGATGCCCTATCCTTAATTCTCCTTTCCTCTCTTTTTCCTTCTCTCGTAAATTAGTAACAACATACAATTCTCAGTTTGGATTCAAATTAAGTTCCTGAGATCTAGTCTGATACTATATAGACAAATATGAGTGCAGAGGACATATCACCATAATATGGATTTCTGATTATCGACCCATTTAGATGTCAACCCATTCATGTTGACTGGATATGACCTAGATCCAATAAACAAATTTCTCCCCCTTTTTTTGCAACTAACATCTGCTTCTTTGTTGACTGTTGGCCTCCATCCACTCACTTGTTGTTGACAACAATAAGAGTGGATTAGTTGGACCCCAAGGTCAAGTCTAAAGGGAGGAGACGAGAGGGAAAGATAAAAGGAGGTAGAGGGACTAGTGAAATTTTTTAACAGGGGGAGGATCTGTTATCTTTGCATAGCTGGCCTCCTACAACATGTTGCTACTACACAAGGTCCACTACTAAACTGATATCAAAGCATAAAGTTTGGGATTTAGGGTATTTGTACCATTAGCTGATTTAAAGGACTTTGATTGGAAGTTTGGCAATTACATATCTTACCTGGATAAACTTAAACTAAAAGGCATATATTTTCATAAAAATGGAATGTAAATATCTATTTGGGCCAAATACTTAAAATTCAAGTTATAGGAAGATCTTGAGAGCTTGTACACGAAGAAACACTTATAACGCTTTGGAAATTTATTCCACTATAGGAATAGACCCCAAAAGTAGAAGAATAAGAGGCAAATATCCTATAGAAATTTTGTAGCATATTTAATGTGATTCCCAATATTTCTGATAGTTCCACTAAGTTATTAATTCTTTAACATCAATTTGAGTTACTAAGTTTAAGATATGAAGTAGGACAGAGACAAACAAGATATTGGGATATGGTTCCTCCATAATGAATCGGATATTGAATCAAAATCAGATGACTGAAGCTCGGAATCAGGTTGGATGGAGACGTATTCTTTGTTTCCTACAGGGGCTCTGGAAGCTAGGTGAGTGGTTACCCCATACAGGAATTTAGGCTAAGTGACATTACTGTAACGAATCTAACGATAATGAACTTCTGTTTTACTTGGGATCTAACTAATCCTTAACATAGTGAGGTCTATTCTTTTACTAAAAATTAGGTTTCATGGCTTCATTTTAGTTCTCCACAGAATTTGGGCAGCATTGTAAATGAATAAGTGGTTGATTCTTAATTCACTAGTGACAAAGTTAGTTAAATAGGATCGTGAGAAGTTGGGAAAATCTGTTGAAATTGTAATTGGAATAACACAGTGGAGAAGGAAATTTACGGTGCCGTGGGGCCCACACCTTAGCTTCTTCGATACAAGTTTGACTTGACTAGTTGCACATTACAAACAATTAATTCAAGCACATCTTTCTTGTAAAACTATGACAGATCGAATGAAAAATGATAACTTTCACAAAATGGATCATAATACAGTTTCCAACATAATATTAGAATACCTAGCCGTCATACTTGTTGCTTGCATCCTTGAGGATGCAAGTTCGAGTCACGGAAATTATGGGGGTAAGGCTACATACATCGTGACCATCTCCAGACCTTGCATAAGCGAGAGCAATGTGCAACCAGGATGCCGTTTATTGTGCAACTACACATGGATTTCTCGCAAGTATGTACTATGTGAATCTTTACGATAAAGCATTTTCTATAATGGATTTGACTAGAACACACTGCATATTATATAATCTGACTGTATTAGAAGTCCAATGGAAGATTGATATATAATAATTGCACATTATATAATTTGACTGTACAAGTACAATAAAAGACTGAAATATATCTTGCAGTACTGATTACTCACCCTTCGTCAAGAATATGCACATGGTTTGAACCCAATTGCAAGAGCATGAACATGGGCATAACGGAGCAATTGGTCGAAGAGTATAACCATAGATCAGACTGACTCATTGGTTCAAGAGTTGTTATTTACGATATCATGGTAAGCATTGAAGATGAGGAGAAGAAGAGATGGTGGGCCCATATAAAACAACAAGAGTATAAACATGAATTAAACTAACACCCCTGGTCGGTTGGGAAACATGATATTTATTGCCCCCATTGAAGAAATCTGATAGGGATATTGGCTCCAAAGGGGGCACCAATGGAAATTACTCATGGTCCACAGGAAAATTGTGTCAAAATCCGTATATGTATCTACATAGGGGTGTTAACTAATCGGAATTTGAGCAAGCACCTCCTGCATGGGCTCGGCTCTCTAAGGAAAAATATAGCTCGAACTAAGTTTGTAAAATTCAGCTCTAACTTGGCTCTCTGTAGTATTCACGAGCTTGAGCTCGGCTTATGAGCCACTCGTTTAAATTAGAAAATGATGAACCTGAATTATAGACAATCTTAAGTCTAATTGTGCTTACTTATGAGCTTATGAGCTTTGACCAAATCAAATATGTAGCTATGTATGTTTAATATCAAATCAGAAGTATTTATATGAATTACCTAACAAATTATAAATGTCTATTAGTGTAAGATATTTCTTATATACAAAATAAAAATGAGTCGCGAACCGAATAACTCTTAAGCCCAGGTTCGAGTTTGTTTATCTAACGAGCCTATTCTTAGGCTCGATCTCATGCGCTCGAGCTCAAAAAGCTCGGCTCATGAATTTTTCAGCGAGTCAAGCTCGAGCCAACTCAAGAATAGCTCAGCTCACTAACACTCATGTATCTATATTCGTGCAACATAGGTGACTATTTATTGTACCTATCTGAAAATGCATGTATCCATGTCCGTATCTTGTCAATATATCCATATTCGTGTAACACTGCTCATGGCAGTGTACAATCCTCTAGAAAATATTTTTTTTTGTTTATAGTACTCTTTCTAGATTTATTTATCCTCTCTGTTTTTGTTTTGGGCTTTTCATAGAGAGAACTTTTCTCTATGTTTCCTAGGGTTTTATTAGCATGGTCCTATTCCGATAGGACAAAGGTCTGTAGATACATGCAGCATATAAAAAAATTTCAACGTCCAAATCAAATGAATGGATTGTTGGTCATATCTGAGCTGTTATGATCAGTTCAATTTCTGAAATGAGGTAACAAAAAGTTAATACTAGGATTGCAAGTTTGTATTGACGAATACATGAGGAATTGCAATGATATGTTAAGATGATAAATGTGAGCATAACAATTGTTAGAGATAGTGGAGCTTTGGTCATATTCCCTAGTGTACATCAAAACCCCAAATTCGTCGATTCAACTATACAGTAGTAGGATGAGTTCGGTCCGTACATTAATTAGTAGGGGTATTTGGTAAATATACTAGTGGTCGCCCTAATCTCTTGCTATAAATAGCGCTTCAATCTCTTGTAGTTGCAACTCTCTCAGAATAATAAAATAACTTGTGTGCGGCCGCTGACGTAGGAGACGGTCTCTGAACCACAGTAAATCTTGTCTTTGTGATTATTCTTTTTCTTTGTTGGCACCACGTTCATAAAAACAACCTAATATATGTTCCGACCAAGAGAGAAAATATTAACATGGTCCTACTTCGATGGATGAAGTTGACTTGTGCAAGGGTATAAAATATTGCCGAGGACCAAGTCAACTGGACTAAGAGTTGATGATTGTACCGAGGAATTGGTGTTCACCTAACTTTCTAAGAAAGAAACAGAATGGAAAGGCAGCCCAATCTCTGTTATATGTATATTTTGTATGGCTATGTTACTCAATCATTTAGGAGAGCGTGTGTTATGTCTAAGTCGGCGTGAAAGTTAGCAATGGAATCATGGAAGTGTATATCGTTTTTGGATTGCACATATGTATAATAGTAGTTAATATAGACTCATTTAAAAGGTAGACAGTGCATCTTTGTAGATATTTTGGTGGATGGTAAATATGAGAATAGACTTGTCTCGGAGAATGTGTACATTTTACGTTCAATGCCTATGTGATGTATGAGAATAGACTTATCTTGGAGAATTTGTACATGTTAAGTTCATATGATGTATACTATTTTGCAGTGGTTTGGAGCTGTTACATCTAGGTAAATAATGCTATGAGAAACTCTTGTATAACCATTATCGTTTTAGGTATCTATTATGGCAACCACTAAAATAAGTTTGCTTTAACTAGACCAAATAGATAATTCTCTACATCTTTGCTTACCCTAAGTTTAAGAATTAAAAAAATATTGCTTAAATTTCACATGTATAGGAAATTTTGAAGCTAACTTCTTACGGTTTCACATAATAAATCAGTTGGTGAGCATGTAGACTCTATCCAAAAGAAAGTGAAAAAAAAATGGAGAAATGAGCAAAACAGCTTGGTTATCAGATGATATATCCCCATAATGAATGGTATTGAAGGACTCGGAAAGTAGACAAAAAATTGAATATGGCCATGATTTCACTGATTATACGAGCAGGCTGACTTACTAATAGTATATCTCTCAATTAAAGCGAAAGCAATGCATGCATCAATTTGGCTAAGAGAAACAACATACTGCTTTCCGTAATTTGGAATGTAGAATATTCCACGGAGTATTTCATATCATAGTAATAGCATGATGGAAGTGACTTAGATTTTGACTCAACCTGCAAAAAACAACAAAATAGTATGCAATTAAACAGAAATCCAATCTAAGGTAATAGAAAATCATAAATTAATCATCAAATACCATTTTTGTGAATAATATTACATCAGCTACACAGGGTCAGATAACATTGGCCGGTAAAAATAAATAGATAGACGTATGTCCAAAAAAGAAGAAGCCAGTATTGATGCATACACTGGGAGGAATTTGAACAACCCTGACTTTGGAAACAATGCAATCTAACAAGTTATCATCCGCCAAGTCTGAGTAGAACAGTCGTTTTTTGTCATGACAATTCACTTGCTCTTTCATAACCTATGATAGAACAAAAGCACAATCATAATTATGAATTTAAATGAGAAAAAATGAGCCTTTTTCGCCTAGAAAAAATAATCTAGGTATTCCATGCAAGCCTTCATGTACAGGTATTACATAAAGGAATTATTTTACAGAAGATGGCACCGAAAAAGCTCACAGTATCTACAGCTTTATAGAACCACTGTACTCTGACATAGTACTCCCCTTTTATCGTTTCAAAGAACTCCAAGATCCTTCCAACATAATTTGGCCCTCTTTTTTCTCCCTGTAAGGCATGTCCAAGATGTCAATATAATTGTATCCAGTGGTTTATGAAAAAGAACTATTATTGAGTATTAAAGAATGCAAAAACTAATGTTTATAAATACTAGTAATCATGAAAATTACTAGTATTTTGTATTTTTTTTTTTATTAACAAGCAATCATTATATGCACCCATAGTAAAGAAAACGCCTTAGTAACTTCTAAGTTCATATGGAGGCAACTTATTTCAAATTTATGGAGACGTGCTTAGAAGCCATAAACCAATGGATTGGACCGGGATGTCAATTGGAGTTATTGTTGAAGCCTTGAAGGTTATCGGAAAACACACAGTTTTCTTGGACAGGAAGAGTTGTCTTCTATTACTTAGCAATGAGGCTAAGATGTTTATAATGATGTTCATCTCCATTTTATAGTTCAAGAGAGCCCAACCCTACAAGACATACACCGATCTCAAATATGGGAATTCCTATATGGAACCAGATAGGGGGAAACACATAAAATCCGCAAGATCATGACAAACCAAAACTCCATTTACAACTAACTAGAAATCTAGTTTGGCAGTGCCAAATCACAGGAATATACTGAAAAACATGGTTTGTGAAACTAGAGTTCCAGTGCAAGCGGAAATCATCTTTAGGGTGAACAGAAAATCAGGTCTGCAGTGAATCAGAAATCCGGTTTGACTGATACACAATCCAGGACTCCAGTGGAATTTTCTAGTCAGCTACTTCAAGGACATTCTCAAATACACTTTCTCCACCTTAGAGTTCTCTCTACAACAAGTTACGCACCAGACCATGTCAATAACAGACCTACGCATTTCATTTAGAACCTCATATGTCCAAGCAGTAAAATGGGTGTTAATATGATGGGTACATCCTGAGCAAGTCACATGGAATGCAGGTCTAGGATTAAAAAATAGTGATACCCCAATCCGTCACACAGCCTCATCCAACACAAAACCCAAGCCCCCATTCACCAAAACGATCTGACATCATTCTAGCTTAAATTAGGTATGGATAATTCAGTTTGGATCAGGGTAACTTGAATTAGGGAAAGGATGGTTAGCTTTGCACATTTGCATAATAGGAAAGGGTTGGAGAAGAGAGGAAACAGGTAAAGGAAGTGAAGAGGAGAAGAAAACTTAATTCTTTCCATGTCTGTCTCATACTTCTTAATGGCAAATTCTCAGACAGGGCCTCCAATGAAACGCCAACTATGGAAATCTACTAGGTTTGGCTATGCCTGGGCGCACAGTCAGACACATGTTGGAAACAATATGGCCCTAATGAGAATGTACTAGAAAGCCAAACCATACTAATAAACCTCTCCAAAAATTATGGGAAACTTTTGACGAATTCTCACTGTTGGATATAATTTTGACTGTGGGGAACAAGAGGACAATTATATACCCAAATGAACTACCAACGTATACCAGGCTTGATATGTAACATTTAGATCCATTTATATGAACTAGTATAAATAGGAAGTAATATATATCTATATAGAGAATGGGCACCTAATTGAAACTCGCCAGAATCAGATCAGGTCCAGCCAAAGTACGGAAGTATACAACCAAACCACTGAAAATCGTTTGAGTTGGCTCCAACCATGTCAAGTTGGCATAACCTTGATTTGCTAGATTCCAAATGTAAAGTAAGAAAACATTTGCTCCATATTGCCTTTGATGGACTCACTTAAAATACCAGCAAAATTTTATTCATTTTTTTCTTTGTGTAGCTCTTTATATAACCCAAAGAGTTTAGCTGAATACAAACTAATAAATGGATAATCTAGAATTATAGCTACTACAATCCTCACAAAAATTACTAATGTATTCTAAAACTTTGTTGGATAAGGCCCTCCATTATGTAGTGGCAGGAACTTTGATAGTTTCCAATAACAATTTCATTTAGAAACTTTAGAGTTTAGATGTGCGGCATAAGCATTACTTATGAACCCAATAATTCATCCTGGTCTATGAATCTTATACTTATTTACTAAACTATTTGTTTTCTTTACTTTAGACCACTTGACTTTGATTCCTTGTAATTATTTAATACATTAAACAAGTAAAAATTGTATATTTCGAGTTATATTGCTTAAAGATATAGTCTTGTGTTGATAGGTATGTTACTATGTTGTCAAATAACCTATTAGCATTTCAATTAGCTGTCTTTGTAGACTGTAAGATTTACATTAACATCAGAGAGGCAGTTCATATCATGGAAGAACTTAGGACCATGAAAGATCTTTACATCTTTAGAAAAACAATATAGAACAACAAAAAGGATTGATGTACTGTGCTGATCCTTAAGGAAATAACTCACCTTAACATATACGCAATCTCCAATATTCAAAATGCTCCCACTTACGTTAGCTTGCAAGTAATGGCACTTTACTTTTAAAAAGATATCATCGTCGTCTTCAACACTATACAGATGGTCAAAATACAAACATGCAGATGTATGTCAATCATATATTTAAAATCCACTGGGAGCTTGAAAGAAGAGTGCATACTTACTTGGCGATACTGTTCCAATCATTGCACATTTTGCCCTAAAAATGGCATGCATAACCCATTAGAAAAAATTCACAAAATGATCGCAGAAATATCAAGGAACTTTACAGAGATAATGCTTTCTAACATTTTTCCCAAAGCTGACTAGAAGACATACTGCAGTTAATTTGTGTAGTAACTCAAAATGATCTAGACTGAGTTACTTTGAACTTGTTTACCTATGGCACAATGTTATAGTGTTATTTATTTTACTATAATCTCTCGAAGTTTAGAAGACCAATATTGGAGGGTAGTAAGTCCACCTAGGTCAATATTTGGAAACTATTTCTAAGAAAGCATACGGAAGGGTGAAGTTATGACCGTTACCAAGTTATTGGCACAATGTTCAAGTCCAAGCAAAGGAAATATACATTAACGGGCATAGAATGTCACCTTTAAACAGCTCCATTGTCTAACAAGCTATTATAAACTTTCTTTATAAATTATAAGGGTAATCCGGGTAAACATTTGTAACACGCACATTTACTAAATCGCCAAGAAGACATGTATGGCCACTATCAGAGTATAAGGTTCTTGGCATAATGGACTACTCCAAACATAGGGAACATCAAGAAGCATAAATTGCCAATTTTACCAAGTTTTTTGCAGGACTTACATCTAAGAAAGTACACATGGATAAAAATGTGGTTGTTTTCACTATCAGAGTACAAGGGTCTTGGCATAATGGACTACTCCAAACATAGGGAGCATCAAGAAGCATAAATTGCCAATTTTACCACGTTTTTTTGCAGGACATACATCTAAGAAAGTACACAAGGATTAAAATGTGGTTGTTTTCAATGTCTGCCACAATATATGATTCCAAATCAAGTTGTTCTCACAATGTACAACTCCAAACGTGTTTTAAAAGGCGTGAGGCACACTCGTTGTACTAGGATCCTTTGGAGCCAAGGCGCAGGGCAAGGTGTTGGCTTCAACGAAGCAAGTCACACATTTTTAGAAGTTTTTAATAATATAGTTTCAAATAAACATACTCATATTATATCTAATCACATCAAAACACCATTAAAATAGTAAAAAATAGAGTACAAAAAATCATAACGATAATAACTAACATTAACTGTTGTCCAGACACAAGAAACTATCATAATTTCATAATAATAGGAAATTGACAAAACCCTAAAAATCATCATCATCCCAACTATGATCTCCATCACCAACACCACCAACAAATTTGCGCCCTTTGTCATCATCAACCAATGCAAAACCTATTAATTGCAATAGAAAGATTCCTTGATTGATAATGTTTCTATCCTCGGGATCCAGTTTGTGACAATATTTCAACCATGATACTATCTTGATTGACTTGATAGCAGCAAAAGCCATGATAGAAAACATCTTAATTACAATGAAAAGATTGGATGAATTATTATATGCACACTAAAATACTAAAACAAATCTATTATGAAAAAAGAAAAGAAAAAGTGTTAGGCTAACGAGCCTCGTCCTCTTCAGGTGAGCACACAAGTAGGCGTAAGGTGTGCACCTCGTTGGTTTTTCTAAGACACCAGCTCCAAGCCTAAGAAATGCACATTAACAAGCAAACAAACAAATCACCTTTACCACATTAATTGCATAATAATCTAGATAGAAAGGTAAAATTCAGCCTATATTTACCAAAATCAAACGTAAGAAATGCGACATGGTATAGAAGAATATAATTAATAAGTGGTTGACAGTAATTTCAGTCCAAACTGGTATAGATAGAAAGGTAAAATTAGCGTATTCGTAAGAAGAGAACAGAAACGCCCTTACTAAGCTTTTTTGTTTGCGTTTTATATAGCTTTTTGTTGGTTTTTTGCATATAGGCCCCTCCAAACTTTGATGTATTTCATTATTGTTAATAAAAAATCTTGAAAACGACCATAGTAGGTCGTTTTCAATTTTTTTTTTTAATAATCTTCAAAAAATAAAAAAAGAATTAATAAAAGTTGAAAACGCCCTTATCATGGGCGTTTTGGAGAGAGTATTTTTTTATTTTTTATTTGTTTTTCTTCTACATTCTTTCAGACGAAATTAAAAAAATAAAATAAAATTGAAACGCCCTTAATAAGGGCGTTTCCGATTTTATATTATTTTAAATTGAGAGAGAACTAAAACGGCCTTAGTAAGGACGTTTTTGTTCTCTTTTTGTTTCTTTCTCCGTAATTTACTAAAATTTTGATGCTCTATACGAAAAATCCCGTTATAAATAAGAAGAAACTGTCCTGTGGAGAGTATGTTTCTCAGTCCGTACAGTATATTTTCTCTACTGACTATTGAGGTTAGGGTCGTCCGCCATATGAAACTCAACAGTGCATGCAAACATGGAACTACCAAGTTATTAGCACAATGTACAACTCCAGATATAGAAAACACTCATGAAGAACCATCAAAGTGCTTCCACCTTTACCACTTTCTGGGCACAATGTACTACCGCAAACATAAAAAAGAAAAGAAAAAATTGCATCGAGGACCATAAAGTTGCCACATTTACCAATTACCACTTCCTTGATACAATGAACTAATCTGTAAACACGGCAAACCAATAAAGAAGCAAAATTTCACCTTGCTCTCGTACCGATGAGGCCACCTAGCTCTAGCCTTCTCCTCCGGCACCGCCTCCCCCACAAAGGACGTGTTACCGTTGACCTTCCCACCGGCATTCCCCGACCTTTCCAAATCCGTAGATTCCTCCACCGCCGCCTTCTTCGAAGAGCTCTTCTTGGCATTATTCTTCTTCTTCGAAGGCCTCTTCTCCGAATCGGAGTCCTCCGGGTCGATATACACGCTCCTCTCCCCGGATCCCTCCGTCGCCGTCGAGATCCTCGGCGACCTCCTCTGAATTCCGCGGTTCTTGGTCGGATCCGGATTCGCATTGGCCGCCGCCGCCGGGTCCGGGTCCGGGAGCCGAGATCCAGATCTGAGGGTCCTGGATCCGCTCCCGGAGGAGGGCTTTGGGGGGCTGGGGGTTCTCGGAGTGGACGTTCCAGCCATTTTAGGATGGAAATGGCCGGAACACCGGAGAGATAATTTGGGGTATTAGGGTTTCGGAGAGGTTTAAAATGGAAGGAGGGAGTTCAATTGACTTCTTCACGAGGAGTAAAAGGAAAGGCTACTATAAATTTAGGCTTTTGATAAGGGCACTGCCAATTTTACTTAGGGCTAGCCCAGGATTGGGGGTAGCCCACTAAAGAGCAACATTTACTCATAGTAGTCCAAGTTTTTACTCACACTAGCCCACTTCTCCAAACCCTCCCCCCCGACCGAAGCTTTCCCCCCTCCCGCCGACCCCCTCCCACCGGCCGATCTTGGCTGTCCTCCTCCTCCTTGTCGATGGCTCCCAAAGTCTCGAAAGAACCAAGGTAGAAATCATCATTCTCCTTGTGCTATTGTATTTGAAAAATTGTCCAAAAATTTTAAGAAATCCTCTTGCATGTTGAAAATTTTGAGTTATTTTCTTTCAAATGAGGGCATACTAGTCCTTGGCGGAGTCTATGATGTAGTTTAGACATAGAAGTCGTTTGGAACATGATTTTAGGGCGTACAATGTCGAGACTGCTCGACATTGTCGAGCAGTATCGAGGGGGACTGTAGAATTTCCTACAGTCCCATATAGATTTAGGACTGTAGGAAATTCGACAGTCCTATATATATATAGGACTGTCGAATTTCCTACAGTCCTAAATCTATATGGGACTGTAGGAAATTCTACAGTCCTATATATATATGACTGTTGAAAAATCTGCAGTCCTGTATACTTACAGGACTGTAGAAATGGCTACAGTCCTGAAAAAAATTTCAATTATTATGTTAAAATATAAATTAATTTTTGTCTGTATATATTAATTTTTGTCTTATAGTCATGCCCCTGGAAAGGACACTGTGGATGAAGAAATGAGAAGACGCCCTACTGCGTCGATGCGTAAGGAACGCACAGTTTCGCGTCCTATTGAACGAGACGTCACTATCCGCGAGGCCGAGGCACGCCCTGAAGTGAGGAAACGTCCATTGACGAAGAAGATTGCCACAAAGAGACGTGCTCCTCCTAGTTCTTCCGGTTCTTCTTCCTCCTCCGATGAGGACATGCCAAATATTCCAAATCGGCCTACTGATGGTTCAGGACCTTCTCAGCCTGCAGATAGTCCTGTCGAGAGTCTTCCACAAACTCTTGGAAACCGGCCTACTGATGGTTGGGGACCTTCTGAGCAGGCAGATAGTCGAGTCGACACTCGTCCAAACGGTTGCTCTATGTTACCGTCGATCGAAAACCATATTGCATACCAAATATGGAATAATCCGGTAAGTACATTACGTTATGATAAATTTATATATAGTTGTAAGTTCAAAGTTCATTTTACATGGAGGTTTAATTTCATCCAATTGTTGACTTTTCAGGAGAGTGGTCGTATGTTGACGGTGATCAACCATGGCAAAAAATGTAATACATGGAGGTATGCATTATTGGGAGATGATGTGAAGGCAAAAATCAGTCCCACCGGTCTACAATATTTGGGTAGCTACTCATATACGACGGTGGATAATGCACTGATTTCAGCATTTGTAGAACGGTGGCATCCAGAGACCAACACTTTCCATCTACCCAATGGGGAGTTGACGATTACCCTTGATGACGTCCATCATATATTGGGACTTAGGGTTGATGGTCGTCCCATGCAGAATCATACTTTTGATGACTCGAGCATCGACTATTACGACAATATTGTGGATCATGTATCAGGGTGTCTGGGAGTTGATTCCACTAGTTTTACTAGTCTTCGAGAATTCAAGAAGTCCTACGGACTTCCTCTAAAATATTTGGAGGAGATATTCGCTGAGCCGGCCCCCGAAATTGAGAATAGCGATAATGTGGCCCGCGGATATATGCAGTTCATCTTAGGGGCTGTCGGCATTACCGATAAGTCTGGAACGTCCATAAATGCCAAATATCTTCTCGATTTGGATAACATTGAAACGGTGGACGAAATTTCTTGGGGAAGCGGTATACTGGCATACCTTTACCGCGAGCTTGGTGCGGCATCCCGTGTGGGTTCGAAGATAATTTCCGGATGCCAGACTCTACTCCATGTATAGATATATCTTTGTCAACTTGTTTACATAAATTGAAATTGTGTTGTTTATTTTTGGACTAATATATTTCCGGTAACGTGAAGGCATGGATATACGAGCACTTTCCAACCCTGCAACGGGCGAAGCTGAGCCTAGGGTATGACGAGAACCTGCCTAGAATGTGCCGATGGAAGCCGACTAAAGAAGATGCCAAACGTTCTCACACATTGGCCGCTCTACGGCATGCACTCGAAGATATGACGACAGAAGAGGTGAATATAGACCTAATTTTGTACTTAATTGGTATTAATTTACTACGTTATGCTAAATGACATTATGTTAAATTTTATGTGGTGCAGATTATATGGGATCCATACCGTGATTTGCGACAGACTACCCGTCCGTTGCAACCAGTCGCCTTATATCACGGTGTTATCAGTTGTCATGAAATCAAGGAGGCTTATATGCCGGATAGAGTGCTACGTCAGTTTGGCTACGTCCAAACTGTCCCAAGGCGAACTTTGCAAATGATAACTCCTCCGCGCGGTACAAAACCGCTAAACTATATACCTGCACATTTCAACTGGGTATCGGACTTCTTCATCAAGTGGCAACGCTACGTCATTAGAGATACCGACCAGCTAGCAGCAGTCAATATGGCGGAGTGCAGCGACGACTACCTCGCCTACTACGCCGGTGTCGGACTACCGACCTTGTTCCAACGCGGAGGGGATATTGTGCGTGTACCGTCAGATCTTCCTCCCAAATCGGTCTTATATACTGCACTGGTCAAGATGGTGAGCCTACTTGTAGAGTTTAAGTTTGATATTTGTAACTGTGGCTAACAATTATTTTCATTTTTCATGAATAGGCAAGGAAAGTTAAGAAGTTGGGAAGAAGTCTCGTCAGTTGCCAGGGTTCTAATTATATGACAATCAATGACGAACTCCAAAATATCGACAACGCTGAAGAATATCCTTTCTTGGATACTAGAGAGCAACGCACGAAGAGGCGCCATGACGTTTGAACAATCATTTTGAGTTCGAACAACGGACTTTGTCTCCAAACTGCGTTCGATATGTTCAAATAAGGATGGATCTCTTTTAGTTGACTCCTCCTCCTTCTTTTTGGCTCTACTCTTTCTTGAGTGTGGTCTTCCCTTAGGAGTTCGAACAACAGATGGCTCTTGCAATCGAGTAGTTGTCGGGACTACAATCTCATGGATTTTAAACTCAATGGATCTTCTCTCCGGTTCCGTTGTGCCACACCACCTTGCGTGAAGTAGTTTAACTTGGGGCAACGCAAAGAAATCATCTTGCACTTCCACCGCAGGCATTATCGACAGCTGTCGCCAACATTGATCAACAACATCTATTGGAATAGGTATAGATTCATGACGGTATTCGTTGATTTCATGTGCACACGAAAGTCCGAGTGAATGTCGATATGAACAACCGCAAACCGACTTCGACCTTCGAATCTCCTCAAGCAATAACCCCAAGGCCTTGTAAGATACCACATGAGTTAAACCATCCAAGAGGTGTTCTTGCTTGTATTCATGCTTTGCAATATTCAGGCTCATCTCAAATGATGCTACAATATCGTTCACCGTGGCAATAGTCATCAAATGAATCGATTGCCAAACAGAGACAAAATTACCGATCGATGAGCGTAGATATCTTTTCAAACATGAGTGTGCCCCTTCGACCCGGTTCGTAGTGATCGTGCCATAATGCTTCACCATGTTGGTCCATGCTAAGACGAATTGCTCTTTATGTGGTCCTAGCCAAGTATCTTTGATATAAGATATGCATGTCGGGTTACTTGGCTCCCACTTTTGTTGGAACATGTACCATGCTGCGTCGTAACTGTCTGTAGTACTTGCTCGCCATACAAGACTCCAATCACTGTAGAATTCTTCGAAGCGAAGCATGTCAATATCCGTTGAGAAAATATCATCCACATCAACACCAACAGCAGGATGTACCACAATATCTGAACAAGCTTGGTCCTATAACCAATATAAAATAATATAAAAATTAATAACTTCATATAATTATCCAGGACTGTCACTATTTTGACAGTCCTATTTTTATATAGGACTGTCAAAATTATGACAGTCCTACTTTTACGTAGGACTGTCGAATTTATGACAGTCCTATATTTATATAGGACTGTGGAATATTTGACAGTCCTATATTTATATAGGACTGTCTAATGTTTACAGTCCTAACTCGTGACTGTCAAATTAGGGTTGTCGTTTTACGTACCGTACGTGCTTCGGAATAACCAACTTGTACTTCGGAACGTCCGGAGTGCATAATTAATGAATTGGACGATCCGACTTCGTCATCGAACATTTTTTCATGCATTGTTCCTACATTAATCAAAATAAACTAAATCTTTTTCGCATATTTGCAAAACTTATTTAACGTAGGTTGTCGAAGACATACCGGAAGAATATTCCTTGGGGTATCACCAAAGTAAAATACTCCTCCAACCACAACTAGCTATTTCCAAATTTAGGTTTGGGCTTGGTGGAATGAGGGTTTCTTAAGTCTAGGTGGAATGCCAAAAATAGAAACCCATTTGACTTTTATACTTTGGTGTGGGGTAGCCCCAACTAACTATCAGAGTGGCAAACTTGTAATTTTGGGAAATGGACTGTCAAATTTTTGACAGTCCTAACAATTTGTAGGACTGTCAAAATTTTCACAGTCCTACAAATTGGGTAGGACTGTCAAAATTGTGACAGTCCTTCCAAGTGGTAGGACTGTCAAAATTTTGACAGTCCGGATTATAACAGTGGGCTAGCCCCGACTAACTTTCATGATGGCAAACTTGTAATTTTTTGTAAATTTCCAATGGGCTAGCCCAGAGTCAAATGTGCAATGTCCTTATAAATGGGACTGTCACAATTTTGACAGTCCTATCTATTTGTAGGACTGTCAAAATTTTGACAGTCCTGAGTATTACAGTGGGCTAGCCCCGAGTAACTTTCATGATGGCAAACTTGTAATTTTTTCTAATTTTGAAATGGGTTAGCCCCGAGTAAAATGTGCAGTGCCCTTATAATTTGCCTAAATTTACTCATTTGGCGTCTGCTGCAGCTTTTCAGAGCAGCAGCGCCCTGCTTTCAAATATTGCCCCCGATAGCTTAGCTTAGCTTAGCTTAGCTTAGCTTAGCTTATCAAAGGAATAAGCTGAAATTGGCACGTAGTCTTTGCTCTACTTCTTTAAGCAATAAGAAAAAGCAGGTCAAATAAGTAACGTTAAATCCAATCTAGCAACCTTAACAACTTCTGTCACTTTGTAAGTTATTATCCTACATTGTAAATAACTAAATACCAAATGCGTGACACATAGAAATTGTCATGTTATTACTAGTGTAACATAAAAGCTTGTGATAAAAGGCACTACAAAGAACACTGAGGGCTACCCATAAATTTACCCCTAAAAATTATAAGTTTGTCACTCCTCAAACTTACTTAGGACTGCCCACACCAACCTATATAAGTAAAAATTATTTCTCTTCTTTCTTTTTCACCTTCAAATGAAGAAATCTCCAATTCTCTCCAAGTCCTAAAATCTAAATCTAACTTTGGAATTTGATAGTTGTGGTCCCAAGTGGAAGAAAATTCTGATTTGGTGATTCTCCAACGAATATTCTTTCGGTATGTCTTCGACAACATACGATGAATAAGTTTTGCGATTGTCACCAAATTATTTAGTTTTATTCGACTATTCTAGGAGCGATGCATAAAATTATCTTCGATGAAGAAGTCGGATCATGCAATCCATTAAATATGCACTTCGCTCCTTCCGAAGAACATGTCGGTTGTTCTGAAGCACCTACGGTACGTAAAATGATAACCCTATTTCGGTAATCAACAGTCACCGTGTAAGGACTGTATAAACTACGACAGTCCTATATAAATATAGGACTGTCATAAATTCGACAGTTCTATATAAATATAGGACTGTCATAATTTTGACAATCCTATAGATTATGTGGACTGTCAAAATACTGACAGTCCTGAAGATTAAATGCTGACCAACGTATTTTCTTCAAGACAGTAAAAAATTTGACAGACTACTCAATACATTAGTCTGTACAAATTATGACAGTCCTAATTTGGACTGTCAATTATTTGAAGTTATTAATTTTTATATTATTTTATATTGGTTATAGGACCAACCTCGTACAGATGTTGTAGTACATCCTGCTATTGGGGTTGATGTGGAGAATGTATTCTCAACGGATATTCGATTTGTATCCCACGAAGAAGCATTAGATTGTTGCAGAGAAGTTGAAAGACGACATAACATAGTCATTGTCATTGCAAGATCGACAGATCTCGGCCGGGCCAAAAATATTTAGAGCTGGGCTGTCACGCCTTAGTCCCAAAATACGTAGGACCAGGAATATGCAACATGCCAGCTACGCATTCGACCAGACTCTGGTCCGACTCGAATACGTATAAGTTGTATAATAATGGTCACTATCTAAATAATCCAGTAAATATAAACATCTATGTCTCAATCCACAATGAACATAAATACATAAGAATGAGCTATATGTGCTAAAGTCGGCCGTCAAATAACACACAAACTCGAATAGATTCGAGAAGAAATATGAGTCCATAAAAACTAGGCTACAACAGCAGATGAATAAACAATACGAGTAAAATAACCATAACGCCGGTAGAAATGATATTAGTACCTGGTACCAGTACCTGCAAGACAAGCAACTCCATCAGCAACTCCAAAGGCTACGTAATCGTCTATGCTGCAAAACTGGCAGGGGACCAGGTCCTCAGAGGGACGTAACAAGGTAAAAAAAATACCATGCCATAGTATAACAGAAAGAAACAAGTGCAACGCCGGTGTAATCTAGCATAACCACCTAAGTGAGACACAATTTGAAGACAATGTTCGACGCGTGGGTTGTCCAAAATAAAACCGTAGCTCCGAACACAGAGACAGACGAGGCGTACCGTAGCTCCGAGCACAGAGTCACACGGGTGATACTACTACTCCGGATACAGGAATACTACATAAATAGGACACATACATATATATAGCGCGTGCAGAGGAGCCCAGACGTCTAGTAACTGTCTTCCCCTTCCATGGCGGTCAACGAGTGTTCGTTGAACCTGAACCTCTATCTAATAGTCTCGTCACACTAAAGTAACTATTAATAATCATGACCCTAAAGTCGTCCCAGTTTTCGGTCATGCTGACAGTATCAGGATACAGGGAATCTGGCACGATGACAGTGTCTGGATGTGTCATAGGGTTATGATGTAACCAAGTGTGTACATCAAGGTGTTACAAACATCTATCAATCTTTACCAGATGTTATCGACGAACGTCTGCACCCGGTTATGACCTGGACGTGAGGTAACGATTCTGATCCAAAATATGCACAATGCATATAATAAATAAATAGAAATCTGGTAACTGGATTACAGGGTGGCAAGGTACACTTGCCTGGATCTGGATGCTAAAGATGGGTCTCTGGTACAACGTCCAAGTTCGCGGGTCCCATAGTACCTAGAAACGAGATACAAGCTCAATCAATAAACTATTACGATGCTAAAATAAGATGTGACACACGTCTAGCATAGGCTTCAATCTTTGTTACAAGCTCACATAGTCACTAAGCAAGAGGGTTGACCACGGTTGACTAGAGGTACATTACATCTAATACGATCTATCACCAGTATAATATCATCAGAACAATCCTCAATCCCCTATATTTATCACGGTATTTTCAGTAGTTCGAACTACGCTCATCCTTAGGTTTCACCCTTGTAGTCACGGACGTTATCATGCTCACTTGAATATACTATCCTCAAATAAAATAATTATTAGTTATTTAACCCTCAATTATAAAATCGTCATTTTATTATTCAAACACCCTTTCACATATACATAGCTCACATATACATATATATTCCTCAATCGATTTCGTCATTAGTAATCAAATCCTCAACCAATGAACAACTTAATAATATCCCAACACCACCTCACAATAAATAACCTTCTCCTCAATACCTGTCATGCCCCGATCTCCCGCAAGCTAATCGGCCGCCCCCGCTAGGCGGGAATCACCCTCGCCAGCGCTCCCGCGGAACGATCGCTTGACCCATCCGGGCGTGATGCCGTACGAGCGTGAGCCACGCCCGTGCAAGGCCGTGGTTCATTGGCTGGCGGTAAGAGTTCTAAGCCACAGAGTCGCACATATTGTCCGAGTGCAGCGGAGTCATGAACGCATAGGCGATCGGTAACAAGTTCACTGAGTTGACAATATAGCGGAAGCATTGAATAACACAAGTTGAAATAAAACAAGCTCTCTTTTTGATATAAACAAGTGTTACAGGCGGCGCTTGGCCGAGATTACAATTCGCTCAAGCCTCTCTCTCTGAAACAGTGAAAGCGTGCCAAGTGGCTACAATTGTGGAATGATTGTACAGGCGATGTTCTGGCGACGTTTACAACATTATGTCTTGTATATATGCTTTAGTTCCGGACATAGCGCTGCTTCGGAGTGATCTCCACGCCTTAGCACGCACGAAGGAGGCATCCGCACCGAACGAGGTTCTCCCACACCCTGCATAAAATTTGGTGGATTATCAGAACATTGAATGCACTGGTGGGAAAGCTACTCGCCCGCTCGACAAATCCAAACACGTAATAAAGGTTCCGTGCACCAACTATTAAGTTGTCTTTCTATTTGCCTTAGGGTAAGTTTCATGCAACATTGAATAGCCTATTTCGTGTGGCAGTGCGCCGTGAGACATAAGAGAAAATACGGCGAGACTTACCAACTTACCATTTGTCCTTCCCTGTCCAAGGCAAACATTATTAATTCAAGCACGGGCATGTATAAACATTCAGGGGCATTTATAATAAAAACCAAGGCAATAACATATGCAACACGAGAGTCGTTAATCCAGATCGTTCAGGTGTTCAGTTGATGCGATGCAATAACTCGCACGCGGATAGCCGCTAAGCGAGGATGACTTATCTATATGAACATGAGTCGCTGGCATAACCATAAAGGATCGTTTATAGTCTTGAACAAGGATGGCTTGCAGCCAAGATTCGTGGGTGCTACAGTTTATCCTGTCTAGATGCGTGAGACTATCGTGAAGTTCCATCCGGATCGAAACGGTCCTAGTGCCCCGGTGACCGCCCGTGGAACTGAATGACCTTGTTTCCAAGTTGTTTGCGACATGCAGGTCAGGGCCTTTCCAAATCCATAACTTGATATGATAATCCATGATTCGTGATCTGAACTGAGCATTTTCTCCAAGAGCTGAGATTTGTGGATTCGTTAACATGATTCTCAGTTCAGATTGATGTGATTATTATTTAGTTGAAATGTGACAAAATTCTCGTTCAATATTTATTGCCCTAATGCATGCCCCTGGTTCGAGGATTGCCTTGGCGACCCAATGGTCCCGAATACTTACAGGTTCAATTGTACAGAAGGACTATTTGATAGTATCCTGGCTAACAAGAATGCATGCACAATACAATAACGTTAGACATTCGTAAGCAGGCAAGCAGCGTTCTAAGGGACATAAGCAAACACGTTTGCTCGGACCCGAAGGTAAGCCGAGAGATAAAACCGTAAGGGACTTGGCATACGAGGGTCTGAATATAAGCAGTGTTTCATTTCCATGTTATAGCATAAGCAATACAAGTTGGGATTATTCCCTTAGCTAGGTGCGTTGGATTCTTATTAGCATGCAGGGATGATTCACCTAGCGACTAGCATGTATCATTCCAGATTTTATGTGTGCTGGCTAAGCAAAGACAAGTTCACCGTAGCCACCCACCTTAGCGATGATTCGCCTCGGATGAGTGATACGTCAAGCAAGCCTTTGAAAGCCTAAGCCGGATTCCTGTAGGGACAAGTCTAGATATCCTTTGCTTCTCGTTTGAGGCAAAGCGGGTCGGGACAGTTGCACTTTTGCCGTTTGAATCGGCAGTCCGCTGGAACGGAACGGGGTGTTACAATACCCATCACATTGCATATAATAAATAGCATCAAACCCTAAAACTCAATGCATTCATAAACCCTAAATCCAATATAGCATACATAAACCCTAACTAAGTTCGATATAACAATACACAACACAACACTACACTACACAAGGAGATGGGGGAGAGGTTACCTCGGCGGCGGTGCGTGGTGGCAGTGTTGACGCTGCGGAGGTTGCTGGAAGTAGAGGCGGTGGTTCGTGGTGGTTGCTTGGCCGGGGGGAGGTGGCCGGTTCGTCGAGTAGCCGGTGGTCGACGAGTGGAGGTTGGTGTCTGCTGGAGGGAATGGAGGTGGTCGTGAAGGTGGCGGAGATAGAGATGGTTCTGCTGGGTTGGTTGGCCGGAGGAGCAGTTGGCCGAGGGGGGTTCAGGTGCAGTGGAGTGATGGAGGGAGTTCGTAGAGGTGACGGTGGTGATTCGCCGAACTGGAGGAGGTGACGTTATGGGTGGCAGCTGCTCGGCCGAGGGGGATGGCAGCAGTAGCTCGCCGGGCTTACAGAGATTGGAGGTCGGTCGGCACTCGTGGAGGTGGTGACAGCGTCGTATTGGTTTATGGAGATGGCGATGGTCGACAACGGGTGGAAGAGGTTGGACGTAGAGGAAGGCGGTCGAGGTTGGTGGCAGCGGGTGGTGGAGCTGCGGGCTCTCGGCCGGGTAGAGGTGATACAGTGGTGTTGGTTGGCTGAGGGGGATGGCAGCAGTAGCCCACCGGAGGTGGAGGGTGGAGGTCGGTCGGGCTCGTGGGGAAGGAAAGAAGAGAAGAAGAAGAAGAAGAAGAAGAGAAGTGGAGAATGGTTCGGCTGGTGTAGTAGGAAGAGGGAGAAGAGAGAGAGGGGGGTTTCTGTCACGCCCCGATCTCCCGCAGGCAATCGGTCGTTCCCGCTAGGCGGGAATCACCCTCGCCAGCGCTCCCGCGGAACGATCGCATTGACCCATCCGGGCGTGATGCCGCACGAGCGTGATCCACGCCCGTGCAAGGCCATGGTTCATTGGCTGTCGGCAAGAGTTCTAAGCCACAGAGTCGCACAGATTGTCATAAACGCATAGCGATCGGTAACAGGTTCACTGAGTCGACAATATAGCGGAAGCATTGAAACACAAGTTGAAGTAAGGCAAGCTCTTTTATTGATATGAACATGTGTTACAGGCGGCGTATAGCCGAGATTACAAGTCGCTCAAGCCTCTCTCTCTGAAACAGTAAAAGTGTGCCAAGTGGCTACAATTTTGGAATGATTGTACAGGCGATGTTCAGGCGAGTTCCAACATTATGTCTTGTATATGTGCTTCAGTCCCGGACGCACCGTTGCAAGGCTTCAGAGGGAACTCCTGGCCTTAGCACGCACGAAGGAGGCGTTCGCACTGAACGAGGTTCTCCCGTACCCTGCATACAAACTGGTGGATTATCAGTACATTGAATGCACTGGTGGGGAAGCTACTCGCCCGCTCGACAAATCCAAACACGTAATACAGGTTCCGTGCACCAACTATTAAGTTGTCTTTCTAGTTGCCTTAGGATCAGTTTCATGCAAATATTGAATAGCCTAACGTGTCGGGCAGTGCGCCGTGCAACATGAGAGGAAACACGGCGAGACTTACCACTTACCATTTCTCCTTCCCTGTCCAAGGCAACATTTGAGGCAAACATCGTTAATTCAAGCACGGCGAGGATAACATTCAGGAGGCATAGCATATGCAAACATGAGGGTCATTTTAACATGATCGTTCAGGTGTTCAGTTGTTTCTTGATGCGATGCAATGACTTGCACGCGGATAGCCGCTAAGCGAGGATGACTTATCTATATGAACGTTAGTCGCTGGCATAGCCATAAAGGACCGTTTAGTCTTTGAACAAGAATGGTATGCAACGAAGAACGTGAGGCGCTACACACCATCCTGTCCGCACGTGAGACTATCGTGAGGTTCCATCCGGATCGGGTCGGTCCCAGTACCCCAGTGACCGCCCGTGGAACGAGATCCGAAGATCACCTTTTTACAAGTTGTCCGCGACATACAGGTCAGGATCAGAGTCAGTTTCAATCCACAACTTGAATGATAATCCATGATTCGTGATCTGAACGAGCGTTTGCTCCAAGAGCTGAGATTCGTTCGTTACGTGACGTGATTCTCGTTCAGATGTAGACTTGATATGATTATCATTCAGTTGTCACGTTAAAGGATTCACGTTTAGTATTCATTTACCCTGATGCGTGCCCCTGGTTCGGGGATTGCCTTGGAGACCCAACGGTCCCGGATACTTGCAGGTTCGTTCAGGCACGGAACGACTACGTAGTAGTCTTCCGGGGTTTGCATGAAAATATGGCAACATTACAAGCAGACAAGCATGCGTTTCTAAGGAACATAAGTAAACACGTTTTTGCTCGGACCCGAAGGTAAGCCGAGAGATAAAACCGTTAGGGACTTAGCATGCGAGGGTCTGAACATATATAAGCAGTATTTCATTTCCATGTTCTAGCAAGCAATATGAGTTGGGATTATTTCCTCAGCTAGGTGAGTTGGATTTATTAGCATGCAGGGGGTGATTCACCTAGCGACTAGCATGAATATTCCAGATTTTATGTGTACTGGCTAAGCAAAGACAAGTTCACCGTAGCCACCCACCTTAGCGATGATTCGCCTCGGTAGAGCGATACGCCTGAGCGAGCCTCTGAAAGCCTAAGCTGAAAACCTGTAGGGACAAGTCTGGATATCCTTTGCATTCTCTTTGAAGCAAAGCGGGTCGGGACAGCTGCACTATTGCCGTTTGAGACGGCAGTCCGCTTGAGCGGAACGGGGTGTTACAGTTTCTATGCTCCTAGGGATTAGGGCCGGCATTGGGAAAGGGGGGTGAAGGAGTGATTATATAGGTGAGTGTGTGGTGAGGATGAGTTTCAATTTTGAATGGAGGGCCCATATTTCACATAAAAGAAATATACATCTAAAGATGAGAGAGAGGATTGATATGACCGGTCAAGAGAGGGAGAGGGGGTTTCTTCATTGGCCTTGGCCAATGGGGTGGTGACACCTATCACTATATTTGCAAATTAGCCCCTTAACTTTTGGGTATTTGCACATGCATAAAAAATGATGGGGATTTGGTGTGGGAAGTTGTATTTGGTGTTATGTAGGGTGAGGGGGTGTTGTGTATTTTGTATGGGCTTAATAAATGCGGTATTGGGTTAAATTAGGGATAAGTTGGGATTAGTCAAAGTTGGTATCCCCAATTTAATTAAAATAAAATATTATGTGCTCTTAAATTAAATGGGGGCACATGGAGTCTCAATTAGGAGTGACGCAAAGGTCATGAACGGTGTAGGCTTGGTGTCAGTCTTGGACCCTTTTTTTGGTCCGGCTAAACGGATTGAGTTTGTGTCCCAAAATTGATGGCAACGACAAAGGTACGCAACACAGGATTAAAGAATGGATTTCGGGACCGGGAAGTTGTGCAATTAAATTAGAGCACAAGAGATTGTGATTATGAGTGACAAAAAAGTCCAGCGCCTAGGTTGGATTATCAAGTCAAGAGTTGCAACAATGAATTAAAAATTATGGGCTATTGTTGGGCTCCGAATATTACAACAATGGTTGGGTGCACCAAGGGTTAAAATAAAGAATCTGACAACTGCAACATAAATTCTAAACCTCAAATACCCTGACACTACAACAACATTTTTAACCCTATCTAGTCTACTTAAAAAAGAATTTGAGGGGGTTTACATGGGTTGCGAAAGAGAGGTGAGTTCAGACAGCATCGGGAAAAAAAATTGTTGTTGAAAAAAAATCCCTAAGAAAAACGTTGGGACAAGAAAATGTGGTTGTCCATTTAAGGTGTTGATTATAAAAGTAGAAGATATGAAGTGGATAGTCAAAGTTAAGAATGGAATACACAATCATCCTATTCCATAGACACTTACGGGTCATGCCTATGTGGCACGGTTGAATAAGGATGAGAGAAAGTTGGTTGAAGAATTATTCCTTTCCGGAGTTGCACCCAAACAAATGTATTCTGCCGTACGACAAAAAGAAGATGAGAACAAGTCAACCATGAGGACTATCTATAATACTTTAATGAGAGCAAAATATAATAATATGAAAGGAAGAATGGAGATGCAGCAAGTATTGAAGTTGCTTGGGGAGCATCACTATGTGGAGTACCATAGAAGACATCCACAAAATGATGAACTCCTTTCATTGTTTTGGGCTCATCCTGATTGCACACACTTGGCTAGGTCCTTCGCAGAGGTATTGGCCCTTGATTGTACATATAAGACTAATAAGTTCAAGATGTCTCTTTTTTATATTGTTGGATTTACATCTACGAGAAAAATATTTTTAGTCGCTTTTTGTCTTATGAAGAGTGAGACAGTTGAGGATTACACTTGGGCGTTAAGGAAACTACAATCCCTTTACACAGGATACAAAGAGTCCTCTGTTTTTATTACCGACAGAGAATATGCACTGATAAATGCTATAGATATTGTATTTCCTCATGTACATAGACTACTATGCACTTGGCATATAAATCGAAATATCCAAGCTCAATGCAAGCAAAAATTTAAAAATGTGGATGATAAAATTGACAAGCTTCGCTTCGAAGAATTCTACAGTGATTGGAGTCTTGTATGGCAAGCAAGTACTAAAGACAGCGACGATACAACATAGTACATGTTCAAACAAAAGAGGGAGACGAGTAACCCGACATGCATTTCTTATATCAAAGATACTTGGCTAGAACCATATAAAGAATAATTCATCTTAGCATGGACGAACATGGTGAAACATTATGGCACAATCACTACAAAACAGGTCGAAGGATCACACTCAAGTTTAAAAAGATATCTACGGTCATCGGTCAGTAATTTTGTCTCCGTTTGGCAATCGATTCATTTGATGATTATTTTCACGGTAAACTAGATTGTAGCATTATTTGAGATGAACCTCAATATTGCAAAGCATGAATACAAGCATGAATACCTCTTGGATGCTTTAATCCATGTAGTATCTTACAAGGCCTTGGACTTATTGTTTGAGGAGATTGGTAGGTCGAAGTTCGTTGGTTATGATACCAAGGTTTGCGGTTGTTCATATCGACATTCACTCGGCCTTTCTTGTGCACATGAGAGTAACGAATATCGTCGTCAATCTATACCTATTCCAATAGATATTGTTGATCAACGTTGGAGACAGTTGTCGATCATGCCGATGGTGGAAGTTCACGATAATTTTTTTCCCACAAGTGAAACTCCTTCACGCAAGGTGGTGTATCACATCAGAACTAGAGAGAAATCCATTGAGGTTAAAATCCAAGAAATTATAGTCCCGGCAATAACTCGATTGTAAGAGCCATATGTTGTTCGAACTCCTAAGGGAAGACCATACTCAAGAATCAATAGAGCACAAAAAAAGGAGGTGGAGTCAACTAAAAGAGATTCATCCTTGTTTGAACATATTGAACATAATTTAGAGCAAGTTGAGTCAATGTCGGTTATCGAAAGTGTGGCAATTTTGAAGAGAAAGAGTAAGCTTACTATTCGAAGGGGAAAGAAACAGAAAATGAATGATGCAGTCATGGCGGAGGGTTTAGATAACTTCTCTGATTCATATAGTCTATACATTCAAAATTTCCTACCTGAGATACATAATTTTATTTGGTCTATTGTTGATGTTCCTAAGGATGGCCATTATGGATTTTATGCACTCGCAAGATATCTTGGCTATTCAGTTGAATCAGGATGGAGACATGTTAGGGAAGAGCTGTACGAGGAGTTGGAATCTCGTCTACCCTTCTATAGACAGATACTCGACGAAAAAATTATTGGAGATTTGTTGGCAAGCATACCTTGTACGGACACAGTTATCGGACTAGACCATTACATGGATGTCCCGCCTGCTGCATACGTATTCTCTAATAGGTATAAGATATCTATTATAATTATCTTATAAGGCATTAACAATACTTTCTTTCCAATGTGCGCTCTCCTGGTCGAACACAGACTATCCAATTTATGTTCAATAGGGCTTGTCGGACAACACTTTGTCATCCTAAGGTTGATCGGTGATTCTCTTATTCCTCCACCTTCTACACTTTGGTATAAACACGCACCGGAGGAAGCGATCGCATGGACGACATCCTACATGGATGCAACTGCTGACTATAAGAAGATGATTGTAAACCCCCTGATTTTTCAGAAATTTTTAATTTGGATTTTTCTCAATTTTCTGTAATTTTCTGGAATTAAAACTAAGGTATTTTGAATTTAAATGATTTTTAAATAATGTTAATTAATATTAAAATATTATAAAAATAATATTTTTGGGTGTAAAATGAAAAACTAGACATAGGATAATTTTCTGTGAATTTATTGGACTCCGGAAGCATTTTTAAAGCCCAAAAAAATAAGTCGTAATTAAACCCTAGAAATAAACCCGGTTCAATTGAACCAAACCAACCCAAACCAACCCAGACCCGGTTCAACTGAACCGAACCCAACCGTATCGGGTCGGGTCGGATCTAAACCCGACCCGAAACCCGCGGACCCGGACCCGTTACCCAATCCAAACCCTAATCCTAATTCAACCGAAATTACTGTTCCGGCAGCGACTACCCCTATAAATATCTCCCTCCGCCATACGCCGGAACCCTAATCTCCAGCCGCTCCGACCACCCTATCCCCCTCGGCTTCGTCCCCGACTCCACTTCCTCCCCTTCGATGAACTCCCGGTCGCCTTCGCCTCACCGCCTCTTCTCTCCGCCCGAGCCGCTCGACCAGCCACCGCCTTCCCATCTCTTCCTCCTCCTCCCGCTCGACCATCCCCTCTCCGCCCTGCCCAGCCCAACACCACCACCACACCATCTTCTCGAGCAGCCCGACCATCGACCACCCCTCGTCACCCCCGCAGAGCCGTCGACGAATCTCCTCCGCCCAGCCCGCTCGACCCGTCCCCGAGACCCCATCTCCTTCATCTCCCAGCCACCCGACTCCCCTCGCCTCGACGCCAACCCACAGCCGCCCTAGCTCCGGCCAGTAGTGCCTCCACCCGTCGATCCATCCTCGGCCGTCTCCGCCCTCCTCCGACGAATCCCCCAACCCCGGCATCAAACCCTAGAACAGCCAGGACACGGCTCGGATACAGGACACAGCACAGTGTCGAGACGACACACGGACACAAAGAAATCCTCGGTTCACGGAGCCCTGTTCAGGTAGCGTTTCCTCTCTCTCCTCGTTGCCCCATTTTTTGTTCCATCAGTTGTGATGTGTAGGCTGTGTGACCCCCTCGATGCCCGTGCAACCCGTTCGGTGCGTTGCGTCCTGTGGCGATCGCGAACCGCGATCCAAAAACAGGAAAAATAATGCCCTGTTTTACCCCGGAACTGAGTGCCCCCCGCCAAACGGGATGACTTGGTCGCGCGTGGTCTTCACTGAAACGTGTGCGCCGTTGATACTGACGTGCGGGATTTCGCAGAAGTTGATTTGGATGTGCGTGCATACCGAAATCAACGCGTATCCGCCGACATTGTCCCGTATCTGCCTGTTCTGGAACTCGTCATAACTTTGTGTACACATGTCGGATCGAAACGAAACTTATGCCATCGGACTCGTAGCAATACGCTGGTCCTGTGACCCAAGTTTGGTTCGATTCTGAGAATGTTGACAAAATCGCGTATCGTGGGCCCCGCAGCTCCACTTGACGGGCGATTTTGTGATCGGCTCATCGGAATCCAATTCTGGAAGTTCCGTTGGGTTCGTATCATCGTTCCTGACTTGTTGACACTAAGTTTGACGAATTTGGAGACCTTTGTCCCTGACACATTTTTCGGTGCAAAGCGGCCCACATGTGGACCCCACTTTGACCAGGAACTGTCATTTTTGCCCTTGTATCCAAATTGGACTTAAGGACAGACATTTCTATCTATTTGATATTTTCTGAGACTGTTGGTGATATTTATTTCAGCTTTTGGAGGAGTACCTGCAAGATCCACTGATACAGGGACAATTGTTGGTATTCAAACCCCAGGCAAGTGTACCTTGCCAACATTGCAGTTCTTGTTACTTATTTCCTTGGCTTATATATATATATATATATTGTGGTAAATGATTGACCTAGGACCGTGTGACTTACTTAGCGTCCGATTAATAGTCGGGTGCCAACCCCGTACGCGGAGTTGTGTAACATCATCTAGACATGGATACCGAGACCCTATATTTCTCATACTTGTCTTATCAAGTACATCATAACCCAGGACACTTGACACTATTCATGAGACAGAATCTTCCTGAGATATTCATGGTGATTCTGTGTAGGATACAAGTTTTATGACATAGACATTCTATTCATAGACACTAGATGACTTACTGCATTAGATATGATCGTGCGTGACATGGACATGAGGCATCGTGGACATGAGACGTGTGATTACATGGGGTGGGGAGAGACACACAGGCTACAGGCTGATTTTATATATATAATACATAGTAAACTACATAGTAAAATACATAGTAAACACTGCTACCGGCTCTCAGACACAGAGCTTGTAGTGGTCTCAGCCTGAGTTTTAGTGATGCTCTCAACTTGTATTTCACATAGATGGTTACATATTTACCCTGTTTATTTTATTTACTATTTTACTGCATTTATGTTGGCTTGTATTATTTGTACCTTGCTATGTCCCCTGAGGACCTGGATCCGGATTATGTCCCCAGGATTAGCAGATGAGATCGACCCCGAGGTATACGGGATAGGAGCATTAGCAGGAGCAGGAGCAGAAGAAGACACTGGAGCAGTACCAGATTCAGTAGACGAGTGATCACCGAGGGTATCTTCTGAGGATATACGGTTCCATACTCAGTATTTGTTGTGGTCATCTTTATTCTTGTATCTTGACAGATGTATCAGACTCATTAGCGGGTTATTTCCCGAGTTTATATTTTATTGAGATTGATCTTGCTTTATGATTCTGACATTGTTGTATTCATTTCTGTGGATAAGATTAGTCTATCTAGACCCTTATTATTGTATTACAGCTTAAGTACGCCCCGATGGATCCATTAAATTGGGTTTGTCCATCGGTGTGTGCTGCTGGCCATTGCCACGTGTCCAGTCCCTCGATATTTTGGGACTGGAACGTGACAATGATGAAGATGGAGGATCCCAAAATCTTGCCTAAGGACTACTTTGATATTCTAATCAATTGATACATCTTATACTTTTGTATCATTTTGTAATTTTGTACACGATAGAAATGGAATATAACATCTTGTACTTTTGTAGCGTGATAGTGCAATAGATAGTGACTATGAAAGAAATAAAATGAAGTACTGTATGTTGTGCAGTGAGTCATGTATGTTGAGATTTAGTATCTTTTCCAACTTATATATATATATATATATATATATATATATATATATATATATATATATATATATATATATATATATATATATATTTTGTCACGCCCCAGTCCTAAAATACGTTGGACTAGGAATACGTAACCATGCCAGTCGTATGTATATGACAACTCCAATATATGGATACCATAATACACACGTACGCTATAATATGAATGTTAACTCACATGTGGTATATA
Source organism: Iris macrosiphon (assembly GCA_036927795.1). Classification (NCBI taxonomy): domain Eukaryota; kingdom Viridiplantae; phylum Streptophyta; class Magnoliopsida; order Asparagales; family Iridaceae; genus Iris; species Iris macrosiphon. The sequence continues at coordinate 1,278,913 of JAYESA010000012.1, forward strand.
TATTATCACAAGTCACAGGGCATAACTAGATCTCATCTACAGTATCAAATAACCAATCAACTATATAACTGAATCTCAATATGAAGTATCAAAGAATGATAGTTGGGTGGAAACAAATCCACTACCAAACTAGAATATAAGTAAAACCACATAAGAACATCTAATGAACAATGAGACTCGAAGAGAATACCTCCTCGAAAGAGATAAGTAGCAAGTCCTGATACGTGCTCATGCGAATAGTCAAGATCGTCTACACCTGGAAAGGGATCAGGTTCTCAGAGGGACGTAATAAGATACATAGAAGCATGTCAATTGAATACAGTAAACATGCATAATAGACAAAAAATATATAAGTACGCTATACTAGACAATCTATATAAAATGCATAATAAGGACAACTTTTTGACGTATGGGCATGGGTAGGCTACTATATCTAATCTCACAACTCATACACACGTCAGGAACATCAGAAATCGATATACCTCGAGGGTAACGACCAACGCGACACAACTACCGTAGTGCATGCTAGTTACTATGGTTTACTAGAGTGGTTATAGCCCATACGCCTACTGATTGTCCTCCCCTCTCATGATACTATGTGTCAAGTGTGTGTCAACATGTATAGTATATAATTATGACTGAAAGAAAACACATATATAATAAATATATAAAAATATGATAAGCATGAAAAAATACTGTAAGCAATTTGGCAAGGTATCTTGCCTGGTCTAAAAGGGGATGAAGTTGCAACTCAAGGCGTCGTCCGATCTACCCGTCACATAAATTAAACAAGTTAGGTTACAAAAGTGGGTGAATAGGTTCCTTCATTTTAATCTATTTTAATTATAAATAAAATAACCTAAAATAGTATTTTAATCTTATTATAATTTGATTTTATTGTTAAACCCTAATTTTGGTCCAAAAAAATCAATATTACGGATTTGTGATCCTTGGCACGCAAATCGAGACAATCCATTAACCAAAAATTCAACCGACTTAAATCCTTGATTTTTGTATAGAATTCTATAGATTTCAGTGCTATATGAATACCGGAATCAACGGTTTCATAAAATCACAAGTCGGTAAAGAGTTATGTCAATAAGGGCGCACAGATGACAATTTTTGGTGGTTTTCTATTTACGTCTACGTTGCACAAATTTTACAGTAGAATAAACTTGCATATTAAATTCTAAAAAAATAATTTTATATAATTTCATCATGTCATCTTTCTGAAACTTCAGACGGTTCATAATTTCGAGTTCGAGATCTCCCAAAATCTCAAAAATACGGAAACACGTCTAATTTTGGATAACTGACACTTTTAGAATTTTATGGAAAATAGGTTCATAAATTATTAAAATAATTTATATATTCAGAAAACTAACCTTGATATGGTTCTAACAAAAAAACTGGAGTGCGTTTGGAGTCCGGAGCTAGGAGATATCGTCTTTTTAAGTCGTCATAACTACTAGAAAATGAGGCTGAATTTATGACGAATTTTGACTGTTTTTGAACGAAAAAGAGAGAGTTTGGGGAAGAAAAATATGAAAGAAGAGTTTATTCCATAAGTCTAATAGTTATTTATAATGGTGGAGACTACTTAATTGAATACGACTAGGATCGGCTAATTTGGATATGATTAGGATCGGTTTAAATAAGGATAGGATATGCATGAAGTTGCTTTCCTAGTAGACTTAGGATTTGAATTAATTTAAAATAGAGTTTGAGTTTATCTCAATAATTTATAATCTTAAATATAATTAAAGATAATACAAATAATTTATATATAATCTTATTAATATCTATTAACACTAAATTAACATCTATCTAATATTAAGACTATATATAACTAAATAAATCCTAAATAATTTCAAAAATCCAAATAAATTTTTTAAAATTCTAAATAAATTACAGAAAAATATAATTAAATATTTTAACCTAAAATAAATATTTGGTAGGAACAACATGCAAGTATGGTCTCATAGTAAATCATGAAAGTTCTAGAAATTTACGTTTTCTATGTTTTAATTACCCAAAAAATTCTTAAAAAATCTCCAAAAAATCTAAAATAGCCTAAAAATAATTATAAATAAATATTTATATAAGTAAATATATCAAGAAATTTATTTTCTAATTAACTAAGAGAATACTCTAAAGAAATTCAATATTTAAAATAATCTATAATAAATATAATAATATAAAATATACACAAAATACATATTTTGGGTGAGGGGGTTTACATATATATATATATATATATATATATATATATATATATATATATATATATATATATATATATATATATATATATATGTTGAAAGTAGGACTATCAACATTATGGCAGTCCCATTAGTTATTAGGACTGTAAAAATCTTGACCGTACTAGTTTTAATCCTATGTCTCTGCACATTTATACATAAAACTAGGACTGTCGGGACTATGGCAGTCCCATAAGCTATTAGGACTGTCAAAATCTTGACAGTCCTAGTTTTAATCCCCTGTCTCTGCACATTTATATATAAAACTAGGACTGTCAGGATTATGACAGTCCCATAAGCTATTAGGACTGTCAAAATCTTGACAGTCCTAGTTTTAATCCCCTGTCTCTGCACACACACACACACACACACACACACACACACACACACACACACACACACACACACACACACACACACATATATAAGTGCCAAGTTCAAAGTTAAACAAAATTAACCAGTCAAAACTAGGACAACCAACTTAAACAAAATATAACCAATCAAAAAATTGAAACACAAAGTTACAGCCAACTTCAAAGTTTAACATGTCCATATTACAACCCAAAAAAACTCGAAACACAAACTGTAGCAAAGTTTCATATCAATTGAAACATGGCCTAAACTTTATGGCGCCTCTTTGTACGTTGCTCCCTATTTTCCAAGAAAGAAAAATCTTCAGTGTTGTCGATGTGCTGTAGCTTCTTATTGATTTTTATATAATTTGCACCCTGGCAACTGACAAGGCTTCTTTCCAACTTCTTCGCTTTCCTAGCCTATTGATGACAATTCATAAAATTTGTTAGGTTATAAATATTTACATATCTTCAAATTGAAAGTTGGTTCCCTCACTGTCACGTCCTAGTCCCAAAATATCGAGGGATTAGCCACGTGACAATGGCCAGCAGCACACTCTGATGGGCAGACCCAATTTAATGGACCCATCAAGGTGTACTTAAGTTGTAAAACAACAATATGGGCTATGGTACTAATCTCATCCACAGAAATAAATACAATCAATATCAGAAATATAAAGCAATATCAAGTTTCAATAAAACATAACTCGGAGAACAATCCGATAATGAGTTTGATACATCAACTCAATAGACTGGAAATAAAGAGTCTAACAATAGAAATAACTGAGTATAGAATATGCATATACTCAGGAGAAATTCTCAGCGATCACCTGGTCCTCGGGTTCTGGTACTGCTCCAAAGACTGCTCATGTCCCGTACACCTCGGGGTAGATCTCCTCCGCTAAACCTGGGGACATAATCCAGATCCAGGTCCTCAGGGGACATAGCAAGGTACAAGAATAGATCAAGTCCAAAATAAATGCAGAGCAATAATAAATGAATCAATAGGGTAAACTATGTAACCAGCTATGTGATATGCAAGTGAGAGCATTATTCATACTCAGGCTGAGACTACTACAGGCTCTGTGTCGGGGAAACCCATAGCAGTATTTTCTCGAAGGCCAGTAAATGTGCCAAAGTTCTGTGTCAGAGTCTAAGACACCTCCAGTAAAGTAATATATATATATATAATCAGCCTTTTGTATGGTAAAACTCTCCCCACCCAATATAATCACACGTCTCATGTTCACGATGTCTCATGTCCATGTCACGCAAGATCATATCTAATACAGCAAGTAATAATGAGATATAAGCATGTATAAAGTATATGTCATAAACCTGTATCCTATACAGAATCACCATGAATATCTCAGGAAGATTCTGTCTCATGAATAGTGTCAGGTGTCCTGAGGTATGACGTACTTGATAAGGCAAGCACAAAATGTATAGTGTCTCGATATCCATGTCTAGGTGACATTACACAACTCCGCGTACGGTATTGACACCTGAATATTATTCGGACGCTAAGTATTGTCACACGGTCCTTTGTTAATCATGTATATAAATAAATCAAGATAACAATATGAAGCAGGTACTGCAAGTTTGGCAAGGTACACTTGCTTGAGATTTGGTTACCAACTGCGGCTCTGGTATCAGCGGTTTCTGCAGGTACTCCTCTGGTTGCTGAAATAGACATTACCATCATATTCAGAAGACATCAAATAGCTATAATTGCCTGTCCATAAGTCCAATTTGGACACAGGGGCAAAAATGACCGTTTCTTGTCAAAGCGGGGTCCACATGTGGCCCGCTTCGCACCGAAAAACGTGTCCGAGATAATGTTGTCCAAATTCGTCAAACTTAGTGTCAACAAGTCTAGAACGATGATATGAACCCAACGGAATGTCCAAAACTGGATTCCGATGAGCCGATCGAAAAATCGCCCGTTAAGTGGAGCTGTGGGGCCCACGATACGCGCTTTTGTCAACATTCTCAGAATCGAACCAAACTTGGGTCACAGGACCAGCGTATTGCTACGAGTCCGACGGCGCAAGTTTCGTTTCGATATAACTTGCGTACATAAATTTACAATGAGTTCCAGAACATGGTCGATACGGGGCGTTGTCGACTGATACGCGTTGATTCCGATGTGCACGCACATCCAAATCAACTTTCGCGAAATCCCACACGTCCGTATTAACGGCGTGCACCTTTCGGTGAAGTTCGCACACGACCAAGTCGTCCTGTTTAGCGGGGCGTACCCAGTTCCGGGGAAAAATAGGGTAATTATTTTCCTATTTTGGGTCGCAGTTTACGACAGCCACAAGACGCGACACACCGAACCAATGGCACGGGTATCGAGAGGGTCACACAGTCTACGCGTCACAACAGACGGAACAGAAAATAGGACAACGAGGAGAGAGAAACAGTCACCTGAACATGGCTCCGAAAGTGACTGAAAAACTCGTTCTCGCGGGGCGGCGCGACACGGCATGCCGGGGCTGCTAGGGTTTCTGCTGCTCGCCGGAGGCTTCGCCGGAGCTGGAGGTGGTCAGAGGAGCTCGTCGGCGGGTCAGGCGGAGGCGATTGGGGCTGCTACTGGTCGTCACGACGGAGGAGACGCCGGGGAGAGTCGGGTCTCGGGGGGAGAGGGAAGGCCAGCTGCGGGGTCGACGGTGGCTCGGGTGGAGGCTGGTGGTTGCAGCGGGTGATGGTGGTGAGGCGGTAGTGGTGATCAGGTTTGGGGGAGGCCGGTGATGGCAGTGGTGGCTGGAGATCGGGGAGCTGGGTCGGCGAAGGATGATCGTGGATGTGGCCGAAAATGGCAAAGAGGGTGGTTGGAGATGACGGTGGTGATGGCGGAGACAGTGGTAGAGGCTCGAGGGTTTTATAGGAGGAGGCGGTGGCCGTTGAGGGGAGGTGGAGAGGCACGGGGAGTGGGGGAGCCGTGTAACCGCCGGCGGAGGAGGCGGGGCATCGTCGGGAAACGGTCGGAAGTCGTAACGGCCGGCTATGGTATCGGGGGGGGTTTACGGTTACTGTAGCAGCTACAGTATGGGTCGGGTAGGGTTGCCGGTCGGGTTCTGGATTCGGGTCTGGATCCGACCCGCTAGGGTATGGGTCGAGTATGGGTCGAGTATGGGTCGCGTGTACGGGTCGGGTAGATGGATCCGACCCGTTAGGGTTGGTTTAGACACGGTTCAGGTTCGATCCGATTTGGGTTGGTTTGGTTCAGAAATAAATCGGGTTTATTTGGGTTTTTATTGGTTTATTAAATAACTTAGTTTTTAGGTCTTTAAAAATGGTTTCGGGGTCCAATAAATTCCAGAAAAATTTGCAGTAGGTCTAATATTTTATTTTACACCCAAAAATATTATTTTCATAATATTTTAATATTTAATAAAATCATTTAAAATATACTTAATACCAGAAAATAATTGATTTAATTAGTTAAAAATTCACAGAAAATTCTAGAAAATTTATTTAAAATTTAAAATTTTTTTGGGGGTTTACACTCACCATCTTGACCAATACTGTATACAAGACAGATTTGGCGGGGAGATCTGATGGTACATGAACAATATCGCCTCCGCGTTTGAACAACGTAGGTAGTCCGGCACCATCGTAGTAGGCGAGGTAGTCGTCGCTACATTCCATCATATTTACTGCTGCTTGTCGTTCAGTTTCTCTAATAACGTGACGTTGCCACTCAGTGAAGAAGTCTGAGACCCAGTTGAACGTCGTAGGAATATAGTTTAGGGGTTTTGTACCTCTCGAAGCACTTATCATTTACCTCTCGAAGCACTTATCATTTTCAATGTACGCTTTGGGACTGTTTTTACGTAGCCCAATTGACGGAGCACTCTATCAGGCATATAAGGCTCCTCGATTTCATGACAACTTATCAGACCATGATATAAAGGGACTGATTGCAATGAACGACTACTCTATCGCAAATCACGATATGGATCCCAAACTATCTGCAACGCATGAAATTTAGCATAACCTAATTTAGCATAATTTAATTTAGTAAATTATTACCAAACATAAAAAAAATTAGGTATCAATTCACCTCTTCTATTGTCATATCTTCAAGTGCATTCCGTAGGGCGGCCAATGTGAGTAGACGTTTGGCATCTTCCTTAGTTGGATTCCATCTGCACATTCTAGGAAGGTGCTCGTCATACCCTCGGTTAAGTTTAGCCCTCTTCAGGGTTGGAAAGTGCTTGTATATATATGTAAACCCCCTTATTTATTTTTATACATAGACTAATTTTGGGTTAGAAATTTTGGTTTAGCATCAGGTATTTGAGGTTTAGATATTTGTTGCAGTTGACTGGATATTTATTTAAACCCTTGGTGCACCCTACCATTGTTACAATATCCGGAGCCCAACAATAGCCCATAATTTCCAAATAATTATTGCACCCTTGACTTGATAAGCCAACCTAGGCACTGGACTTTTCTGTCACTCACAATTACAATCCCTTGTGCTCTAATTTAATTGCACAACTTTCCGTATCCGAAACCCGTTCTTTAATCCTGTATCGCGCACCTGTGTCGTTGCCATCTATTTTGAGACACCAACTCAACCCGTTTAGCCGGACCAATTAAAGGGTCCAAGACTGACACCAAGCCTACACCTTTCATGACCTTTGTGTCACTCCAAATTGAGACCCCATATGCCCCCATTTAATTTAAGAGCACATAACTTTTTAATTTAATTAAATTGGGGATACCAACTTTGACTAATCCCAACTTAACCCCAATTTAATCCAATAATCCATTAATTAAGCCCATGCAAAACACACAATACCTCCTCACCCTACAAAACACCAAACACCACTCTTTTTCATTATTTTATATGTTTGTGTAAATACCCAAAATTAAGGGGCTTATTTACAAATGTGGTATTAGGTGTCATCCCCCATTGGTCCAAGCCAATGAAGAAACCTCACCCTCTCTCTCTCTCTCTCTTGACCGATCCAACCCTACCCCTCTCTCTCCTTTGTGTGAACAAAATCCTCCATGTTGAATCTGAGCCATCCATTCAAAATTAGAACTCATCCTCACCACACATTCCTCACACAACCTCCTATAAAATATCTCCACCACTCCCCATCTCCCCATGCCGGCCCTAATCCCAATATATTGGAAACCCCCCCAACTATATTTCCCCTCCTTCTCCCTAAAACCACAGCCAACCAAAATCTCCTCCTCCATTTCTCTTCTTCTTCTTCTTCATCTTCAACCGACCGGCCTCCACCTGCACGACCCCTACGACCTCCACCTCGGCCAGTCGATCACCACCGCGTCTTCTCCTCTATCCCGATGTCCACCCACTTTCATCATCGACGTGCCACCTTCCCCATGCTTGAGCTCTCCGTCAACCATAACAGCTCTCGACCGGAGCTCCTCCGCGTGGTCGATGAGCTCGACAGCAGCAGCTCCCGCCGGAGCTCCTCCGCGTGGTCGACGAGATCGACAACAGCAGCTCCCGACCGGAGCTCCTCCTCGTGGTCGACGAGCTCGACAGCAGCAGCTCCCGACCGGAGCTCCTCCAGATCTACCTCGTCTAATGTGCTACCATCGGCCTCCTCCATACAGCTTCTCCATGTGACCACGTCGACCACCACCTTCAGCAGCATCCCCTCCCCGCGGTCGCGAGGAACCGCGGCTTGAACCCGTGTGCAGGAATTGAGTTCAACCTCCCCGGTTCACGCATCATTAACTCCCTCCTCGCACAACCAATCCTTGAACCAACTCTTCGGGTATGAACCCTACTTAACCTAGTTGCTTTATGTATAATTAAAATATTTTAGTTTGTTTTGTATTGTTAGTTATTAGAATTCCAATACTGGAGGAAAAACTATTTTTTAAACCCATGATACTTTCCGATACGGAGTGGGTTCAGTCAATTCGGGCAACCTCGTCGCGTACCAATTGCACCAAAAGGTACGTATCGTCGACGTGGACATGTGGGCTTTCACGAAACTTGATTTGGATGTGCGTGCACACTGGAATCAACACGTATCCGTCGGAAAGTACCGTATCAACGTGTTCTGACACTCGTCCTAATTTTGTGTGTGCCTGTCGGTTCACAACGAAACTTGTGCCATCGGATTCGTCGCGTTACGCTGGTCCGGTGACCCAAGTTTGGTTCGATTCTGAGAACGTTGACGAAACATTATTTCGTGGACCCCACGGCTCCACATGACGGGCGTTTTAGTGATCGACTCATCGGAATCCAGTTCTAGATGTTCCGTTGGGTTCGTATCATCGTTCTGGACTCGTAGACACTAAATTTAATAAATTTGGAAAACCTTATCTCTGGTACATTTTTTGGTGCAACACAGGCCCACTGGTGGACCCCGGGTTGACCAGAAACTGCATTTTTGTCACTGTGTCCAAATTTGACGTAAGTACATATTTTTTTGAGTATCTCACTCATTTTGGAACTGTTGGTGATATTTGTGACATCATCCAAAGACATCTGCTCCAGATTCCATCTTGAGTTGCTACTTCCTTGGCGAGTCCGGATTCGAATCTTCGTATGGCTTCCAGGCAAGTGTACCTTACCACCCTATATTTCAGTTACCAGATATTTATTTATTTATTATATACATTATGCGTGTTATGGATTAGAGCCGTTACTTCGCGTCCGGGTCATAACCGGATGCAGACGTTCGTCGGTAACGTCTGGTAACGATGGATAGATGTTCGTAACACCTTAATGTACACACTTGGTTACATCATAACCCTAGGACACATCTAGACACTGTTATCGTGTCAGATTTCCTGTATCCTAATACTGTCAGCATGGCTGGAAACTGGGACGACTTTAGGGTCATGATTATTGATAGTTACTTCAGTGTGACGAGACTGTTAGATAGAGGTTCAGGTTCAGCGAACACTCGTTGACCGCTTTGGTAGGGGAAGACAGTTACTAGACGTTTAGGCTCCTTTGCATGCGCTTTATATATGTATATGTCCTGTTGATGTAGTGTTCCTGTATCCGAAGTAGTAGTATCACCCGTGTGACTCTGTGCTCGGAGCTACGGTACGCCCCGTGTGTCTCTGTGTTCGGAGCTACGATTTTATTTTGGACAGCCCATGCATCGAATATTGTCTTCAAACTGTATCTCACTTAGGTGGTTATGCTAGACTACACCGTCGTTGCACTTGTTCTTTCTGTTATACTTTGGCATGCTGTATTTTTGTACCTTGTTACGTCCCTCTGAGGACCTGGTCCCTTGCCAGTTTTGCGGCATAGACGATTACGGAGCCCTTGGAGTTGCTGATGGAGTTGCTTGCCTTGCAGGCATTAGTACCAGGTGCTCATATCATTTCTACCGGTATTATGGTTATTTTATATTATTTATTCATCTACTATTGTAGCTTAGTTTTTGTAGACTCATATTTCTTCTCGAGTCTATTCGAGTTTGTATGTTATTGGGTGGCCGACTTTAGCACATGTAGCTCATTCTTGTGTATTTTGTTCATTGTGGATTGAGACATAGATATTTATATTTACTGGATTATTTAGATAGTGACCATTATTATACAACTTATACATATTCGAGTCAGACCAGAGTCTGGTCGGATGCGTAGCTGGCATGTTGCGTATTCCTAGTCCTACGTATTTTGGGACTGGGGCATGACATATTTTTGTGGTGGCCCATGCCGGTCTAAGAGAATATCGTTTTGGTTACGTTACTGTACCAAACGAGCCTACAGTTTAGGATTTATTGTTAAATAGAATCTCAATCCATAATCAATTTCTAAAACTCCTTTTGTATTTGATTATCGCCCTTGGACTTCCCAATTATAATCATTCATTTTACATCAATATCGTTATCCTTGTTTTTTATATCCTTGTATTTCGGAAAGACGAATGCTTGTGCTCGACGGTTCCCTCCAGAAGAAGATCGTAGTTCAGACGACAGAAGACATAATTTGTGAAATATTCTCTCAAAAGATTGTTACCCTCAATAGGGTAGGTGGATAGGTTCTTTTTAGATGCTAGAACTAGTGGAGAATATTAGCAAGAAAATTGGACCTAGAAGTATGTTCCTAGAGCGGGTAAAATCTACCCTTACTTGAGATAGCAGTGACTTGGAAAGTATTGGGAGCTAGAAAGGTTGTTGATCCTAACCCTCTAGAATGATTGATGGAAATACATAGTTAGATGCTAGGAAGTAGCTGTAGCCCAGGATGGCGATACCAGGAACGATATTATGAACTGGAGAAGATGAAATTTTAGGTTCTCATCTGGAAGATGATGATCTGATACCAGAAATTCTAGCATGTGCTTTGGTGTTACCATTATTAAAAATTGCACTATGTGACCCGGAGCAATAAATAACGAAAAAAAGAAATCTGAGGAATACAATTTTAGGAAAATTTTTGAGGAGAAGAGAAATTATACATTAGGCAAGGAAGAATTTTTCTTTTGGAGGATTGGTGTTGTAAATAGAACGGGAGAATTTATTATGAGGTTAAGTCTAGACTATGACATTGTCCTAGGCATGAGTTGGTTGAGCCAATACCACGCGACGCTAGATTGTCAACGTGGTTGCACTATATTTAGACCACCAGATTACCTTGAGTTTAAGTTTCTTCGGGGAGCCCGAGAGCATGGTGTCCAACCTTAGCGACACACATTGCAGAAGGTGAATCGATATACCCTCACGTTATATCAGAGTTTAAGGATGTGTTTCTAGAGGATTTTCCAGGCCTGCCATCTGACAGAGAGATAGAGTTTACTATAGAGTTGACTCCCAAAGCCGAGCCAATTATTTTCTCCGTCTACAGACTAGCACGAAAGGAGTTGGTTGAGTTGAAGATTCAAGTAGATGATCTTTTAGACAAGGGTTTCATTCGGTCTAGTGTTTCTCCATGGGAAGCACCCATCTTATTTATGCCAAAGAAGAACGGGATGGTACGTTTGTGTATCGATTACAGGACGTTAAATGTCATAGCGATAAAGAGCAAGTACCCTTGCCGTGCATCGAGGATTTATTTGATCAGCTTAGTGGCGCATGTATATTCTTGAAGATCGATCTTAGATCCGGCTATCATCAGATCAAGGTACGAAGAGAGGACATTCCGAAGACAACTTTTTGGACGAAGTACAGGCACTATGAGTTTCTAGTCATGCCGTTTGGTTTAACCAACGCGCCATCAGTATTTATGAGGCTGATGAACAATATTTTCCACCGGTACTTAGATAAGTTCGTAGTGGTATTTATCGACGACATCAAGGTATATTCCAAGAGCCAGGAGGAGCACAAGAGGCATCTTAGGATCGTATTGAAGACGCTGAGGCAGGAGAGGCTGTATGCCAAGCTCAGCAAATGTGAGTCATGTTTGGATAGAGTACCATTCCTAGGACACATAATCACCGGAGATGGACTATCAGTTGACCCGGAGAAGATCGCTGCAGTAGAGACGTGGCCTACCCCTACCTCAGTTACAGAGATTAGGAGTTTTCTCGGACTTGCCGAATGTTATCGGAGGTTCGTGGAAAACTTCTCGAGGATCGCTGCGCCTATGACGCGATTGATGCGTAAAGGCGAGGAGTTTATCTGGACTGAGGAGTGTCAGACGACTTTCGATGAGCTGAAGAAGCGTCTGATATCAGCACCGATTTTGACACTTCCTTCAGGATCGGAAGGATTTGTAGTGTACAGTAATGCGTCTGGGAGCAGATTAGGATGTGTACTGATGCAACACGGCAAGGTGATAGCCTATGCATCGAGACAGCTGAAAGTTCATGAGAAGAACTATCTGACGCACGATCTAGAGCTAGCTGCAGTGATATTTGCACTAAAGCTATGGCGGCACTACCTTTATGGAGAGCGTATTAAGATTTACACAGATCACAAAAGTCTGAAGTATGTCTACACTCAGAAGGAGCTCAACATGAGACAGAGACGCTGGCTAGAGTTGATGACAGACTATGATATAGAGTTGTAGTACCACCCTGGAAAGGCGAATGTAGTAGCAGATGCCTTAAGCAGGAAGCCCATGGCATACTTTTTGATGACTCAACGGCAATTGTTAGAGGATCTTCAGGAGCTCGAAAAAGAGATTGTATTGCCATGCATGGATGGACAGATGGCCAGTCTCGAGGTTCAATCTATATTGGTTGAGAGAATCAAGGCAGCCCTGCCTACAGATGCGAGATTCCGACGACTGCGAGAGAGGACAGAGGCCGGCATGCAGACGGGACTCAGGATTCATGAAGACGGAACATTGAGGTGTGGAGATCGCCTATACGTTCCGAGTGGCGAGATACGCCAGGAGTTGATAACCGAGGCTCATAGCTCGATTTATTCTATTCATCCCGGGGGTACGAAGATGTACTGAGATTTGAGACAACACTACTGGTGGCATGGAATAAAGAGGGAGATTGTAAGATTCGTGGCGAGATATTTAGTTTGTCAGCAAGTCAAGGCTGAGCATCAGAGGGCTGCAGGACGATTGCAGCCGCTTCGCATTCCCGAGTGAAAGTGGGAACACATTACCATATAATTCATCACAGGATTCCCGAGGAGATATTAGCTGACATGTATATGAGGCAGATAGTACGACTACATGGAGTGCCTGTCAGCATTGTATCTGATCATGATTCCATATTCACGTCACACTTTTAGCGGAGTATACAGGAGAGTCTAGGAACTCGTCTCAAGTTCAGCACTGCATATCATCCACAGACTGATGGCCAGTCAGAGCGCATGATTTAGATACTAGAGAATATATTGAGAGCGTGCATGATCGACTTTGGAGGATCTTGGGAGGACCATCTACACTAGGTGGAATTCTCCTATAACAACAGCTACCAGGCCAACATACAGATGGCACCTTATGAGGCACTGTACGGTAGGAAGTGTAGGTCACCGATATGTTGGAGTGACGTGGGAGAGAGTCAGATACTTGGTCCAGAGTTGGTGACACAGACAGTGGAGAAAGTAAAGCAGATTCAGAACCACCTGCGTGCAGCACAGGACAGACAGAAGCATTGGGCAGATGTGCACCGCAAACCTTTAGAGTTCAAGAAGGGTGACCATATATTTTTGAAGATATCGCCTACCCGTGATACCATCAGATTCGGAGGCAGAGGCAACCTGAGTCTGAGGTACATCGGACCTTTTAACATCTTAGAACGAGTTGGCGAAGTGGCTTATCGTCTTGCATTACCTCCATCATTAGAAGGAGTGCACGACGTATTTCACATATCGCAGTTGAGGAGATACGTGGCAGACCCTAGCCACGTACTGGACCATTCAGAGATTACAGTTGGGTCAAATTTATCTTACGCAGAGCAGCCAGTGGAGATACTCGATCGCAGTGAGAAGACTTGGAGAGGTCAGACTATTCGACTGGTCAGAGTTGCATGGAAGCATCATTCACCAGGCGAGTCTACCTGGGAGCGCGAGGATTCTATTCGGCATCGTTTCCTATATTTATTTGAGGACCAAGGTACGAATTTAAGTACCGCATTCGATTACCAGTTTACTTTTAAATTCTCGTAGCTATTATCGTGCTTTACTTTTAATTTCGGGAACGAAATTTTTCTAAGTTGGGAAAGATGTAAACTCCCACATTTATATTTATAGATAGACTGATTTTGGGTTAGAAATTTTGGTTTAGCATCAGGTATTTAAGGTTTAGATATTTGTTGCAGTTGACTGGATCTTTATTTAAACCTTTGGTGCACCCTACCGTTGTTGCAATATCCGGAGCCCAACAATAGCCCATAATTTCCAACTAATTATTGCACCATTGACTTGACAAGCCAACCTAGGCGCTGGACTTTTCAGTTACTCACAATCAAAATCCCTTGTGCTCTAATTTAATTGCACAACTTTTCGTATCCGAAACTCGTTCTTTAATCATGTGTTGTGCACCTATGTCGTTGCCATCAATTTTGAGACACCAACTCAACCCGTTTAGCCGGACCAATTAAAGGGTCCAAGACTGACACCATGCCTACACCTTTTATGACCTTTGTGTCACTCCAAATTGAGACCCCATGTTTCCCCATTTAATTTAAGAGCACATGACTTTTTAATTTAATTAAATTGGGGATACCAACTTTGACTAATCCCAACTTAACCCCAATTTAACCAATACTCCATTAATTAAGCCCATGCAAAACACACAACACCCCCTCACCCTATAAAACACCAAACACCACTCTTTTCCATCATTTTATATGTTTGTGCAAATACCCAAAATTAAGGAACTTATTTGCAAATGTGGTATTAGGTGTCATCCCCCATTGGTCCAAGCCAATGAAGAAACCTCACCCCTCTCTCTCCTTTGTGTGAACAAAATCCTCCATGTTGAATCTGAGCCATCCATTCAAAATTAGGACTCATCCTTACCACACATTCCTCACACAATCTCTTATAAAACATCTTCATCACTCCCCATCTCCTCATGACGGCCCTAATCCCAATACATTTGAAACCCCCCAATCTATTTCTCCTCCTTCTCCCTAAAACCACAGCCAACCGAAATCTCCTCCTCCCTTTCTCTTCTTCTTCTTCCTCTCCACTTCTCATTCTTCATCTTCAACCGACCGGCCTCCACCTGCACGACCCCTACGACCTCCACCTTGGCCAGTCGATCACCACGACGTCTTCTCCTCTATCCCGATGTCCACCCACTGTCATCATCGACATGCCACCTTCCCCATGCCTGAGCTCTCCGTCAACCATAACAGCTCTCGACCGGAGCTCCTCCGCGTGGTCGACGAGCTCGACAGCAGCAGCTCCAGACCAAAGCTCCTCCGCGTGGTCGACGAGCTCGATAGCAGCAGCTCCCGATCGGAGCTCCTCCCTGTGGTCGACGAGCTCGACAGCAGCAGCTCCAGATCGAATCTCCTCCAGATCTGCCTTGTCCAATATGCTACCACCAGCCTCCGCCATGCAGCTTCTCCATGTGACCACGTCGACCACCACCTTCAGCAGCATCCCCTCCCCGTGGCCGCGAGGAACCATGGCTCGAACCCGTGTGCAGGAACTGAGTTCAACCTCCCCAGTTCACGCAGCGTTAACTCCCTCCTCGTACAACCGATCCTTGAACCAACTCTTCGGGTATGAACCCTACTTAACTTATTTGCTTTTTTTAATTAAAATATTTTAGTTTGCTTTGTATTGTTAGTGATTAGAATTCCAATACTGGAGGAAAAACTATTTTTTTAAACCCATGATACTTTCCGATACGGAGTGGGTCCCGTCAATTCGGGCAACCTCGTCGCGTACCGATTGCACCAAAAAGTGCGTATCGTCGACGTAGACGTGTGGGCTTTCGCGGAACTTGATTTGGATGTGCGTGCACACCAGAATCAATACGTATCCGTCGGAAAGTACCGTATTAACGTGTTCTGACACTTGTCCTAATTTCGTGTGTGCCTGTCGGTTCACAACAAAACTTGTTCCATCAGATTCGCAGTGTTACATTGGTCCTGTGACCCAAGTTTGGTTCGATTCTGAGAATGTTGATGAAACATTATTTTGTGGGCCCCACGGCTCCACATGACGGGCGTTTTCGAGATCGACTCATCGGAATCCAGTTCTGGATGTTCCGTTGGGTTCGTATCGTCGTTCTGGACTGGTAGACACTAAATTTGATAAATTTGGAGAACCTTATATCTGGTACATTTTTTGGTGCAACACGGGCCCACTGGTGGACCCCGGGTTGACCATAAACTACATTTTTGCCACTGTATCCAAATTTGACGTAAGTACATGTTTTTCTAAGTATCTCACTTATTTTGGAATTGTTGGTGATATTTGTGACAACATCCAAAGACATCTGCTCCAGATTCCATCTTGAGCTTCTACTTCCTTGGCGAGTCCGGATTCGAATCTTCGCCTGGCTTCTAGGCAAGTGTACCTTGCCACCCTGTATTTCAGTTACCAAATATTTATTTATTTATTATATGCATTGTGCGCGTTATGGATTAGAATCGTTACTTCGCGTCCAGGTCATAACCGGGTGCAGACGTTCGTCGGTAACGTCTGGTAACAATGTATAGATGTTTGCAACACCTTGATGTACACACTTGGTTATATCATAACCCTAGGATACATCCAGACACTGTCATCGTGCCAGATTTTCTGTATCCTGATACTGTAAGCATGACCAGAAATTGGAACGACTTTAGGGTCGTGATTATTGATAGTTACTTCAGTGTGACGAGACTGTTAGATAGAGGTTCAGGTTCAGCGAACACTTGTTGACCGCTTTGGGTGGGAAAGACAGTTACTAGACTTTTGGGCTCCTCTGCACGCGCTTTATATATGTATATGTCCTGTTGATATAGTGTTCATATATCCGGAGTAGTAGAATCACCCGTGTGACTCTGTGCTCGGAGCTATGGTACGCCCCGTGTGTCTCTGTGTTCGGAGCTATAATTTTATTTTGGACAACCCACGCGTCGAATATTGTCTTCAAACTGTATCTCACTTAGGTGGTTATGCTAGACTACACCGTCGTTGCACTTGTTCTTTCTGTTATACTTTGGCATGCTGTATTTTTGTACCTTGTTATGTCTCTATGAGGACCTGGTCCCCTGCCAGTTTTGCAGCATAGACGATTACGGAGCCCTTGGAGTTGCTGATGGAGTTGCTTGTCTTGTAGGCATTGGTACCAGGTACTCATATCATTTCTATCGGCATTATGGTTATTTTATATTGTTTATTCATCTGTTGTTGTAGCCTAGTTTTTATAGACTCATATTTCTTCTGGAGTTTATTCGAGTTTGTGTGTTATTTGGCAGCCGACTTTAGCACATATAGCTCATTCTTCTGTATTTTTGTTCATTGTGGATTGAGACATATATATTATATTTACTGGATTATTTAGATAGTGACCATTATTATACAACTTATACGTATTCGAGTCGGACCAGAGTCTGGTCGGATGCATAGCTGGCATATTGTGTATTCCTGGTCCTACGTATTTTGGGACTGGGGCGTGACAATATATCCATGCCTCCACGTAACCAAGTTAAAAAAAATTAGTCAAAAAATCTACAACAAATTTTTTTATTATGTATACAAGTTGACAAAGATATATCTTTACATGGAGTAGAGTCTGGCATCCGGATATTGTCTTGGAACCGACACGGGATGCCGCACCAAGCTCACGGTAAAGGTATGCTAGTATACCATTTTCCCAAGATATTTCTTCCACCGTGTCTATGTTGTCAAAATTCAGGACATATTTAGCATGTATCGATGTTCCAAACTTATCCGGAATGCCGACAGCCCCTAAGATGAACTGCATATATATCCACGGGCCACATTATCCCTATTATCCACTTCGGGGTCCGGATCGTCGAATATCTCCTCCAAATATTTCAAAAGAAGTCCGTATGACTTCTTGAAGTCTCGAAGGGTTGTAAAACTCGTCACATCAACTCCCAGACAGCCTGATACATAATCCACGATATGGTCGTAAAAGTTAATGCTCGATTCGTCAAAAGTGTGATTCATCATGACTCGACCATCAACCCTAAGTCTTAATATCTAATGGACGTCATCCAGGGTAATCGTCAACTCCCCGTTTGGGAGATGAAAAGTGTTGGTTTCTGGATGCCATCGTTCTACACATGCTGATATGACTGCATTGTCCACCGTCATATATGAGTAGTTACCCAAATTTTGGTAAACCGGTGGGATTGATTTTAGCCTTGACATCGTCTCCAAAAAACTCAAACCCCCATGTATTGCACTTTTTGCCGTGGTTGATCACCGTTAACATACGAGAACTCTCATGAAAAGTAAACAATTTGATAAACTTATACATATATATATATATAATGTAGTTATCTATAAATCATTGGATGAACTTAGAACTTAGAACTATATATAAAATTATCATAATGTAATGTACTTACCGGATTGTTCCATATTTGGTATGCAATATGGTTCTCGATCGATGGCAACATAGAGCAACCGTTTGGACGAGTCTCGACTGGACTATCTGGCTGCTGAGAAGGTCCTGAACCATCAGTAGGCCGGTTTTCGTGGGTTGGTGGCCGAGTCTCGACTGGACTATCAGCATGCTAAGACGGTCCTGAACCATCGGTTGGCCGGTTTTGGACGGTTGGTATGTCTTCATCGGAGGAGGAAGAAGAACCAGAAGTACCAGGAGCACGTTTCTTCGAACGAGTTACAGTCTTCTTCAGTCGACGTTTCCTAACTTGAGGGGGTGCCTCGGGGTCGAGGATAGTGAGGGTTGTCTCAACAACACGCTGAACATTGCGTTCCTTACGCATCGACACAGTAGGATGTCTTCTTATGATACGCTGAACATTGCGTTCCATACATATGTCATGGTTAAGAGCATTACAGAACAATATTTGGAAAAAGACTACAAGTTGCCCAAAAAATAAAAGTATTTGCTGTTGGACGTTATTTTGCTATTGATTGGGAAGAACAAGTTCTTTGTTATATATTCATATATCAGTATGTGATTCCTTTGGAATACCCACTCTTTGATTCATTACTAGTGTTCATTGTCTTCCTTTGATGAAGCATAAAACTATTCCTCCATGATCAATGTACTGCATCTTTTTGTGTGTGTGTGTGTGTGTGTGTATGTGCTAAAATTGCATGAGTATGAATGCCTACATGGTGTTTTGACTAAATATCTAGCTATGGGGCCATCCGCTGGCAGCCCAGGCATCCTATGGCCTCAATGGCTTATTCGACCACAAAGGAACATGTTGCTTATAAGTAGGTTCGTTTCTTTAATCCTCTCATCTTGGGATTGATTGGTTTTTGATTAGTGGATATATATGGTTTGGTTCTGCTTCTATTTTCAAAGTGTTTGCTTTAACGGAAATCAGGAGTTGTTCATCCGTTTCCGATTATTTCTGGTGATTTATTTAATGTCAGAAACAAAAGGGTTTAGAAATTGTTTGGATACATGAAATCTGATATTTAAATTCCATTTAATTCTAAATTTCGAAAAGTACACTTTTAGATGTCTTTTATCAATGGAAGTGTACTCCCTTTATTTTTACCCTTTGGTTAAAGTTGCACTCTTTTGTTCTACTCATTTTAAAAGCTCATCTTTGTAATGTAATAACTTAAGGTTAGTTTTACGTGTGAAATATCAGTGATATGAGATGACGTAGTGTTGTTGTATCTTCTCCGATGACACCCACAGCAGTGGTTGGTAACTTTTTTTTATTAATTTGTAATTTAGTATAACTTCTTAATTTTTGGCTAACAATTTATTTTGTTAGTTTTTAATTTCCTGATGGCTTCATTTTCGACCACTAATATTATCTAATATTTTTTTTGGGTAATACGCATAAGTTAAAATAATTTAATTTTTTTTAAAATTATAAATAATTATTTATTAGAAAATTTTATTATTATTATTTTTGGTGATATTAATTATTAATATTTAAGTTTAAAAAGTTAAAATATAACACTAATAAATATTTGTTACCTTATTAATTAATTTTGTTATTGTTATAATATTTTTTTATTATACCTTCTTTCATAGCCATCCAAACATGTGAAGTATAAATTTGACCACTTCCAAATTACAACAATCATCTATCCAAACATTGAAACTCACTTTTAAGCAAACAAGAACTAGCATGAAACTCAAAAGTATACACATTTCACTTTCACCAGACTAAAAGTCACTTAAATACTTCCTTACACTTTTAAACAAACAAGTGTAAAGCTAAGAATTGACAATTACATGACTATTAGAACATATTATGTAATATTAGAAAAAAAGACGTGTGTCGCAGAACCCTACTTATACAACACCCAAGGTATCTCCAGGGCCAACCCAAGACAATTATAGCCTTAGGCAAAAGTGCAAAAATAGGAAAAACAAGCCTCAAAAAGATACGTGAAAAAATAAACTAAAAATAGTACCCATTTAATATTATTCCAACAAACAATTTTTAATATTCTATATAATAATTTAATATACACGAGGCCTTTAACTATTTTGAGGTCCTAGGCTACTGCCTAGATTGCTTAATAGTTGGGGCGGCTCGTGCAGGTGTAAAATAGTTGCTTAATAGTTGCTTTAATATTATTCCATAACAAACTATTTTTATGGTGTAAAATAGAAAACCGGACATAGGGTAATTTTTTGTGAATTTATTGGACTCCGGAATCATTTTTAAAGCCCTAGAAACTATTGTAGAATTAAACAGAATTAAACCCGTGCCAAACACCCAGCATCCCCATGAAAGTCGAAGCCAAGCCCAAGGAGCATTGACCCAGCCCGAATCCTAGGCCCAACCCAAAAGGGGTTGACCAGTCAAACCTATTCTAGGTCAACCCAACACCATACTCACATATATATATATTATTCCTCTTCCCTATTTTTCTATTCCTAAAACCCAAATAGAAACCCACAGCCGACATTTCCATTACCGGCTCCCCTTTCCAATACCTACACCCTCTTCCTTCCCCCGCTTCGGCAGTATAGCGGCCACCCCGACCGGCGCCGTACATCCCGCGGCTGACCCCGCACCCCGACCGGCCTGTGCAGCGATCGCCGCGCAGCTCCGGTCCGCACAGCCTTTGGCTCCGGTCTGCGGCACCACCCCTGACCCGCTACGGCTGCTGTGCACCCCCAACCGCCGACTGACCGAGCCCCGCTCCGGCCAGTTCGAGCCCCGACCGGTCTGTGCAGCCCCGGTCCCCGACCCACGGTGCAGCGACCCAAGTGCACTCCGGCTGTGCACCCTCCGCCGGGCCGACCCTGCACCCCGACCGGCCGGCTTCCCCGCTCCTCCCCATCCGACTTCAGCGTCACCCCCACTCGGCAACACCCGAACGCCGCCGCTGCCCTAGCCCCGGACACGACAGACTCGGACCAGGACACGAAACAACATCTCGGACACGTGAAACTCAGATTCACGGAGCCCTGTTCAGGTAACGTTTCCTCTCTCCTCGTGATTCCGTTTTTAATTTCGTCTGTTGCAACACATAGACTGTATAACCCTCTCGGTGTCCGTGCAACCCGCTCGGTGCATCGCGTCCTGTGGTGATCGCAAACCGCGATCCAAAAACAGGAAAAATAATGCCATGTTTTACCCCGAAACTGAGTACGTCCCGCCAAACGGGACGACTTGGTCGCACGCGGTCTTTACCGAAATGTGCGCGTCGTTGATACGGACGTGTAAGATTTCGCAGAAGTTGATTTGGATGTGTGTGCACACCGGAATCAACGCGTATCCGCCGACGATACCCCCTATTCGTTCATTCTGGAACACGTTGTAACTTTGTGTACACACGTCGGATCGAGACAAAACTTGCGCCATCGGACTCGTAGCAATACGCTGGTCCTGTGACCCAAGTTTGGTTCGATGGGCCCCACCGGCTCTACTTGACGGGTGATTTTGTGATCGGCTCATCGGAATCCAATTCTGGAAGTTCCGTTGGGTTCATATCATTGTTCCTGACTTGTTGACACTTAGTTTAAGAAATTTGGAGACCTTTGACCCTGACACACTTTTTGGTGCAAAGTGGCCCACCTGTGGACCCCGTTTTGGCCCAAAAATGTCATTTTTGCCCCTGTGTCCAAATGGGACTTAAGGACAGGCGTTTCTAGCTATTTGATATCTTCTGAGACCGTTGGTGATGTTTATTACGGCTTTTGGAGGAGTACCTACAGGATCCACTGATACAGGGACGATTGTTGGTATTCAAACCCCAAACAAGTGTACCTTGCCAAACTCTGCAGTATTGTTACATATTTTTCTTGCTTCATTTATATTGCTGTGCATGCTTAACCTAGGACCGTGTGACTTACTTAGCATCCGATTATTAGTCGGGTGCCAACACCATACGCGGCGTTGTATATTGTCATCTAGAGATGGACATTCGTGACACTTTATATTCTCGTACTTGTCATATCAAGTACACTATGACCCAGGACACTTGACACTATTTATGAGACAGGATCTTCCTGAGATATTCATGGTGATTCTGTATAGGATACAGGACTTGACAGAGATACTATGTAAACTCCCTCACCCAAAATAGGTATTTTGTGTATATTTTATATTATTATATATTTATTATAGATATTGAATTTATTTAGAGTATTCTCTTAGTTAATTAGAAAATAAATTTTTTAGTATATTTACTTATATAAATATTTATTTAGAATTAATTTTAGGCTATTTTAGATTATTGGGATTTTTCCATAATTTTTAGTTAATTAAAAACTAGTATCACTAATTTTTTAGGACTTTAAAGAATTTATTTTATGTTCAGACTTAATTAAAAATATCCTAAACTTTTATTTTAGGTTCTAAATAATAAAATATATTTTCTAGAATTTTTTGGGAATTTTTTGATTATTTTTAGCATTTATTTTGAGTTAATTATGAAAAACTGAATTAAAAACTAATTTCTGAAAAAGAAAACCCAAAAAGTAACTAATTCTGCCCAGTCAGCAAACAGGGGGCCCACCTGTCAGCCTCCCGCAGCGAACAGTGCCGGGCCCGCCTGTCAGTGACCGCGGGGTGAAGCCGAGCCGAGCCGCGTCCTAGTCCGAGTCAGCTCAGCTGAGCCGAGCCGCGTGAAAGTCTGACCGTTCGATCTGAGATGGGAGCCACGGATGGCTGCCACGTAGCAAAATCCGAGCCGCGGCTGCTCTTTCTCTCTCCTCTATATATATAATAGTTTAAGTTATTTTCTAGGGTTTTTCTTGAGCCGATTTTTGGAGAATTGCCATCTAGGGTTCCTTCATCTTCCAGAAGCCATTGCGCATAGCTCCGGACTCCAAACAAGGCCTAGTTTTTTTGGTTAGAACGATATTGAGGTTAGATTTCTGATTATATAATTTTTTTTCGAAATTATGAGTATTAAATTCTAGAAAATTCGTAGAGCACAATATGTCTGAAAATAGACGTATTTCGATGTTTTCGCGATTCCGGGAGAACCAGGAATCAGAATCATGAACCGTTTAAATTTTCGGAAAGCTAATGTCGAGATCATCGACATATATTTTTCCTAGAATTTAATTCGAAGTATTTACATACTGTTAATTCTGTAGAACTTCTAGGCTAGAATTTAACCATCGGTGCACAATACAAAATTTGTATCTGCCATAATTCCCAAACAAATTTGAATTCGGACGAGCCATAAATTCCAGTATGTTTTTGACGCTGAAATCTACAGGAAATCATGCATGAAAGTTGAGTTTGTGTTGGTTGACTTTTCGGTCAACAGATTGCCTCGATTTGCGTGCCATGAGTCTCGAGTTGATAAATTTCAGTTTCTTTGGACAAAATTTAGGAATTAACATAAAAATAAGAATAATAAGATTAAAATAGGATTTTAGAGTAATTATTCTAGAATTAAATAAATTAAAATAAATTATCTTTTGACGTGATAAATTTGTAATACATAGGCTATTTGGACTGTGACTTGGACTCTGATTCATACCAGCAGCAGGACCCCAGGCAAGATACCTTGCCAAATTGCTTATAGTATTTTGCATGCTTAGTATATTTCTGTATATTTTTATTTCAGTTCTATTTATTTATTGCATGTGTAGTTCCTTTCAGTCATTACTATATATTAGATATGTTGACACACACTTGACACTTAGTATCATAGAGGACAATTATTAGGCGTATGGGCTTTTAACCACTCTGGTAACACTGTAGTCACTAGTACGCACTATGGTGGGTCACGTTCGATGGTCGCTACCCGAGAGGTATGTCGATTGATGGAGTCCGAGGGTCGCTACCCCAGAGGTATGTCGGCTGATGATGTCCACTGACGAGCGTGAGGTTGTGAGGATTAGATCGAGTAGCCTACCCTTGCCCATACGTCAAAAAGTTGTCCTCATTTGTATTCATATAGATTGTCCTGTACAGCGTACTTATCTATTTTCAAATAATATGCATGTTTACTGTATTCAAATTGGCTCGTATTTTCTGTATCTTGTTACGTCCCTCTGAGGACCTGGTCCTCTGCCAGGTGTATCTGTTCTTGAGTAATTGCAGGAGCACAGATTTGGATGATTACTTGTGTTGCGAGGATGTCTTCTCTTCGAGCCCATGGTCGTTAGCTGGTATTCCTATATTGTATTTATTGTGTTGTACTTTTCCATTCGAGTTGGTAGTAGATTTGTTTCCATCCAACTATCATCCTTAGATGCTTCTTATTGAGATATAGTTTCATAGATACTGGTTATTTATTTATATTTGATTTCGTGGATGAGATTTAGATTATACCCTATGACTTGTGACATATGTTTATACCACTTGTGGATTGATATTCATATCACAGCGTACGTGAGGATTTTGGTTTCCATATATTGGAGTTGCCATATCCATGCGGCTGGCATGTACGTGTCCTAGTCCTACGTATTTTGGGACTGGGGCGTGACATACTATATTCATAGATACTTTATGACTTATTGCATTAGCTATGATCCCGCTTGACATGGACATGAGACGTTATGGTCATGAGAGGTGTGGTTATATTGGATGGGGAGAGACATACAGGCTACAGGCTGTTTTATATATATCTACTACTATTGTGAGGTCGTAGACTCTCGTAACAGAGCTAGACACATTACCGGTTATTACCGCTACCGGCTCCCCGACACAGAGCTTATAGTGGCTCAGCCTGAGTACTCGTAATGCTCTCACTTGTATTTTCACGTAGATGGTTACATACTTACCCTATTTATTTCATTATTTGCTGCACTGCATTTATTTTGGCTTGTATTATCTTGTACCTTGCTATGTCCCCTGAGGACCTGGATTCGGATTATGTCTCTAGGATTTGCAGACGAGATCTATCCCGAGGTATACGGGACCGCAGCAGGAGCTGATACAGGAGCTGTACCGACATCCGAGGACGAGGTGTTAGCTGAAGACTTTTCCTGAGCATCCATGTTTCATGCTCAGTATTTACTTTATTTCAGTCATTTATATTTTGGTCTGTTGACCCATTGTATCAGATATTTATCGGGTTGTTTTCCGAAGCACTTTGTTGAGACTGGTTGATGATTTACATTTCTTATTTCTGTGGATCATATTTGTCTTGTGTGGATGAGATTAGTTGTGCCCTGATTGTCGTAGACTTGATTTTACAGCTTAAGTATGCCCTGATGGATCCATTAAATTGGGTTTGTCCATCGGTGTGTGCTACTGGCCATTGCCACGTGTCTAGTCCCTCGGTATTTTGGGACTGGAGCGTGACATAGTTTTTGTGGTGGCCCATGCAGGTCTACGACTAAATCGTTCGGTTTCAACTTAGGGACCAAACAAGCCTGCCCTAAGGATATGATAAGTTATAGGATCTCATCCATTATTTGAAATATTTTTGAACTCTATATCGAACTCAAATTTGTTACTTGATTTGCATCCTGTGTTGATTCCTCTGAGCGTTCTTACAGTTTATCTTTTAGTTGCAGAGTAATGGATCCCAGAAATGGAGATGAGATTCCCTTGGATACACCACACGACGCTGTGGTTACTTATATAGACAGAGTGACACCAGGGAATGGAGGACAAACATCGCAGAGCGATCAAACCGGCCAGCCTAATCCAAGGTTCCGGAGAGATGACATCCCACCTCCGCCACAGTTCATTCCGCAGATGCCAGTTTTCCCGCCAGGACAAGCCATGGACGGGCAACAGATATTCCAGATGATGTATGCCATGATGCAAGCCCAACAACAGATTCAGCAAGAGGAACATCTTCACGAGCCAGAGTATCTGAGAATCAGTCTGGTATCCACATTGGAGCAGGCAAATCCACCAGCGAGGCGATCAACGACGGAATCTATCACCGATTTTCGTCAGCTCAAGCCTCGTACCTTTTCTGGTAAAGTGGGGCCAACCGAAGTTCATGAATGGCTCACGAACATACAGCACCAGTTGGAAGCAGCTGAACTTCCGAGAGAGAAATGGATGACTGCAGTCATGATGCAGTGAACTGAAAATGCACATCATTGGTGGTTAGCAGAAGAGATGAGGCTCGGACAGGACCGAGTCACTTGGGAAGAGTTCTCCAGACTCTTCTGAGAGATGTATATTCCAGCAGTTGCACGGTCGGAGCTCAGAGATAAGTTCAACCGCCTTATCCAAGGCAATATGACAGTGGAAGAATACAACGCAGAATTTATTCGTCTAAGCCGCTTCGCCCCAACCTTGATTTCGACAGAGGAAGAGAAAGCTGAAAAGTTCTTTGACGGACTAAAATTCGAGCTCCAGAGATTGATTGGATCGGTCGCACCTGCATCATATACCGACATCCTTGCAGCAGCACGATGCATGGAGCGCGTCGCTAGAAGGGAGTCAAATCTGAAGAGGCCAATCACCTCAGTACCATCCAGGACAGCACATGGGGATTCTGCAAAATGATCCCAGAGGGGTATACTAGATAGAGCAGCACACAGGGCCATATCTCTTCCTACTTGTCACTACTACGGCAAGGTAGGATACATTGAGAGAGAATGCAGGCGTAAGTTGGGATTATGTCTGAGCTGCGGATCCAACCAGCATCTATCCAGGAACTGTTCTGAACGCAGAGACGGAGCACCGAGACTAGCTTTACCTGCACCACGACTAGCTTATCCAGCAGTAGGAGCACCGCAGACAGGAGTTGGAGGAGTCAGACCACCAGCTCCAGGAGGAAATTAGCAGACACCACCCCTGGCACCACAGGCAGCCCTATTTCAGCAGGCTCAGCAGTAGAGAGGTCCAGCTCAGGGACGAGGACATGCATTCACAATGGCTGTTGAGGAGGAAGCTACTGCAGGCGAAGTTATCGTAGGTACTATTTTAGTAGCTTCATTACCAGCTGTAGCTTTATTTGATTCTGGAGCATCGCATTCATTTATAACAGCTAGCTTTGTAGCCACCCATAGAGTAGCTACCGTACCCCTTCCGAATATTAAGAGAATCCTTACGGGAGGTAGAATTATTCCGATTAGTGACATCTGTAGATCATGTTCTGTAGTAGTCTGTGGAAGAGAAATGCGAGCTCAATTTCTGATCTTTTCCATGCCGGATTATGATGTTGTACTTGGTATGGACTGGTTAAGTCAGTACCATGCGACTCTTGATTGCCGACTTGGACGGGTTATATTTAGACCGTATGGACATCCAGAATTTGAGTTTCTTCGAGGAGCAGTAGAGCAAGGAGTTCAGCCTACTCTTAGGGTACTATCTGTAGAAGGGGAGACATGTTACCCAAGAGTCATATCCGAATTTGTGGATGTATTTCCTGATGATCTTCCAGGTTTACCGCCTGATTGGGAAATAGAATTCATAATAGACTTAACTCCAGGAGCAGAGCCTATCACTTCATCAGTATATCGGCTAGCACCCAAGGAGTTAGTGGAGTTGAAGGAACAGGTTGATGATCTTCTGGAGAAGGGATTTATTCGACCCGGTGTTTCACCTTGGGGAGCACCCATATTATTTGTACCCAAGAAGGATGGAACAATACGGTTATGCATTGACTACAGGGCACTGAATGCTGTGACCATCAAGAACAAGTATCCCTTACCATGCATTGATGATCTATTCGATCAATTGAGTAGTGCTAGGGTATTCTCGAAGATTGACCTTAGATCCGGCTATCATCAGATCAAAGAAAGGAAGGAAGACATATCGAAGACTGCTTTCAGGACCAAGTATGGACATTATGAGTTCTTGGTAATGCCGTTTGGTTTAACCAACGCGCCAGCAGTGTTTATGAGTTTGATGAACAGAGTCTTTCATCAGTTCTTGGATAAATTTGTGGTTGTATTCATTGATGACATTCTAATATATTCCAAGAGCCATGAAGAGCACGAGGAGCATCTCAGAATGGTGCTAGAGACCTTGAGACAGGAGAAGTTATATGCCAAACGCAGTAAGTGTGAGTTTTGTATGGATAAAGTGCCTTTCTTGGGACATATCATCTCAGGAGAAGGACTTTCAGTTGATCCAGAGAAAGTTGCTGCAATAGAGACTTAGCCTACACCCACATCAGTTGCAGAGGTGAGGAGTTTTCTCGGACTTGCGGGATATTATCGAAGGTTTGTAGAAAATTTCTCAAGGATTGCGGAGCCTATGACGAAGCTGACACGTAAAGACCAGGAGTTTATATGGACAGAAGACTGCCAGAAGGCCTTCGAAGAATTGAAGAGAAGATTGACAACAGCACCTGTCTTAACTCTTCCTTCAGGGTCAGGAGGTTTTGTTGTTTATAGTGATGCATCAGGTAGTGGACTAGGATGTGTTTTGATGCAACATGGCAAAGTCATTGCTTATGCATCGAGACAGTTGAAGGTCCATGAGAAGAACTACCCAACACACGATCTGGAGCTAGCAGCAGTTATATTTGCACTGAAGATTTGGAGGCACTACCTTTATGGGGAAAAGGTAGACATCTTTACAGATCATAAGAGTCTAAAGTATGTATATACTCAGAAGGAGCTCAACATGAGGCAGAGACGTTGGCTGGAATTGATGGTAGACTTTGATATAGATCTGCAGTATCACCCAGGAAAGGCGAATGTCGTAGCAGACGCACTCAGCAGGAAGCCTACGGCTTATTTCTTGACGATGCAGCCGAAGTTATTGAGAGATCTACAGGAGCTTCAGATAGAGGTTGTTTTACCAGGACAGAGTGGCTTGCTGGCTAATCTCAAAGTTAAGTCGTCACTTGTGGAAAGAATTAAAGAGGCATTGTCCACCGATGCTAGATTTCGAAGACTGAAAGAGAGGACAGAAGCAGGCATGCAGACAGGACTTCGCATACATGAAGACGGGACATTGAGGTTTGGGAATCGCCTGTATGTTCCAAATGGAGAATTGAGACAGGAGTTAATGACTGAAGTACATAGCTCCTCTGTTCACCCAGGAGGAACCAAGATGTACCGAGACTTGAGACAGTATTATTGGTGGCATGGAATGAAAAGGGAGATTGCAAGATTTGTGGCTAAATGTTTAGTCTGCCAGCAAGTAAAGGCCGAGCATCAGAGGACTACAGGTATGTTACAGCCGCTTCCTATACCAGAATGGAAGTGGGAACATATCACGATGGATTTTGTCACAGGATTTCCAAGGAGCCCCAGCGGAAGAGATGCAGTATGGGTTATTGTGGATCGACTCACTAAATCGGCATACTTCTTACCATTTAGAGTTGGACAGTCCACAGAGGTACTAGCCGGCATGTATATACAACAAATCGTAAGATTATATGGAGTGCCGGTTAGTATTGTATCGGATCAAGATTCGAGATTTATATCTCATTTCTGGCGAAGCATGCAAGAGAGTCTGGGCACCAGACTCAAATTCAGCACAGCTTACCACCCCCAGACAGATGGTCAATCGGAGCGCACGATTCAGATCTTGGAGGATATATTACGATCGTGCATGCTAGACTTTAGAGGATCTTGGGAAGATCATTTGCACTTAGTGGAGTTCTCCTACAACAACAGTTATCAGGCCAGCATTCAGATGGCACCATTCGAGGTATTATATGGAAGGAAGTGCAGATCGCCAATATGTTGGAGTGACATTGGTGAACGTCAAATACTGGGTCCAGAATTGATAATGCAGACAGTGGAGAAGGTAAAACAGATTCAGAATTATCTTCGAGCAGCTCAGGACAGACAGAAGCATTGGGCTAATACGCACAGACATTCCCTAGAGTTCAAAGAAGGAGAGCACGTATTCTTGAGGATTTTGCCCACTCGAGGTACTATTAGATTCGGCAGCAGAGGCAAGTTGAGCCCAAGGTATATTGGGCCATTTGATATTTTGGAGCGCATTAATGAGGTGGCTTATCGTCTTTCATTACCTCCATCCTTAGAGGAAGTGCATGACGTATTCCATGTCTCACAGCTGAGAAGGTACGTGACCGACCCAAGTCACGTAGTCGATCATTCAGAGATCGCAGTGGGCCCTAGCTTGAGATATGAAGAACAACCAGTTGGCATACTCGACATCAGCGAGAAGACATTACGAGGACAGACAATCAGACTGGTTCAGGTAGCTTGGAAACATCATTCTTCTGGCGAATCGACCTGGGAACGGGAGGATAGTATGCGCCAGCGTTATCCTCACTTGTTTGCGGATGCAGTTATAACCTAAGCATTCTTGTAATTCCCATTGTTCTTCCTTTAGTAGCTGATTCTTTGATTGCGAGTACGCAATCCTCTTAAGGGGGGTAGATTGTAAACACCCTGATTTTTCAGAATAAATTTTAATATAATTTTTCCCAATTTTTCGATATTTTCTGGAATTAAAACTAAAGAATTTGTGACTAAAAGATTTTTAATGCTGTTAAATGGTATTAAAATATTATGAAAATAATATTTTATGGTGTAAAATAGAAAACCGGACATAGGGTAATTTTTTGTGAATTTATTGGACTCCGGAATCATTTTTAAAGCCCTAGAAACTATTGTAGAATTAAACCGAATTAAACCCGTGCCAAACACCCAGCATCCCGATGAGAGCCGAAGCCAAGCCCAAGGAGCATTGACCCAGCCCGAATCCTAGGCCCAACCCAAGAGGGGTTGACCAGTCAAACCTATTCTAGGTCAACCAACACCATACTCACATATATATATATATATATATATATATATATTATTCATCTTCCCTATTTTTCTATTCCTAAAACCCAAATAGAAACCCACAGCCGACATTTCCATCACCGGCTCCCCTTCCCAATACCTACACCCTCTTCCTTCCCCCGCTTCGGCAGTATAGTGGCCACCCCGACCGGCGCCGTACATCCCGCGGCTGACCCCGCACCCCGACCGGCCTGTGCAGCGATCCCCGCAGCTCCGGTCCGCACAGCCTTCGGCTCCGGTCTGCGGCACCACCCCTGACTCGCTCCGGCTGCTGTGCACCCCCGACCGCCGACTGACCGAGCCCCGCTCCGGCCAGTTCGAGCCCCGACCGGTCTGTGCAGCCCCGGTCCCCGACCTACGGTGCAACGACCCAAGTGCACTCCGGCTGTGCACCCTCCGTCGGGCCGACCCCGCACCCCGACCGGCCGACTTCCCCGCTCCTCCCCGTCTGACTTCAGCGTCACCCCCACTCGGCAACACCCGAACGCCGCCGCTGCCCTAGCCCCGGACACGACAGACTCGGACCAGGACACGAAACAACATCTCGGACACGTGAAACTCAGATTCACGGAGCCCTGTTCAGGTAACGTTTCCTCTCTCCTCGTGATTTTATTTTCAATTCCGTCTGTTGCAACACGTAGACTTTATAACCCTCTCGGTGACCGTGCAACCCGCTTGGTGCATCGCGTCCTGTGGTGATCGCAAACCGCGATCCAAAAACAGGAAAAACAATGCCCTATTTTACCCCGGAACTGAGTGCGTCCGCCAAACGGGATGACTTGGTCGCACGCGGTCTTTACCGAAATGTGCGCGTCATTGATACGAACGTGCATAATTTTGCAGAAGTTGATTTGGATGTGCGTGCACACCGGAATCAACGCGTATCCGCCGACGACACCCCGTATCCGTTCATTCTGGAACATACTGTAACTTTGTGTACACACGTCGGATCGAGACGAAACTTATGCCATCGGACTCGTAGCAATGCGCTGGTCCTGTGACCCAAGTTTGGTTCAATTCTGAGAACGTTGGCAAAATCGTGTATCGTGGGCCCCACCGGCTCCACTTGACGGACGATTTTGTGATTGTCTCATCGGAATCTAATTCTGGAAGTTTCGTTGGGTTCATATCATCGTTCCTGACTTGTTGACACTGAGTTTGAGGAATTTGGAGACCTTTGACCCTGACACGCTTTCCGGTGCAAAGTGGCCCACCCGTGGACCCCGCTTTGGCCCGGAAATATTATTTTTGCCCCTGTGTCCAAATGGGACTTAAGGACAGGCGTTTCTAGCTATTTGATATCTTTTGAGACCGTTGGTGATATTTATTACAGCTTTTGGAGGAGTACCTACAGGATCCACTGATACAGGAACGATTGTTGGTATTCAAACCCCAGGCAAGTGTACCTTGCCAAACTCTGCAGTATTGTTACATATTTTCCTTGCTTCATTTATATTGCTGTGCATGCTTAACCTAGGACCGTGTGACTTACTTAGCGTCCGATTATTAGTTGGGTGTCAACACCGTACGCGGCGTTGTGTATTGTCATCTAGAGATGGACATTCGTGACACTTTATATTCTCGTACTTGTCTTATCAAGTACACTATGACCCAGGACACTTGACACTATTCATGAGTCAGGATATTTCTGAGATATTCATGGTGATTCTGTATAGGATATAGGACTTGACAGAGATACTATATTCATAGATACTTTATGACTTGTTGCATTAGCTATGATCCCGCTTGACATGGACATGAGACGTTATGGTCATGAGAGACGTGGTTACATTGGGTGGGGAGAGACACACAGGCTATAGGCTATTTTATATATATCTACTACTATTGTAAGGTCGTAGACTCTCGTAGCAGAGCTAGACACATTACCGGTTATTACCGCTACTGTCACGCCCCAGTCCCAAAATATCGAGGGACTAGACACGTGGCAATGGCCAGCAGCACGCACCGATGGACAAACCCAATTTAATGGATCCATCGGAGCATACTTAAGCTATATAATAATAGTCAAGGGTCTAAATCTACAATCTCATCCACAGAAAAGATAATAAGATCAACAGAAATAAAGAAAGTAAATCAAACATCCAGTCACAGCAAAGTAATTCGGGGAACAACCCGAAATAAAGTTTGTTACAATTGTTTTAATTAAACAAGAAATAAAGAGTTTCTTTGCCATAAAAATCTGAGCATGGAAAAGCAGATGTTCAGGAGAAGTCCTCAGCGATCACCTCGTCCTCAGGTTCTGGTACTGTTTCGAGAAGTGTACCTGTTCCGTATACCTCTGGATAAACTTCGTCTGCAAGTCCTGGGGACATAATCCGGATCCAGGTCCTCAGGGGACATAGCAAGGTACAAGAAAGCACAAGCCAAAATAAATGCAGTAAAGCAATTAATGAAATAATAGGGTCAACTATATAACCATCTATGTGAAATGCAAGTTGAGAGCATCACTAGAACTTAGGCTGATACCACTACAAGCTCTGTGTCTGGGAGCCGGTAGCAGCTATACTATGTATTTTACTATGTGTTTACTATGAATTATATATATATAATCAGCCTAAAGCCTGTGTGTCTCTCCCCACCCAAATGTAATCTTACGTCTCAGGTCCACGATGCCTCATGTCCACGTCACGTAAAATCATATCTAATGCAAGAAGTCTTACTATGTCTATGAATATGATGTCTAGGAATATAATATAATGTCTATGCCAATCCTACAACCTACACAGAATCTCCTTGAATATTTCAGGAAGATTCTGTTTCATGATCTGTGTCAGGTGTCCTGGGTATAATGTACTTGATAAATTAAGTACGAGAATGTGAAGGGTCACGAATGTCCATCTCTAGATGACTTTACACAACACCGCGTACGGTGTTGGCACCCGACTATTAATCGGACGCTAAGTAAGTCACTCGTTCCTAGGTCAAGCATGCATAATACTGTATATATAGTCAAGGGAATAAATATCAAGAACTGCAGAGATTGGCAAGGTACACTTGCCTGGGTTTCCGGTTCCAATTGCGGCTCCGACTTCCACGGGATTTGC
Source organism: Iris macrosiphon (assembly GCA_036927795.1). NCBI lineage: Eukaryota > Viridiplantae > Streptophyta > Magnoliopsida > Asparagales > Iridaceae > Iris > Iris macrosiphon. Next base: position 1,313,206 of record JAYESA010000012.1, read on the forward strand.
AGGCAGTGCTCTGGTTGCTGAAACAAATATCACCATCAGATCCAAAAAATATCAATCAGCTAGAAATGCCTGTCCTTGAGTCCAATTTGGAGACAAGAACAAAAATGACATTTTCGAGAAAAAACGGGGTCCAAATGTGGGCCGCTTTGCACCAAAAAATGCGTCAGGGTCAAAGGTCTCCAAATCAGTCCAACTTAGTGTCAACAGGTCAGGAACGATGATACGAACCCAACGGAACTTCCAGAATTGGATTCCGATGAGCCGTTCTCAAAATCGCCCGTCGAGTGGAGCCTGTGGGGCCCACGACACGCGATTTTGTCAACGTTCTCAGAATCGAACCAAACTTGGCTCACAGGACCAGCGTATTGCTACGAGTCCAATGGCGCAAGTTTCGTCTCGATCCGACGTGTGTACACTAAGTTACAACGAGAATCAGAATGGTCGGATACGGGGCGGTGTTCGCGGATACGCACTGATTCCGGTGTGCACACACATCCGAATCAGCTTCTGCAAAATCCCGCACGTCCGTATCAACGACACGCACGTATCTGTGAAGACCGCACACGACCAAGTCGTCCCGTTTGGCGGGGCGCACTCAGTTCCGGGGTAAAACAGGGCGTTGGTTTTCCTGTTTTTGGATCGCGGTGTGCGATCACCACAGGACGCGATGCCCCGAGCGGGTTGCACGGGCACCGAGAGGGTCATGCAGGCTACGCGATACAATTTACGGAATCGAAATCAGAGCTACGGGCAAGAAGTTATGAGTACCTGAATAGGGCTTGAAAATCAGCGAATACTCGTGTCCGACACGACACTGTGTCCTGTGTCCGGCCGTGTCCGTGTCCGACTGTGAGTACTGTGTCCGCCTAGGGTAGCTGTGTCCGGCCGCTGGGAGTGGGTGTTCGGTCAGCGGAGGTCGGCTCACTGGAGGCGACTCAGGCGGGGGCTCTCGGCGGAGGAGGGGAAGGATCTGGCGGCGAGTCCGGGCGGAGGGAGGAGGTCCTGGAGGAGGTCGGCCTGAAGCGAGGCGGAGGCTAGGGCGCTGCGGGAGGCGGGGACAGTGCTGGAGGTGGGCGAGGGGTTCTGGAGGGGAGCTCGGGGGCGACCTGGCGAAGAGGAGGGAGGAGTAGGTGGTGGTCGCCGGCGTGAGGGTGGCCGGAATCGGGTCTAGGGTTCAGGCGAGAGGAGGAGAAGTCGGCTTTATATAGGAGAGATGGGGAGAGGGATCGGCGGCGGGTGAGGGGCAGAGGAGGCGGAAGGACGGGGACGCCAGCGGGCGGTGGCGGCGAGCGTTGCAGGGAGCCGGAGAGTCGTCGGCGGCCGAAAGCATAAGAGTCGGTTCATAACGGTTGGGGGAGAAAGGAATGCGGGTGGGGCGGTCGGGTTTCGGGTCGGGTCCTAGCGGATCCGGCCCGATCCGAAACTAAGGCGGGTCGGGTTCGGGTTAATGGGTTGGGTCTGGGTTGGACCCGGATCCGGCCCGCTAAGGATTTTGGTTTAAAAATAAACCGGTTTGGTTTATTTCAAATAAACCCGGTTTAATTAATTAATTAATTTTAAAATAGATTTTAGGACTTTTTAAAGGCTTCCAGGGTCCAATAAATTCCCGAAAAATTACCCTATGTCTAGTTTTTAATTTTACACCATAAAATATAATTTTCATAATATTTTAATATTATTTAACAGTATTTAAAAATCATTTAATAATTCAAACACCTGTATTTAATTTCAGAAAATTCCTAGAAAATTCCAAAAAATTGTAAAAAATCTAATTTTAAAAATTCTTGAAAATCAGGGGGTTTACAGCTACCGGCTCCCCGACATAGAGCTTGTAGTGGCTCAGCCTGAGTACTCGTGATGCTCTCACTTGCATTTTTACGTAGATGGTTACATACTTACCCTATTTATTTCATTATTTGCTGTACTGCATTTATTTTGGCTTGTATTATCTTGTACCTTGCTATGTCTTCTGAGGACCTGGATCCGGATTATGTCCCCAGGATTTGCAGACGAGATCTATCCCGAGGTATACGGGACCGCAACAGGAGCTGATACAGGAGCTGTACCGACATCCGAGGACGAGGTGTTAGCTGAAGACTTTTCCTGAGCATCCATGTTTCATGCTCAGTATTTACTTTATTTCAGTCATTTATATTTTGGTCTGTTGACCCATTGTATCAGATATTTATCGCATTGTTCTCCGAAGCACTTTGTTGAGACTGGTTGATGATTTATATTTCTTATTTCTGTGGATCATATTTGTCTTGTGTGGATGAGATTAGTTGTGCCCTGATTATCGTAGACTTGATTTTACAGCTTAAGTACGCCTTGATGGATCCATTAAATTGGGTTTGTCCATCGGTGTGTGCTGCTGGCCATTTCCACGTGTCTAGTCCCTCAGTATTTTGGGACTGGAGCGTGACATAGTTTTTGTGGTGGCCCATGCAGGTTTACGACTAAATCGTTCGATTTTAACTTAGGGACCGAACAAGCCTGCCCTAAGGATAGGATAAGTTATAGGATCTCATCCATTATTTTAACCATTTTTGAACTCTATATCGAACTCAAATTTGTTACTTGATTTGCATCCTGTGTTGATTCCTCTGAGCGTTCTTACAGTTTATCTTTTGGTTGCAGAGTAATGGATCCCAAGAATGGAGATGAGATTCCCTTGGATACACCACACGACGCTGTGGTTACTTATATAGACGGAGTGACACCAGGGAATGGAGGACAAACATCGCAGAGCGATCAAACCGGCCAGCCTAATCCAAGGTTCCGGAGAGATGATATCCCACCTCCGCCACAGTTCACTCCGCAGATGCCAGTTTTTCTGCCAGGATAAGCCATGGACGGGCAACAGATGTTCCAGATGATGTATGCCATAATGCAAGCCCAGCAGCAGATTCAGCAAGAGGCACATCTTCACGAGGCAGAGTATCTAAGAATCAGCCTGGTATCCGCATTGGAGCAGGAAAATCCACTAGCGAGGCGATCAACGATGGGATCTATCACTGAATAGAACAAATTAAGGTCAAATAAATCCTAATCAACGATATGGACTCAATGGTATGTCCAATTTTGAATTTCGGTGAGCCGATCAGAAAATTGCTCGTTAAGTCGAATCGTGGGGCCCGTAAAATGGTGATTCGTCGACTGACTCAGAATCGAGTGAAACTCGGGCCACATGACAAGTCAGACGCTGCGGGTCCAATGGCATAAGTCTTGTGGCGATCCGATGAGCGATCACAAACTAATTAAGAAATTTACAAAATATTGATATGAGGGACTTTTTACGGATACTGGTTGAATCCGGCATGGATGCTCATCCAAAACAACGTTCGCAAAATCTCACACGTCCGGATATACCATACGCTCATTTCGGTGCAACTGGTACGAGACGAGGTGGTCCCGTTTGGCGGGGCCCACTCTGTATCACAAAATTTTGGATTTTTAAAACATAGTTTTTGGTCGTTTTGAAAACAGAATAATTTGACAAATAAAGCAAACTACGAAAAACTAAAAGAATAAAAATAATCTTGGATATGTTTTCAATAATGTTGGAGTGGGTAGGGTTCTCAACCTGTGTGAAAATTATCCTATAGTTGGATTGAGTACTCCTATTATATATAGGAATACCCAATCCAAATCTATTGAGGTATTCCTATTATATGTAGGAATACTAGTTGTAGGTTTGAGGCTATATATATTAGGTATTTCTTAACCCTAAAATATATCTCAAAAAAATATTACAAAAGAAGACAAGAATGCTTTTACAACATTGGAAGAAGAAAGGAAGAGATTGAAGGCTATTTCGAAGTGGAGATCGGTTTCGGTTAATTCTTTTCTCGTCATCTCTGTTATTCGTGTGTCTGTGATCTATTTTCTATTCCAAAGAGTTGTGATGATCCGTTTGGATCGGTGAAAAGTTTGTATGGAGTCGGTTTATTTCTTATTCTATTAGTGGTGACTTTTCAGGGTTGGACTCCGATCGTCCCATAATTTTTTTTTGCGAGGGTTTCTGCATAAAAAATGCTCGTGTCTGCGTGTGATTTTTTTTTGTATGGTTTGGCGTTTGGTTTTGTGCGTTGTTATTGCTTAGTTCTCTCATAGCGTCTTTGTTTGGGGGAACGATTTTCGCGTTTGAGTTCCCAGCAGGTGGTATCAGAGCTTCAAGTTCAGAGGGGTGTCAGGAGTTGATAATCAAACCAGAAAGTTTCCAGCAGGTGCTTTGCATCGGACCACGGATTCAAGGAATTGGTCGTATCGGCAAGGCAGAGTGCTAGGCAGATTCAGACTTGGTGAGTGGGCTCTGTCCCTTATCCTCTACTCCTTTATGCTAATCAATGGATATAACTTATATATAAGCACTTAGTCTGGAACACGGAATAATATGCATTGAGGCGTGGAGTAGTTTGTGCATTTCAGTTGGCAGAGCCTTTGAGTTGGGAACACTTGTATTGAACACTTGGATAGAACATTGATAGTTAGAACATGGGAGGACGGCTTCAGAGGCGCATAAAGAGTATGCAGCAGTTGTGGTAAAACGCCACAGAACTGCAAGTAAGAGATAGACGAGAGCGTATATTGTGCACAAGGATCACGTTGAGACGCTTCATAAAGCAAAGTGTGCACTTGTTGTTCAAAACCAGGCAATTGCCGATAGGGTGTGGTGCTGTTGGAACATAAGATTTGGAGTTTTTCGGGGGGCATGGTGCCACAAAATTGGTAATGATGTGGCATTTTGCCTTTGTGTGTTGGGACCTCGGGTCGCCAAGCGGAACATGGAAGGATAGGAACACGAAGAGAATAATAACACTAAATGTGTATTGTGGCAAAGAGAACCTTACACAGGTCTTGGGCAAGCCGAAGTACAAGGCGATGGTTCGTCGAACGAGATAGGTACCGGGGCACCGGGACCGTTTAGCCTAGGAAGAAACAGTTTGATTCACTATGTGAACAAGGAAGGGGCACGGAGTATTGCAGGACTTCAGCTGGGTTTGCAACCCATATTAGATTTGTTACGCCATATATACGGTTAAGTAGGAGCCTTCGATGGGGGCTAGCAACCCGCACACGGAGCATTCACCATTTGCCACGAATCGCACTATTATGGTTGGCTTGCGAGCCGCCAGTGACCTTCACTTCATATAGATATCATGTATGTAGTGGTGTGTTTCAGCTGGGAGAGTTAGCATCTGGGTTGGTTTGTGCAGTTGAGTGTATCTATGTGCGCGTTTGAGTAGTAATACACTTGTAGGCTTACGATATCGTATTGTTGTTCAGGCTTATGCACAATAATGTTCACCATGCTTTTACTGCTTTTCTTTAATGAATCAAAAAACATGCTCGCATGCTTTATTGTTTTCGTAGTATGCCATGAAATTAATCTAGGTTCAATGTAGAAAAATTGCCTTGTATTAATAACTGCATGCTTCACATAACTACTTAGTGTTGGTTTAGGCGAGTAGGGTGTGTACTAACCAACATATGTGGGCATTCTTTTCAGGTTCTCAGGTAGGAGGCCTTTACTTGGATATACGGGACATGATGCATGGAATGGCAACATCTTTTGTAAGTATAAACGAGAGAGAGAGAGAGAGAGAGAGAATCAAGAGTATTGTATGCCTTCGGGGAAATTATATTTGGGCCTTTTGAGACTTGTGTTCAGTTTTCCTTATTCAACTAAAGAGCTTCGCTTTGTATACTCTGATGTATTGTTGTTTGTAACACTATATTCTTTTCCAGCAACATGGATATTTCGTTGATAACCATGACGTTTGACGTCATTGCCTTGTGCGAGCGCAACTCCAGGCTCGCACGACATCACGCCCAGATAGGATGATTATCCTGCGGGAGCATTGGCATGGTGATTTCAAGTCCAGTGGGGATGATCTATATGGCGGGAGATCAGGGCATGATATTGCACAAGTGTAGAGATCGTGGGGATGAAGGGCGCGTGCGGGCTGATCGGTGGTAGCGGTTCCTCTGCTTCATTGTTGGTGGAATTAAAGCACGAAGACCGAGGAGGAAGTACTTGTCAAGATCCGATTCCGTAGAATCGTTTGAGGCGTCCCCCGAATTGTGACCGTCGTACGGGCCTGGGGTTGCGCCCGCACAAGGCTAAAGTATTTTGCATAACAAGCACATATTCAGAGTACGCAGATAAATTGAAATACAGATTTGAAACATGAAAAAGTTCTCTTTATTGATAATTAACATCTATTACAAACTCCTGAACGAGCCAGCTAATATGCCGCATGGGCTTACAAAAGTGTTGACTTAAAATGAGATAGCAGTCCTGTATATTACATCCCTTTATAAACTTCAAAATGTATAGACCTCTGGGTTGGAGGACGGGTTTGCCACGAAGCTGCATTTGTGTATGAAGAGTTGCAAGCTTCTGTCTTCAAAATACTTCAAGGGGCGCGGTAAAGATGCGCCAACAGCTGGACTGGATCGGGAAGACGACTTCGGCTCCTCGCTCGGTTCGCCTTGGTGCGGAGAACCTGTTTCAACGAGGGTCAGTATGTCAAAACATACTGGTAAAGGTGAGCTAACCTGAATATACCAATCAACACGTTGTTTTAATGAAGCATGCATATTTGTGGGTTTCTATCTTGCCTTAGTTCATTTACAAGTAAGCAGCATATAGAATTTACTGAAATGAACTTGCCACCGTTCGGTAGATTTTACCTGCCCGTCTGAACTACCTGCACAATACTTACCATGCCTTCCCTGCCACGAAGACACAAGTTAGTTTGCAATAGGTTTAAATATACAATAGATCACTGGCGCATGCCATAAAGGACACTAGTCATAGACGAGAATGGTTTGCAGCGAAAGTACAGTGGGTGCCACAAGCCATCTCGTCTAGTATAGTTGACTATACAGTAGAGTTTCGTCCGGACCGGATCGGTGCCAGTGCCCCAGCAACCGTCCGCAGGAACCAGTTACCTTGTGCACAAGTTGTCCGTGATCGAACAGTATGTTTACTAAGTTAACAGTTCATGCAGTTGAGGCAACACGAGTACGGGACAGTCAGTATTGCATGATTTATTTCACATAGCCTCCTTGAACAGTTTAGCGCATACAATATATTCCATACTTAGCACGATTCATAGAACAATCATAAACTAACTAGTATACAGAATGATAACAGTTCACAATTGGTTGACAAGCAATACAATCCAAGTCTATTCCCTTTTTAATCTTGGTTTCTTTTATTATTACCTGGTATCGTTTGATCGGGGCAAAGAAGAATGCAAGATTTTAGGGTGTGAATCATGGAAGCAGGGCTAGCTAATCGGGATGGTAGCCACTCACTTAGATTATTGGAAGGGAGAAGGAAAGAGGCGCTTCACGACTCCGCTCGCAAGCCACCTACTGCTCGTTCACCTGCATTACGAACAGCTCGATCAATACCTATTCCACTTTTCCAATCTCGGAATTGAAGTGCAGTTCAATGAACGAAAATAATGAAAATCATCGAAATCGTTCAAGGAAAACAAGCAAATCCCAAAACCAACTCAAAGCACAAAAGCAACAAGCGACATCGAAAACTGAGGCAATAAAAGATAGCAACGGAGAGGTCCCTCCCGACTCTGCCGCTAAGTCGATCCCAGGGGCACGGTCCACTGAATATGGGAATCGATTCCGAAGAAACAAATCCATAACGAGGACGAGTTCTTGTTTCAATCTATCCCGATCGAACGATACCGACTTGTGTTTCTTAGCCGCGCTCTCCGCACCGGGAGAACGGGGCGCTACAGTACTAATATCGCTTTCAACACCACCACCAAAGCCTCTACCTCCGCTTCCAAGGTTCACGACGAAGACCGGACTGGAGGTCGTGTCGATCGTCGCGGTAGCAGGCAAATCGATGTTTAGGTTGGGTTCATCTAACAAGTTGGTGAACCAATCCTCAGGAATGTGCATTTCATCACACTGAACATAAATATGGAAACAAATGATAGTTGGGTCCGTTTGGATAGGTTTTCTGAAATTCTTTTTTTATTAAAAATAGTTTTCAGAGAAGATTTTATAAAGTAGTTTTCTGGATATACATATTCTGAGATTGCATTTGGTTACTTTTATCTGAAAAAAGTTAAAAGCAGTAGGACCCGCCAAATTCTTAGAACATTGAGTTCACAAAAAAAGTTTTTTTTTAAAACTTTCTGAAAACCGCGTTTAAGCGCTGGTTTTCGATTTTTTTCTTTTTGAGTTTACATTCTCAATGTACACATCCAAACGTTATTTACTCCTCCACCGATGTTTAAATATAGAATATTGCGTTATAAAGCCTAACCAAATAGGCCCTAAGCAAACATGCCCTTAGGTTTTGGTTTTCTACTAGCTGGTTTTACCTAATGCTCTTTAGTTTTGGGCTGAATTTGTTTAGGCAAGGTACACGTACTTAGCACCCCAGCTAAAATTCAGAGCCATTATAGGACGGATGATGGGACAATTTAGATAGCATATTATGAAAAAAATGGTTAGTACTTTGTTGGGTCATAGAAAAATTTATGGGTAGCTTAGTAACTTAACATGTCACATGTCTATTTGCTCAAAAAATCCTAAAATAAAGGGCTAATTAGCATTTAGACCCTGAATTTTATACCAGTTTAGAGTTTATGCCCTAACATGTCCAATTGGAGAGTTTAGATCCTGAATTTTTATTTTTATTTTCAATTTTCCAATTATACCCTCTTGTTCAACAAAGATTAATTTTGCATTTATATTCATATTGAGGGTAAAATGAGAAAAATAATACAAAAATAAAAAATCTAGTGTCGAGTCTATCCAATTGGGCATATCGAGGCCTAAACTCTAAGTTGTTTGAGATAATGTGTTTCTATTGTGTTTTGAGACATTAGTGAAACTATGTTAATCTAAGATATAATTTGGTCATTTCTTTATAATCAACTATTGGGATAATCAACTGTTGTGATATAGTCAAAATATATACTGACAGTGAAATCCAATTAGGACTGTCAGCAAAGTTGACAGTCCTAACTTAATATAGGACTGTCATCATGTTGACAGTCCTACATTAGAGTAGGAGTGTCAACTTTGCTGACAGTCCTAAAGGATTGAAGGCCAAAATATATACTGACAGTGAGTTCCAATTAGGACTGTCAGCAAAGTGGACAGTCCTACCCTAATGCAGGACTGTCAACATGTTGACAGTCCTAAAAATTAAACTGATACCCATATATTTCACTGATACCACTGATACTTTGGAAATTTCATATGTATATTTTATTTCTATCATTGATATAATTCACCGTATACAAAAGTAGTTCAACATCATACAAAATGATACAAAATTATACTTGAACCAAAGTGATACAAAATGATACATGTTTATAGCCCCACTCATATCAGTCGATTTCAACATCGAAGTGGCCAACGGACATGTCTCTGGGCTCCTCCATCTTCAACAACTTCTTATAGAAATTTATTTTATCCGTAAAAGGTGTCATCCAGGCGATTGCTGCGTCCGGTACATGTTTATACAAAATTGTTGAAGATGGAGGAATAGGAGAATGACCGATTGACTTTGGTATGACGAAGTGATTCCCGACATGTCCTATAGTACATAGGTTAGATAGTCAGTGCCCAGCCGATGGAGCGTACATCAGAAAGAAAGCATTGTTAATATTCTCCGAAATAAGTACAATTGGTATCTTATACCTATTAGCAAATAAATATGTAGCGGCCGGATTGGACATGTAGTGGTATTCTCCGGTAACGGTATCGGTGCAAGGAATGCTTGTCAATAAGTCTCCAACATATTCTTCGGTTAACATACTGGTGTAGAATGAAAGACGAGACTCCAACTCCTCGTACAACTCTAACCTAACCTGTCTCCATCCTTTTTTGTCGGAAGAACCAAGATGTCTTGCAAGCACATAAAATTCACAATGGCCTTCCTTAGGAATATCAACAATGGACCAAATGTAACTGGATATCTCAGGTAGGAAGCCTTCAATATACACACCCATAGTATCTTCGCTTGGCATGTCCGTTTTCTGTTTTTTCCTTCAAAAAGTTAGCTTACTCTTCCTTTTTGCATCGGTCACAATATTGACAACCGAAGTAGACCGAGCTTGCTCAAAACTTCGTTCAACATGCTCAAAGAACGATGGATCTTTATTAGTTGACTCCATCCTTTTTTCTGTGAACTACTCAATCTTGTTTGAGGTCTTCCCTTGGGATTAGAAACAACAGATGGCTCATGCATTCTAGTAGTTACCGGGTTAGTATTTTTTGGATTTTAAGCTCAATGGACTCCCGCTCCGCTCCCAGTGAGGCACACCACCTTGCGTGAAGGAGTTTCACTTATGGCAAAGAAATAAAATCATTGTCACTCTTCATCATGGGCATTATCGACAACTGCTTCCAACGTTGATCAATAACATCGGAATAGGTCTAAAATGACAACGTTATTCGTTAATCTCATGTGCACAAGGGAGGCCCTCCGTATGTCGATGTAAACATCCGCAAACCTCGAAATCAAATTCCACAAAATTTGACCTACCTATCTCCTCAAATAGTAAGCACAATACATTGTGAGATATTACATGCATTAAAGCATCCAAGAGGGCTTTATTTCTATGTTCATGCTTTGCAATATTCAGAATAATCTCAAATGATGCCTTAATCTCGTTCACCGTCTGATCTAGCATTAAATTTATAGCTTACCAAACGGAGACAAAATTACCGACCGATGACCTTAAATGTTTTAATTTTGCGTGTGATCCTTCAACCCGATTGGTGGTCACTGTGCTACAATGCTTCACCATATTCGTCCATGCTAAAATAAAATATTCTTTTTACAGTTCTAGCCAGGTATCTTTGATATAAGAAATGCATGCCGGCTCCTTCATCTCCCACTTTTCTTTGAACAAGTACCATGCTGCAACGTAACCGTCTTTCGTACTGGATCTCCATGCAAGATTTCAATCACTGTAGAATTTTTCGAAACAGTCTATGTCAATTTTACCATCCACATTTTTGAACTTCAACTTACATTGTGATTGGATATTCCGATTGACATGCCAAGTGCATAGTAGTGTATCTATTTGAGGAAAGACGATAGCTATAGCATTAATTAGGGATATTCTCTGTTAGTAACAAAAATAGACGGCTCTTTTTGTCTGGTGTAAAGTGCTTTTAGTTTTTTCAACGACCATGTGTAGTCCTCAAGTTTCTCACTCTTCATGAAGCAAAAAGCAACTAAAAATATTTTCCCCGTAGATGTGAAGCCAACAACTTGAAAGAGAGACATCTTGAACGTATTTGTCTTATATGTATAATCAAGAACCAATACGTCAACGAAGGACCTATCCAAATATGTGCAATCGGGATGAGCCCAAAATATTGAAAGAACTTTATTACTCTGTGGATGTCTTATATGGTATTCCACATAATGATTCTCGGCAAGAAACTTCAACACTTGTTGCATCGCTATTCTTGTTTTCTTACTATTGGAGTTTGATTTCGATATTGCGTTATAGATTGACTTAATTGTTGACTTGTTATTCGTGTCGTATGACGGAATAAATTGTCCAGGTGCAACTCCTGAACTGGACAAATCTTCAACTATCTTTTTCTCAACATGTTCAACCGTCCGACATAGGGATGACCCGTAAGTGTTTCGGCAATAACATGATTATGGATTCCATTCTTCACTTAGATTATCTACTTCACATCTTCTATGTTTACAATAGAGATCTTGAATGGACAACCGTATTTCCTCGTACCAATGCTTATGTTTGAAAGTTTTCTTTGGGGAACTATATCTTTCTTTCCATGATACTTGAACAAACTACCTCTTTCACATCCAAGCTCTATAGTTTTGCGTCCCGGTCCTTGTCGGGCTGATCTTGATATCACAATGACTATATTGTTTTCCCATCCAACCTCTCTGCACCAATATAACGCTTGTTCGTCTGAATCAAAGCAAATATCGGTCGAGAATAAATTGACTACATCAACGGCAATTAGAGGATGTACTACAATATCGGAAGATGATAACACTACAATAGAAAACTAAATTTAATTTAACAAAAGCATGACTGCAGGAAATTAGGACTGTAGGCATTTCTGACAGTCCTAAAATTAACTAGGACTACAGGACATGTGACAGTCCTATGGTTAGTCAGGACTGTAACATTTCCCGACAGTCCTAAGTAAAAATAGGACTGTCAGTTTTTTGTCAGTCCTTCTTATTTATAGGGCTGTCATTTTTTTCGCAGTCCTATGACGAAAAAATTTGAAATTAATTTATCAAATTCTTTACCAAGAGTGCTTTGGAAGAACCGAGGAGTTCTTCGGACGTAGCGGAAAGAGAATTTAGTGTATTAGATGACCCGATTTCTTCGAGATGCATTTCTCCTACATTAAGCACATACAATTCAATATTTATATGTAGACCTAATGTTTGAAAAATCTAGTCATCATAGTTAATCGATGACATACCAAATAATGGTTGAATATTGTAACTTTTTTGTAGTGAAATTAGGATTTTGACCCCCAATCTTCACTTTAGGGTCTAGGGTTTTGAGAATTGGAATAAATTAGGTTTTGGAAGAAAGAAGAAGAGAGCATAGGAAGAAGAGAGAACATATGGAAATAAAAAGTCATTGGCTTTTATACCAAATTTTGGGCTTCCCTGAAGAAGAAAAAAATTGAATGGCAAACTTGTAAATAAACTAAAAAAAAATTTAGGCTGCCCTAACCAATATATGTAGTGCCTACATAAATAGCCCTAAAATAAAACCAACCAAGAATGAACATCTTTTTTAATTGATTTCAAATTTGAGAATGTTGATGCTCGCGAGCTTCCGCTTCCAGTCCCACTACAACATCTCCGGCGGCGGAGGGTCCTACTTCGGCGCCGTCTCTACCCTATTGGCCACGGTAATCGGCACGGGGATCATTGCCCTTCCCGACGGCCTCATCCCTGGGTTGCTCGCCACCGGTGCCATGGTCGTCCTCGTCGAGCGCTCGATGGACTTCGTCCTCCGCGTTGGCCTCTCCTTTTCCTACGCCGACACCGTCGGCGAAGCCCTTGGCGGGGTCGGCAGGAGGCTGATGCTGGGCTTTGTGGTGGTCAACAACTTCGGGTTACTAGTCCTAGACGTGAACATAGTTGGTAAGTAGGGACACAATACGTCCTAATTTACAAGGTTCAAAAACTCGTTATCGATATCGGTATCGGACAGTTTGTATGAGTATCCGTAATGGCAATATCGGCGGTATCAGATCGGAGTATCATATTTTTTGGTATCGGTTGTATCGACAATATTTAAATAATTAGTAAAAATATAGTAAAAAAATAGGATTTTTTTTTTTACATATTTAAGCATTATTTAAGTGTTTTATGTCTTTGTTTATTACAATTGAATAACACAATAGTCATCATTGCTGAATGGTTTACCTGCGATATATAAATTTTCTTCCTTTACATGTTTTTAGTTACAATTTTACTATGTCATTATATTCGTACTAATTGAATCTTTTATTGTTATATATGTTTCAATTTTGACGAATTAAGACGCATAGAGGGAAGCACAAGAGATTAGAAGTAATGCAAATGGCATGATGAGATCATGAGACAAGTCACAAGACCCAAAATTATATTTGTTGAGGACTTGAGATTTTTTTTTCTTGTAAAAAAATAAAGATTTAATTATATTCAAAAATTTAGTTTTATGCATAGTTATAAATTGTTACAATGTGATACGTGACACTAATTATTTTGTTTCATAATATACCAAAATAAAATTAGTTTCAAGATTTACATGTTTAAATTTAAAAGTACGACAAAAAATCACTTGGCCATAATTTTTTTGGGGACTCAGGCCTATCCCTTCATTTAAATTTCATGAATAATAATCTGTTTACAATAGGTACAAACTACATAAAGCATACAAAAACGAAAATGAATACAAATACAAAAAAATACAAATATTTGACTAAAATGATTCATAATTATCATAATAGTCCCGATATGATTCTTGGTTGAGTGTAGTAGAGACTGATATATGTATTATGAAAAAAAAATTGTCATAAGACCATCAAATGTTGAATGTTGTTCCGCCTCTGGAATGATGTATGGATAAAAATACCAATTCCAACATATATATATATATATATATATATATATATATATATATATATATATATATATATATATATATATATATATATATATATATATATATTATATTTATCAAAAAAATTACATACAATAATAAAGTTAAATACAATAATATATAGTATATATCTACAATAATAAATAGTATATAAACTATAATAACATATAAAGTTAGATACGATAATAGATAGTATATATATACAATAATAAATAGTATATATATAATTAGATACAATGAATATAAAATAATATTTATTAACTTAGAGCTCAACCTTAAGTCCATAAAGCATTACATTTTTTATGGATAAAAATATGGACTAAAATTGAGCCCAAAGTTGGGATAGTAAATAGCAATTTTTTTGGCACCATTATATTATCCTACAAATGTTATAAAAATATTATAAACAATAATAAAAAATATTACATACAATAATATTACACTTATGAAAACGTTACATACAATAATATTACACTTATAAAAGATGTTACATATAGTAATAATAAACGTCACATTCAATAATATTGCACTTATAAAAAATATTACATATAATAATAATTTTTTTTACATATAATAATAAAAAAACGTTATATACGGATACATTGGTAAATACTGTAAACTTTGGTGTCAACTCCTCCTTTGCCTTTTGTTTTCTTTTACCAGCTATTCTTTTATCTTGTCATTTACCCTCAATATGCGACAATATTTTTGTATTCATTTCTGTGGATGAGATTAGTATATTAGACCCTTATTGTTGTACTACAGCTGAAGTACACCCTGATGGGTCCATTAAATTGGATTTGCCCATCGGTGTGTGCTGCTGGCCATTGCCACGTGTCTAGTCCCTCGATATTTTGGGACTGGACGTGACACTTGTCATTTACCCTCAATATGCGACAATATATTTTTATTTTTTTTGCATTAAGTGGTACTTCATGAATGAATTTATCATGCTCGAATCAGCATCTATTTCCTCGAACGTACGACTTTTTAAAGTCATTATGTTATCCTGCAAATGTAGTAAAAATAATAATTAATACAGTTAAACATGTTAATAATATTTTTAATAACCGGGAAAGGAAAAATCAAAGTGCATATTAGGATGCAGTCTAATAAATATGAGAACCATATATTCCCGCAAATATGTTAATATATATATATATATATATATATATATATATATATATATATATAATAGTGAACTAGGAGAAACTATAAAACAGACACGCACATGATCACCTTAGTCCACTATCGGTGTTTTAAGTACATCATACATGTCAGATTTTCGGAGACAAATTCGATAAAATAACCACATAAATAAATATACATCTGTTATATACACGAAGTATATTTTATCAAACATAGTGTTCCGATGTAAGTGCAAATCTCCATGTCCTCACCTAATATGCACAACTCTCTGTTAGGAACAAATATAAAATATAGATATAAGATGAGGATAATATCATTTATAATATATAGTAATCGATAGTGGTAATGTACTTGTCTCAATAAAACATTATATCTCCTACATAAATCCACTTGACCAAACAAATTCATTGGAACAAGATTTACATATTTGAATTCAATTATTCATGTCTCTTTTTGCATAATTCGATGACTAATTTTTTGCGATTCTTCGTGTCTTTTACTTCTATTAAAACTCGTAATAATTCGTTTCAATAAAAGAATTCTTACAAGTTCTAATAAAGCAAAAGACATGAAAGAATCACATAAATTCAGTTGTCAATTTATGCAAAAAGATGCATCAATAATTGAAGTCAAACATATTAATCTTGTCCCAATTAATTTGTTTGGTCAATTTGATTTCTGTAGGAGTTTTAACGTTTTTATTACTGCCCCAATGTAAATCTTGAATATAACATTTTTCATAATTGAATTTAAAAAATACATACATGCAATTATGTTATTGAATATATATATATATATAAAACAAATAAATATGTTACAATAATAAATAATATATAAACTATATATTTTTGTTGATATATATGCAAACAGAAAAAATTTGTTATCAATTGGTTAGATGACAGATTGATAGGCATAACATATTTTACCATCCGGCTTAGGTTCGAATCCAACATTTGCTGCATTTCTTTTATTCATCTTCTTTTTCCTTAAATGGCCGCCCCCCTTAACCCTAAGCATAAATATCAAAGAGACCTCCGGAAGAACACAGCAACACTACTATCCGCTTCCTTTTTCTTTTGCCCTCTCCGACTCTCCACCTCCCCTTTTCCACACACCTCAACAATCGAAACCCTAACCCTCTCTCTCTCTCTAATGGCGTCGAGAGGAGAAATTCTCTCTCTCTTCCGCTCGTTTCTGCGAACATCGGCCAAATTCTCCGACTACAACGTGAGGAAGTACGTCAGGAGGAGGGCCGTCGACGGATTCCGCGAGAACCGGCTCCTATCGGACCCGAGCTCGGCGGCTTCGGCTTTGGCGGAAGGAAAGGCTCAACTGGAGGTGGCGAAGAGGCAGGCGGTGGTGTACTCTCTCTACGCCACCAAGGCGAAGAGCATCATGGAGGTCGGCGGCGGCGCCGCTTGATGGCGGAACAGTGGTAAAAGCTCCAATCTTGCTATCATTTGGTTGTCGACAGTACGAAAACGTTGTCGTGTTTGTGTCAGTGTCGGGTTGGTGTCCGTGCAACGTGGGTTACTATCCGGTGTTTGTTTAGTACTCAACACATGTACATGTTATTGTGCTCAAGATGATACGGACACGGTGACATGGACTCGACATTGATTTTTGAACATCCGAGCGTATTTGGTGTCTTTGCCATGTCCAATATGTATCCAACACGATGTGACACGACACAGATTTTCAGTGTCGGTGCTTCCTGTTAGGAAGTAGACGTGTTAAACAAAATTAAACCATAATAGTTCTATTATGTCTAGAAACTATCTTCCAGACTTCACATGAAAGTTGGGTTTAGTTTTAGCCAGTTTTATAACTAGGACAAGAAGCATATGAGAAAGGAATCACCCAGCAAGCCAAATGAGAGGGGACTTGCAAAAAGTAATTAGTTATGACTAGACAGCCACATGGGCGTTGGACCCAAGTTGGGGAGGAATTTAGGCCCGTTAAGTACAAGCCTCTTCTCGATGCGGATCTTGGATGGATTTTATTGGGCACTGTTTGATGAAGCCTGTGAACTGGAGGCAGCAAGAAAGTGGCCAGCATGATGACAACGATGGTAGATGAATATCAACTTAATGTTGGTGGTGGAAGGCTTCATGTAGTGATCAAATGAGAGATTGATTCTGGAAGTTGCTATGAAGAGGATGGTCTCTACGTTTATGAAAAATGCTTTGGTTTTCATCACTCTCTGAAACAATGCTTAGTGTTATTACAAAACGAAATTCAATGCTGTGGGTGCACTTGTTCTGTTTTTACTCCTAGTAGCCAACATGAATCTTCATTATTTTTTATTTCTTATATATATATATATATATATATATATATATATATATGACAAAGGATCTCTGACTGATGATATACTGAAGGGCAAATTGAAGGTCATCTTGATATACATGTCTACTAGAAATATCATTCAGTCTTCATTTGTCGCAACATTTTCACTTTGTAATATTAGTAACTTAGTTTTACAATTTTGCAGGACTAGGAGTAGTGGCATTGCATGAGCTGCATTTGGCAGGATCAGAGTACACACTGCATTTGGCAAGAAAACTTGAAAGAGTATTTGTTTCGAGTCCTTTTTATATGATGTATTTGAGATCGAGACTCATCAGGTGGTGCTTATAATTTGGATGACATATCCGATGGTAGTCGGATACTTATATTTTGAACCTGTATTTGTTGGCGATACTTTTGGTGATATATAAAGCAGTGACACTAATAATATATATTTTGTTACCCATCTTCTCTAATTTATTTTATATGCTCAACTGTAATTTGCTACAGCTATTATGTTGGGAATTTGACTTGGTATATGTAATTAAGTATATGGGAGAAAATTAGCAGGATTCAGTTAACCACCATTACTATTGCCTGATAAATTTGACACCAGGTTTGGCCTATAGTACAGGGCAATTCTTTTGGTAATATTACTTTCCTGCACTCCAGTTCTGCCAACTGTATTGATGTCTTCTGATAATACTTGCAATTATTGCTAACATACTTGAATACTATATTTATCTACATTTTAAATTTTACAGAGACTGACACTGATTGTGGTGTGCCAGTGTATATTTTGATTGCTGTGTTTGTGTTGATGCTTTATAGTAGAAAATTGATCAGGCCCAAATCATCTTAATAGATGGTTTGGACATGCAACACCTTTAGATGCTCCGGTAAAAAGGGACAATAAGTAGTAGTAAAAGAAGATTTTAAGTTTTCAAAGAAGGAAATAATTTCTGTTAGTTTTAGTGAAGACATAGCTTTTAACAGAGGCAATTGGAAGAAGAAGATTCACACACCCAATCCCCCAAAATTGGGAGCTATGGAAGTAGTGTGTGACAAGAGAAGGATAAAAATTTCTTAAAAATAAGTTGATATTGAAATCCATTTTGATAACTTATGATTCCTAATGTTAATATGGAGTCCGCATAATTGGCACTTACATTGGATGAAGTTGTGACCAAAGTGTCGGACATGAAATGTTCCACCGAGACCGATACCGATACCGATCCGTCTAATAGTTGTTTGCTTTCCGATACCAAAAAATTCAACTATTATGCATAGTTTGAAGTATCGGCCGATACCGATCCGATACAGCCGATACCGACACAGTTTGGCATATCCCGATCCGATACCGACCAATACCCAATACTAACCGATACCGACATTAGAGGCCTCTTTTTCGGTCAATTCAACAAAGAAAATTAAATTAAAAAGACTAACTAGCAAGGGTGTAAAAACATATAAAAGAGAAAAATTTATCTATTGTATATAAATCAATTAACAAAGGTGACTACTATTTCATTCAATTTCAAAAATACTAAGAAACAACACTGAAAATACTTTAAATAATGCATAAATATATAAAATATATTTTTTAAAATGTTAATAATTTACTAATAGTTGTTTGCTTTCCGATACCAAAAAATATGATACTCCGATCCGAAACCGCCGATACTACCGATATTGTCGATCCCGATACTCATAGTAATGATCTGATACCTATTCTGATACTTTGAACCTTGCTATTATGGCCATATGTCTTGTTTCTTTCTCGACTGTGCCGAATCCATAATCTTGCTATGCGCAGAGTTATTCGGGGTTTGACCTGTCCGGCCAGGTCGCGGGGTTTTGGGCAGCGCCCCATTTTTTTATAGGTTTGGCCATCTTTTCCTTTATCGAAAATTATTTGTCTGCCTTTGGACTACTTGAAAATATCTCATCCCGCATCAGAAACGACTACCACCGCCATTATGATAGATCAAAAAAACTTAAAATTATATCAATCCTATGACTCCCGAAGGAGTTTACAAATAATCTAGATTGAAAAAGATTAAATAAATAAGCACGATCAACTCTCGTGGTTTTAATTACATCCATGAACAATAAAAGCCACGACATGCCGGGGATTTAAATAATAAACAAAACATGCAATCTGACCAAAATAGTTGGATCTAAGATGCCTCAAAACCAAGTTAGAACATATCTACATCGACCAAATTTTTTTTTTCTCGATGTGAGTTTTATTGGACAACATTGATTTATCAATCAATACGCAGATCCAAAACCTGCTCTGATACCAATTGATGGAACTGAGGATCCACATGACTGCAAGGATTGGTGTGCATATTGATCGATAAATATTAACAGGTTTAAGACGTGATCTAACCCTTCAATGGCGGAAGCTAGGGTTCAAAAAAAATACCTGAAGTGATGAGAAGTATAAGACGATTTCCAGAAAACTCGATCAACTAGTGACCTCATGATCTTCTGTCGTATTCCTTCCTCAGATTGGACGTCATATGGGCGACGATCTTCCAACATTTTCTTTCCCTTGGATGGCTCTTTTTCTCTCTTTACGTAAAAAAATAAACTTTGAGAAAGTTGCTCGTTTGGATACCTCTGATGGCCAGAGAATAGAGGATATATATAGACTACGACAAGGACCATGAGAAGATATTAGGGTTAGGTCTCCTAACGGATCTGGATATCCCATGTTCAGCTTGAACATACAGTCCAGGCCAATTAACAATATCTCGGTCCCCTGAAGACTATTGTTGCACTACCTTCCTAATCCCAAATTATGTTTATGGCCTCCTTTTTATTATATGCATGTTCGTCTCCCCATGTTAAGATATCGAATGTCTGTCGATCAAATTAAGTTACTGACAACTACATTGATCGAGTTCTTTTATCCTTAAGTAGTACCACTCAACTTTATTTGTCATGTCGGATATAATCCACATGCAGGGTTTACATGACAATCCTTATGAGCTCCTTAAGGGGACATCACCAGCCCGATGTATCGGGACGTGGATTCTTTTTATAATCAACATCTCATTATACACACAATGTCATTATCCAATTCATAGAGGTTGTTGACCTATAATGAATCTCACTCTTTTATGAGTCAACGTAATGCACACTGCATATACATGTCCATTATTATCTCCTGACTAAAAGCACAAGCATCCATAATAACGGAGGTATTTGTTCTCTTATGTGGTCAGTACAAAAAGAACAACCTCAAGTGGTTTTGTTCAATACACACAAAGTATACTAGTGTAAACCTATAGTTAAGATAGACTATTACCATATTACACTATAACCTTACCAGTGGTTTGTTCAAATCTATCTAGGTTATGAACTATTTATATATTTCATAGGGAACTGATAATATGATCTTCTGTGTGATACCACACACCATATTATCTACAATATAGAATATCATACACTTTCAGTAACATTATAACAAATACAATATGCAAATATTTGTCCATATGATTCTCATTCAAAAATAAAGAAATGTAGTTAATACAAAGTGGTGCTTTTAGTATATACCTAACAGTTGGAAGGCGGACGACGCTTATAACATGGGTTACCGTAGAGGGTGAAGGTCGTGGAGACCTTGCTGGAGAAGTCTAAGGGATTCAATGAGATTGATAAAGTGGTGGTTGTAACTATTCTATGTTATGGCCCGTCTCTGCTCCTTGTTGAGGTAGTCCATGAACCTTAGCCCTAGGCGGCAATGTCGGTAGTGAGACAAATAATGGTGGGTTTCTAGCGAGAGGTGACGAGGTAAAGGAGGTTTTGGGGGGGGGTGTGTGGGCTTGGGGGGAAGTTGGTTGGGGTCTGGATTGGAAAGAAGAATGGGAAGTAGGTCGAAATGAGGTAAAGGAGGTTGGGGGAAGTTGGTTGGGGTCTGAAGTGGAAAGAAGAAGGGGAATTAGGTCGAAATGAGAATTATAGAGAAAAATGAAATATGGGTTTCATAGAGGACCAAATCCTAAAAATGGATGCAAGAATGGTTGGGTATAGAAGGAGAGCGATTTATATAAGAGGAACATAGGAAGGAGAAGGTGAGTTTAGAGCTTATGGTTTTGTAGTGAGCTATGTGTTTTACTTTGGTTTTGATGGTGAAGGAGGTTACGGATTTGGGTATTTTGGTGAAGAAGTTAGTGGAGAGAAGAGTAGGAGATAGGTTCTTGAAAGAGGAAAAACGTGGAGTCTAGAGATGGTGAAGATTGATAGCGTTAGGGGGTTTGAGAGATGGAAGGTGATGATGAAGTTTTTAGAGAGAGTGATGAAGTTTCACTTTTGGTGAAGGGTGGAGAGTTAGGTTAGAATCACCCTAGCATTGATAGTATGCTTGAAGATGTGATAGTGTTGGGATACTATTGGAATAATTTCCATTATGCTCAAGGCCAACTATATGTTGTAGGAACGTTTGCATGGTAGGCTAGATGCTCTAACTGATAGAAACTGTACGATGACATTATTCTTGACAGTGCATAGATTCACTACCATGCAAATCATCATCTCATCTTGTGACATTGGCTTTTTAGATCAATCACTTCCAGCTTTCAATGAACCTACCATAAATTTATTGTTATTTTGTTCTAATGTCAATATAGTGTTTCAATTTTTAAATGTTTTCTTATTACGCAATGACGTTGTCACTTTAGTTGTACATTGCCAGTGTTCCACTATTAAATGAGGACTTGAATAAAATAGGTTACAATATACATTTGCAATTACCAATAGCATGATTATATGCTGGGACTTTTGGTGCACATGCAGAGATTATACAGTGCAACTGAGAAGATCAGAACCTCAAATTAATTTGAATGGCTAAATTATTTTTCAGGAATTTGTTGCTCAGAATTAACCGCGTAGCTATTGCTGTAATATTTTCACATGCTCTCTTACATGAAGGACTTATTGCGTGAATCTAGTGTAATCCCTCATTAAACCTATGTGCCTCTCTTATTTGTGCTTGTTTGCACTGTCAACCGAAGTAAATTGAGTTTATGTATTCTTTATTATAAATTAGCAGGACCAACGGCAGCCTAAACTTTCAACTGCTGCTGGATTTGTTAGAAGATTTCATGATCTTGCAGGTAGGTCTTACCCTTTCTTTCGTTTCTGTTTGTCCAACACAATGATTTAATTGGTGGTTTTATGACTGCTTACCCCATTTTCTTCATTACTGACTGCTGCTTTGTGATTTCAGTTCAAAAGTGGGGTTACATTGATTTACAGGAGGGCTTCATAGAAGATTCAGTACCATGCATCTATGGAGTTACTCTTCAAAAGGATCAAAGTTGCACTACAACTTGTAGTTGGGCAAGTGCAAATCCTTCAACGTTCTTGATTGGTAGTGAAACTTATTTACGGGGTCATCATAAGGTACTGTTGTCTCCTTAAGATAGTATTTAGCTTTGTTGTCCCGTTCCTCCTAGAGAAATAAGTTTTAATGTACATCATTTAGTCATATCACATGGAAAATAAATACGATACTCAATATAACATATGCAAAATTCTGAGAGCTCACCATAAAGTTTGTACACCTGGGCCTGGTTGCCAATGATACATCACTTATTATTAGGATTTGCCTCAAATGATATTTTCTTCAAACAGATCAAATCGAATGGTACCTTGATGCAAATGGTAGCTGCTGATTGGCTTAAATTCGATAAGCGGGAAGATGATCTTGGGGGTAGACCTGGGGGTATTGTTCAGGTATATACGTATGGTGGAATTTGAGGATTGTTACATTTTGTCTATATTTTCACAATCTAACAAGCTGAATTTTGGGTATTGCAGAAGTATGCTGCACAAGGAGGGAGTGAATTCTTCTTTATTGTGAACATACAGGTGAATTTGATGTTCTTCATCTCCCGCTACTGTGCAGATATGTCAAGCCCCAATATGCAAGTGGTATTCCTAATATTTCATCCTAATTTTGATCCCAGGTCCCTGGTTCAACCACATACAGTCTTGCTTTATATTATATGATGAATACCCCGGTGGAGAATGTTCCCTTATTACAAAGCTTTGTGAATTAAGACTTTGACAAACTGTCTAGTATAATTTGTCCTAAGAGCAATATCAGATTATAAAAGCCGGTACAAGTCCTTGTGCATTCCTTCTATGTCATCCCCAGTCCTACCCATCTCGTTTTAGTCCCCACCACAAATGCAGGTGCACCTCTAATTACGTTTCCCGCTCAGCTATTTTTTGCACATGCATATGGTGGCACATTGTACCCCAATCCTTTCTTATGCATACTGTCTATAGTGTTTCCTGTCTTTCCCACTCTTTTTGTCCTCTTAATAGATCATAGATTTCCGGCAGAATCACTTGGCCGTTTATATTGATTCAGATCGCAATTCTTAGAAGAGTTAAACGATAAAACTATATTTAACTTAAGATTTCTACATAATATTATCAAATGGAAATGGATACACTGCTAGAGCAATGATTACTTCTTTTTATTCTAAAAAGGCTAGGCAAGTGATTTTACGTGATCTGGTTTTCAATTTATTGATGGATGGATTCATATCTAGTGTCATTGTTTCTGCATGCGTATTTGTTCCTCTCAAAGATCTGAATAAAAATGTCTATTCCATCACTAGTTACCTCCCCGTTTATTTTTCTGTTTTTGGTGTCTTAGATTCATTTTGATTTGTAGTTCCAGTTATTACCCTGGTTATCTATGATCTTCGTTATTGTTCACTATTATTTCATACTCTGTGAGTTCAACTCCAGACCTTCGTCCAACGGACTCAATTCTTACCATCTAACCTGCCTACTTCATTTTGAACATATACATCGGTAAGTCACTTCCATATGTTCATCATCATAATTACAAAAAATATTGACACTGACGACCAGCTGCAATCTTGAAATCGAGTCTCCAGTCTGGGAAAAGGAGAGCCTTTAGATAATAGTTAAATAGATAGAACATGGATAGTCAGGTTCCTAGCATAACATTGATCACAAAACCTCTACTGTCAGTATTGTCACGCCCCAAACTCCCGCAAGCCCAATAGTCCCTGCTGAACGTGAATCACCACGTTTACAGCTCTCCCGCAGGACCATCGTTCTATTCGGGACGTGATGCCGTACGAGCCTGGAGTTGCGCTCGTACAAGGCGATGTTGTTAAACACGAAAGTTATCATTGAAACAACCAAGTTCCAACGGAAGCCAATTGTGTACCAAGCACACATCAGAGTATACGCAGCGAAGCTCACGATAGGGTCCAAATGAGATGCTCCGAGTCAATGCCACAAAGGCGATGCCACGGAGACGATGAAATAACTCTTGCTCTTTCTCCAGCCCACAAGGTACTTACAGTTCATACATCTTGTCCCGTATATCCAAGCAGCGCCACTACGCCTGTGTACCTGAAATATTGCCCACAAACGTGGGTCAGTACACAACCGTACTGGTGAGCGGGGTAACCCACTCGTCTAAGCCGACACTAAGTAAAATAGTGAATGCACACAGTTAAATGGTGATCTTTCTAGTTGAATCCTAGATTCTTTTCATGGCATATGGATGACATGTTAAGGAAAGCAGTAAAGCAGTTTAAGCATGCAAGCATTCATTCTCAAACCAAACGACAAGCAGTTTATATATATCCGACCCGTCTAACTCCATGCCATCGTTTGCACGATAACATAACGAACCATCAGACTCACCTCAATAATCCATCCTCAACCGAAACGGTTTTTATCCGGGGCACAGGGTGTTGATTTCCTTGAAACGGTTTTTATCCGGGGCACTGGAGCCGTTTCAATCCGGAGGGAAATATTGATTCGTGCTTTGGCGCGGTGCATTGCGGGACCTCCAGCGGGGCTTGCTACCCGGGCTGATAGGGCGCGCCGTAATGCTTGGAATATGTCCTTTATGGCTTGGCCAGTGACTTCATATAGATAAGAGTTGGCTTGTTTTTCTTTCGTTGGTTTGTGCATCGTGTAGGCGCGGCCACCTTGCCTCGCCAAGTACTGAATAGCTGGATGGAAACGATTGTTGATAGGACGGATTATTGCATCACGTCCCGAATAGAACGATGGTCCTGCGGGAGAGCTGTAAACGTGGTGATTCACGTTCAGCAGGGACTATTGGGCTTGCGGGAGTTTGGGGCGTGACAAGTATCTTATGATATATAAATACGTATACAACTTACTAACAATACGGACTTTTGTCAGTATCGTATGATATACAAATAGGCATGCAACTTAGATAATTAGAGGTATACTTGCATTTTGTAATCAGTATCTTACGATATGATACAACACAACTTATATACAATAGGAAGAGAGCTTATATCAAATGATAATATACTTACCACCTTGATACTGTTTATCAACCAATACAGAAATTATAGGATTAGCCTGGATTAATATTGAGCAGAAATTATGTAATTATTGATGCAATGATGCTATATTCATGAATAATACCAACATAAGATACTAATGCTATACCTTATTTTCTTCTTCTTAATTATCGATAAAATTGTCACAATGCACGATGATGCTTCCTTATTGTTGCCCAATGCTCAACATGTTCAATTTATCCATATACAATAGAACCTCGATAATTTAATACCCGATAAATTAATAACCTCGCTTAAATAGATATTTTGGCTGGTTTCCGTCTTGGAGATAAATGTGCTAAATTAATATTCACTAAATTTACAAGATGCTACATTATTAAAAAAAATCATTTAGGTCCTATATAATATATAAATTAATATTTTTTTTGATATACATAGTGCTTATGATTCGACTACATGAAGCCTTCCTAAAACACGACTTAATAATTGTTTGTTTCGTCTTGAAATTGATGTCACATTAGATTCCATCTCTAACTTTTTTTAACATGATAAGAAGTTTTGTTCGTAAAACGAGAAACTATGTAGAGTTTTGCTTGGTTAAATGTTCCTAAAAATGGAATAATGTAGTACATTGAACAATGCACAGTCTATTTTTGGGAAAAATAAGTCGATTTATGAATTTTAGTTTGTTAAACAAATACATAGAATTATTAGTCCGTAAAACGAGGAACTAAATACTATGTACAATATTTAAGAAAACAAGGAATACTTTGATAAATTAGTAAGTTATTAATTCTTCGATAAATTAATAAATTAATTAATTTATCAATTATTTAATATTCACTAACTTAAATAGATTTTCTTTGGTCCAAGGCTATTAATTTATAGAGGTTTAACCGTATGGTTTCAATATTAAATGCCAATCATGTTTTTTTTATCGAATATTGTATCTCGTGATACACGATATAGTATTCAAGGGAGTTGAGACATGATATGTTCGTGTATCTCGATTCAATCAATTATTGCAAAACTCTCAAAGAGAACACATTCTATACATGCTACCATATTTCTAGAACAACCGTAAGTAATCTAATAAATGGAGGACTAATTTTTACGAACTTGATTTTCAGCTTTGTGTAGATATCGGTTCATCAGCTGTCGCCAGAGGAGTCGTGAGTCTTGTTCTTGGATACTTGAATAATCTGGTGATATAAATGGCATTTCTTATACAGGTAATGAAGCCGATAGTTTTTCCGTAATCCACAACTCATTAATTTAGTCTTGCCTCTTTTTTCTTTTTTCTCTCTCTAGTTTTATCTTTTAGATGATGATAATTAAAGAGAACAGGCAACTGGATGGCTTATTTACTTTCAAAATACTATTGAATGTTTTATGGCATGTTCCAATATTTCATTATAATTTTCTCACTTGTTTGCAACTACCTTACCCGAACTAGCCAATGCAGGCTAATACTGAAGAAGAGCTCCCGGAGTTCCTCCTTGGGACCTGTCGCTTGAACCATCTCGATGCCTCCAAAGCTGTATCGATATGGTAACACTAAGGTGACGCTCTCTCCCACCTAAAGTATCTCGATGCCTCCAAAGCTGTATCGATATGGTAACACTAAGGTGACGTTCTCTCCCCCCTAAAGTTTCCAGCTTAGGAAATCTGCGCTACACTTATATGACCGCAATTTTGTTTTCCTTTTTTACAGACTTGTATACGGACATAATTCTTTCTACCCAATCATAATTCAACTGGGATTAATTGTATATTCTCTGCAAAAGTGGTGCAATACGGGTGTATATATCATCACCTTCTAGTTAGAGATGCCTCAATTCTTTGCTCAGCCATTTAAGAGTTTCAGTGTATCTCCACTTGATAAATGTTATTTTTGAACTGCTCAGTCAGTCTCAAATTCCAAGGGTTGAATTTTTTTGTGTTTCCTTGCATGAGTGATGATCAATCATTCAGTCATTTTCTTGCAATATATAATTTATGTGAGAACAATTTGGGGCCTCGTCTGGAAACTTGTCAATTGTCAGTTTGCTTGTTCCAGAGGACGTGTGGATCCACTTCCACAAATTTTACATGTTGGAGGAGATATATTTGGTTTACAAATCCTCCAGAAACTCCTCTGGAAATGTTACAGCAGTTTTGGCAGGATTGTCTTTGACTCCATCCTAGGGATGCAGCTTGACCCCTTTGGCGGAGGTGGGTATGTGGATCTCCAATGGAAGTGGAGTTTTTATGATGGAGGTGGAAGTTTTTATGTGGAAGAGGCGGAGGTGGGTATATAGAGCAAATGTTCTTGGTATACTCCACCCCCGAACTGCTAATATCATGTAACCAGATCATTCATTCAGGTTGTGCTTTTGAAATCTGAAGTCTATTTTTTCATTTATTAAAAGATCATATCGCTTTAAATGGTTATATTTAAGAAAATGGCCTTTTGAGTTACAAAAAACCCAAACTAGTCTTACCTGAAATTCATTCTGGTACTCCTTTTTAAACTCCAAAAAGATCTTTTTAATGGTACATATAAGATATTGGGGTACATTAAAGATCAATATATTGATACCACTAATAGAGATGCTGAGGAACAATGAATTGGATTTAAAAACAACTATATAATAGGAAAATTTAGGAGATTTTTTCGTGAAAGTTTTTATTCCAAAATCCACCTATGTTTATTAATTAAAATTGTTCATTCAATGTAGCATGGGTTGCTAGGTAATTATGTATATAATTTTTTTTATAAATAAAATGTTGTTTGCTCTTTTCAAATAGTAAAAAGTTAAGGGACTATTATTTGCTCTTCTGAAGTAGTACAAGTTAAGGATCTATTGATTTTTTCTAAGTAGTATGAAATACGTGCAATCGTATATGCGTGCATATATACTAGTGTAAGTTAATAAAGAAGCCATGTAAGTTTTGTTAAAAGTTAAACATTGAACTAGTAATTGTAGTCTTACGAGAACACACTACCTTCTATTTGACTAGCCAACACCATGCTGATATCTCAAGTAAATAAGCCAGCAACTCATATATTATGCCTAATTTTGATGAACTCCACTACTCGATCAATTGTTTGTTTGAACTCATCAAACATAACATACAAGAATTCACAGACAAATACACAAAGATATTGTTCAATCTTGAGTTATAATATGAACCGGAGAAACAAGAATTGTTGTAAACCCCCTCGATTAATTCTATAGATAGTTAGGTTTGGTTTTGAAATTTTTTGGATTCGCAGCAGAGGTTGAGGTTTAGAGTAGTTAGCAGTTATTTCATTTTTATTTAATTAGACCCTTGGCGCGCCCTATCATTGCTTAATTATTCGGAGCCCAATATCAGCCCATAAATTCCATCGGACTATTGTACTTCTGACTTGACTCGCCAATTTAGGCACTGGACTTTTTCGCCACACAAACTCAAATCCGTTGTGTCCTAAATTAATTGCACAATTTCCCGTATCCTAAAATCCATATTTAATTCCGTGTCGGACACATGTGTCGTTACTCTCAATTTTGAGATACCAATTTAACCCGTTGAGCCAGACCAACTAAAGGGTCCAAGACTGACTCCAAGCCCCCACCATTTTTGACCTTTGTGTCATTTTCGAATTTTGACCCCAAGTGCTCCCATTTAATTTAAAAGCGCGGGACACTTTAATTATATTTTTAATCGAGGATACCGATTTTGCCTAATCATATTTTAATCCCCAATTAATCCCGATGGCCATTAAATTAAACCCGTGCCTCACGCACAACACCCCCACACCGTGCAAATCATCAAACGTATTTTTCTCCACAAATTTTGCATCATTTTATGTGTTCGTGCAATTTCTCGAATTTAAGGGACTAAGTTGCAATTTATTGATTTTGGATGTCCTCACCCCATTGGCCATGACCAAATGGAGAGCCTATCATCCTTTGACCAAGTCAGGCCTCCCCCTCCCTCTCTTTTGGATGAAGAATAAATTTCTTCATATGTTATCTACACCACACATTTGAAAGAGGTAAATCCTCACCATCCAATCTCCACAAAAATCCCCTATTTAATGTCTCATCAAGCCCATATCCCAAGCAAGCCCTAATCCCTACATTTGGGAAACCCCCCTCTCTCTCTCTCTCCTCTCTCCTCTCTCCTCTCTCTTCACTACACAACCCCAGCCGACATTACAACTTCCCATTCTCTTCTTCTTCTTCTCTTCTCCATCACAAACGAACCCGGCCGAGCATCACCTCCTCCTCCTTCGGTCATCGTCTACCACCGCCGAGTACATCGGAGCTCCTCCGCGTCAGCTGCAGGCTTAAGAGCAGCAGCTCCTGACCGGAGCTCCACCGGACCTGCCTAGTCTAAGGGGCACAACCGGCCTCCTCCATGCGGCTACACCGACTCCGGCTTCTTCTCCGACTACCCAAACGCACCATCGAGCTCCTTCACCGCCACCAGCGGCTACCACTTCAACCGGCCGACACCACCTTCACACCAACGCCACTACCACAGTCGGCCACTGCTGCCACCACGACGACAGCCTCCCCATTTCCTTCCAGCCACCTCGCCATTGCACCCCGCAGTCCGGCCAGATCGAGCACCCGCACCCGACGTCTTCCCCGCGCAGCTCCGGCGCCGCTGTGCGGTGCACCCTGCCCCACTGTGCAGAGCACCCAGCCGACCGCCGACTGTGCAGTCTCCCTCCACTCCGGCCAGCGGCTGTGCACTGACTGCTCCGGCCCAGTGCAGCCTCGACTCGACTGTGCGGAGGACTGCTCCACTCCAGCGCAGCCTCGACTCGACTGTGCACTGACTCGATCCGGCTGACCAGCCACCATCCCACGGCGAGCCCCCTCGACCGGCCAGCACACCCGCACCATGGCAGACACCGCTCCCTCGGCCTTCCTCCACCCACGGCTGCCATTCATCACCACCACCACCACAGTCTACTCCGGCGAGACCCACCGGACTTCGCCGCCAAGGTGAAGAACCCATCCCCCTGGTTGTAGTGTATCTTCCTTTTGATTTTATATATATATATATATATCTTGTGTTTTGATGCGGATCATATGAGGTTAAGGTGGGCATGTGTAGTTTTAGTTTAATAGGTTGCTATGCATTGAGTTTTAGTGATATATATGCAAGTGATGGTAAATTGCTAGGTTGTTTATTCATGGGTTATATATGTGATGATGTTCAGGGGTTTGAGGAGGTGAAATACCTACAACTGTTGGTTGGGAATGACACAAAGAGAATGAGGTTAGGTCTTGAAAGCTAAATGAGAAATTGTTAGGATTTTTATACGAAATGTGCAAAACAAGTCCTCCGCGAAGCTCACGACGACTTTTACGGGGTGCATCAACCCGGTTCAAAGCTACGTGACCGTCTTCGGAGAATGGGCTACTATTGGCCGACGATGGTAGCAGATGCGGTCGATTACGCAAGGAAGTGCCAAGCATGTCAAATTCACGCGGACTTCATCCACCAACCATCTGAGTTCCTACACCAAATGGTAGCATCTTGGCCATTTGAGGCGTAGGGAATGGACATCATTGGGCCAATCAATCCGCCTTCCTCAAAAGGACATCGGTTCATCCTGGCAATCACTGACTACTTCAAATGGACGAAAGTCGTTCCGCTCGCTGAAGTCAAAACAACAGACGTGATTAACTTCGTCAAGCATCACGTCATATATCGCTTCGGCTTGCCGTGTAGGATCGTCCACGACAATTGTCCGCAGTTCATAAGTCACGCCTTCTATCGGTTTTGTGACAAGAATAAAGCTTAGAGCTCAACCTTAAGTCCATAAAGCATTACATTAAGCCCATAAAGCATTACATTTTTCATGGATAAAAATATGGACTAAAATTGAGCCCAAAGTAGGGATAGTAAATAGCAATTTTTTTGGCACCAATATATTATCCTACAAATGTTATAAAAACATTACAAACAATAATAAAAAATATTACATACAATAATATTACACTTATAAAAACGTTACATACAATAATATTACACTTATAAAAGATGTTACATACAATAATAATAAATGTCACATTCAATAATATTGCACTTATAAAAAATATTACATACAATAATAATTTTTTTTACATACAATAATAAAAAATGTTATATACGGATACATCGGTAAATACTGTAAACTTTGGTGTCAACTCCTCCTTTGCCCTCTGTTTTCTTTTACCAACTATTCTTTTATCTTGTCATTTACCCTCAATATGCGACAATATATTTTTATTTTTTTTGCATTAAGTGGTACTTCATGAATAAATTTATCATGCTCGAATCAGCATCTATTTTCTCGAACGTACGACTTTTTAAAGTCATTATGTTATCCTGCAAATATAGTACAAAAAATAATTAATACAGTTAAACATGTTAATAATATTTTTAATAACCGGGAAAATAAAAAATCAAAGTGCATATTAGGATACAGTCTAATAAATATGAGGACCATATATTCCCGCAAATATGTTTATATATATATATATATATATATATATATATATATATATATATATATGTATATATATATAATAGTGAACTAGGAGAAACTATAAAACAGACACGCACACGATCGCCTTAGTCTACTATCGGTGTTTTAAGTACATCATACATGTCAGATTTTCGGAGACAAATTCGATAAAATAACCACATAAATAAATATACATCTGTTATATACACGAAGTATATTTTATCAAACATAGTGTTCCGATGTAAGTGCAAATCTCCATGTCCTCACCTAATATGCACAACTCTCTGTTAGGAACAAATATAAAATATAGATATAAGATGAGGATAATAGCATTTATAATATATAGTAATCGATAGTGGTAATGTACTTGTCTCAATAAAACGTTATATCTCCTACATAAATCCACTTGACCAAACAAATTCATTGGAACAAGATTTACATATTTGAATTCAATTATTCATGTCTCTTTTTGCATAATTCGATGACTAAATTTTTGCAATTCTTCGTATCTTTTACTTCTATTAAAACTCGTAATAATTCGTTTCAATAAAAGAATTCTTACAAGTTCTAATAAAGCAAAAGACATGAAAGAATCGCATAAATTCAGTGGTCAATTTATGCAAAAAGATGCATCAATAATTGAAGTCAAACATATTAATCTTGTCCCAATTAATTTGTTTGGTCAATTTGATTTCTGTAGGAGTTTTAACGTTTTTATTACTGCCCCAATGTAAATCTTGAATATAACATTTTTTATAATTGAATTTAAAAAATACATACATGCAATTATGTTATTGAATATATATATATATATATATATATATAAAACAAATAAATATGTTTAGAAGAAAGATACATATACAATAATAAATAATATATGAACTATATATCTTAGTTGATATATATGCAAACAGAAAGAATTTGTTAACAATTGGTTAGATGACAGATTGATAGGGGTAACATTTTTTACCATCCGGCTTAAGTTCGAATCCAGCATTTGCTGCTTTTCTTTTATTCATTTTCTTTTTCCTTAAATGGCCGCCCCCCTTAACCCTAAGCATAAATATCAAAGAGACCTCCGGAAGAACACAGCAACACTCCTATCCGCCTCCTTTTTCTTTTCCCCTCTCCACCTCCCCTTTTCCACACACCTCAACAATCGAAACCCTAACTCTCTCTCTCTAATGGCGTCGAGAGGAGAAATTCTCTCTCTCTTTGCACAAGCGGTGGAGAATGGTGTTGGCCGCGGTGTTCTTCTCTGAGCACAGTGGGAGCGGCGGATAAAGCCATCGATCTAGTTGAGGTATTTTTTTAGGGCGTAAAATTGAAGATTTAATTATTTTAATATTTGGGGTGCCTTGGTTAGGGTTTAGTTAGGATTAAGAATGGATTAAAATATAGGTTGAGGATTTATGTCCTATGAAGGGCTTATAATGCGTTGGTTAGGGATTTACGCCTATGAAATGCGATTGGTTAGGGATTTACGCCATATGAAGTGTACTTAAACAATAAATAGATTTCTCTGTCTGTGTTGACTGATAGATGCATGTGATGGAGAAAACTTGAGGTCTGATTGAGTTTGTGCTAAAATGCTGACCCTAAGTCTTGATCACATGGTTGAAGAGAAACCACCGTAACTGTAGTGTGTGTGAATTAGCAAAAATTTCTGGTTAAATAATACAAGTTTTGATTTGAGTGGGTTTTTTTAATGTAAAGGTTACATATCTAATGTAGTATGGTACAGTGGAGCGTGTGAATGAGCCAAACGGAATATACGGCCGGCAAAATATGCCCTAAAACAGGGCATAAATGGCTGCATTTTAATAAATATAGGGTTTTATGCCCTATAATAGGGCGTAACATGTCGATATCATTTTCTAACTGTTTGTGAATTTAAATGTTTGTGCAGGAAATGTGCTGTCAGGAGCAACATCACCAAAAGGTGATTTTATCGGAGGTTTACTTGAGAAATGGTTTGGGGGACAGTGGTGGAATGACAGATATATATTGCTGGCCCTTGCTTTTGCCCTCCTCACTGCACCTTTGATCGCTTTCAAGCGTGTTGGTGAGCTTTTAGTTTCTGAGTTAGATTGTTCTCGTCTTCTTTTAACTATTATAGATTAATTTGTATTTGGTGCTTCAATTTTTAGATTCACTAAAGTCTTCAGCTTTGTCGGTTATCTTGGTGGTGGTCTTTGTGATCACCGCAACAGGAATCGACATTGTTAAAGCTATAATTGATCCCATTAGCATGCCTCGGCTTCGACCTGCTATTGTTAACCAGAAGTCCTTCTGGGAGTTGTTTACAACCGTTCCCGTTTTGGTTTTTGCGTATATCCACTGCATTTGTAAGTCTAAGCACAATTTACCACACATTATTCAAATTCTATAGAACATTCTCCTAATAAGAGACTTTATTATTATCATGTTATTATGGGGTAAATATTTTTGTTCTTGTTGGTATGTTAAGTTGAATGTCGAATAAGGGGGATTCACTATGAATGCAATACATGTTATGATATGATAAAATTGCATATTAAGGAAACATGACAACATAAAAATGTTTTTAAGTTGTGATTTGCTTTTGGTAATATTTTTCCATTAATATTCTTAAAGTATGAATTTTTTCTTAATTTTCTTAAAATCGTTGGAAAAGTTTTAGCTTGATAATGAAATTATTTATGTCTTATATTATAGATTGTATAATTGAAAGGTTTATGTCTTTGGTTTGTCATTAGTTTAGAACCACAAAGCACAAACCCCAAATCTTATCCAATTTATATTATGTATATAAACAATAGTTTTAAGAAAAAAATGCAGAAAATCCTAAATGTTATCCGCAAGAGAGACTTACGCCACAAGACAAAGGAGAGAACACCTTATTTAATAAAAAAAGAGCCTTATAGAAGATTACAATTACACATCAAATTTGCACCGATCTCCATTACACTTGACCTAAGTTTTGGAGTAATCTGACTGTCGAAACGACAACTTTAAATTTGAACCGAGTATAAGTAGACTCCATCCTGGCCTGACAGTATGCCTACGAAATACATCCAATAAGCATAATAATCACAAATTTTGGACAATTTTCCCAAAAACATGTTGGACGATTCTTGCACTTTGAAGTATGCCTCCAGCATACTAACGATATGCTGCCATACTGATACTTCTTGTTTTATTGTCATTTTTGGCTCCTTTCAAGCTTCTTCGACTCTTCGTATGGCGCTCGCAGCTCCCCTTAAGAACACAAGCTATATACAATAATCTCTATCTTGACGTGACGTTCCTCTAGCCACCTTATGAGACTTGTGATACTTCGTGCTCCTTTAAACTTTAGTTCCAACTTAGATATTTCTCTTATGAGACTTGTGATACTTCGTGCTCCTTTAAACTTTAGTTCCAACTTAGATATTTCTCTGCACTAGCATGATTTTTAACTAGAACAATCAAACTCCACACCGTTTTAATCCTTCCCAAGACTGAGATACGGTTCACTGGCACAGTCTTGTACCATAACTGAGAAATTGTAACTGCCCACAATCTTTACTCTACAACTGTGAAATTGTCACGACCTTCTACCGAGGCCGCGAACCTTCCTCCACTCTAAGTACTTGAGTGGGAGTCAAAGCGGACTTGGACTTCTCTACTAAAATTGCCTTGGTTAGCATGTTAACTGGGTTTGCCTTAGTGTCAATCTTCAAGAGATCGATCTCCTTATTGCATCATCCCTTATGTTAACAGTTCGGTGACTTTTACCTGCCCGTCTGAACCACCTGCACAATACTTACCATGTCCTTCTCTGCCACGAAGACATAAGTTAGCTTGCACAGGTTTAAATACACGTGGGGATCACTGGCTTGGTGCCATAAATGACTAGTCAATGACGAGGATGGCATGCAACGAGAGCACACGATGCGCTGTAAGCCATCCCGTCCAGCATACGATGACTACACACGAAGTTCCGTCCTGATCTGATCGGTGCCAGTGTCCCAGCGACCGTCAGCAGGAACTTATACCCTTGTGCAGAAGTTATCCGTGATCAAACAGCGTCTACTTAAGTTATCAATTTATGCAGTTGAGGCAACACGAGCACAAGACAAGTAGCATGCACGAGTACAAGACAAGTAGCATGACATGATTCATTTTGCAGTCTCCCTGAATAGTTTATTGCATAACAAGGTGTGTGTTCCATACTTAGCACAATTCATAGAAGAAGCATGCAATTCTAACTAAAATTGAAGCATAGTAAGAACATTCTAAACGAACTAGCATGCAATAAGATAACCGTTCACAAGTTGATTGACAAGCATAAAGTAGTCCAAGTCTATTCATTTTTATCTTGACATCTTTTAGTTATTATGGTATCGTTTGATCGGGGCAAGCAAGAATACAAGATTTTTAGATGTGAAGACTTGGAAGAAGGGTCAACTGAATCGAATATAAGCCACTCACAAGTTGGTTGGAGAAGGAAAGGAAAGAGGTGCTTTAAGACTCCGCTCGCACGTTGCCTACTGCTCGTTCACCTGCATTACCACGAACAACTGATCAATACCTCTTCCACTATTTCCAAATCTCGGAATTGAAGTGCAATTCAACGAACGAAAGCAATGAAATCTATCGAAATCGTTAAAGAAAACGCAACAAATCCGAAAACTAACTCAAAGCACGAAAGCAACAAAGCGACAGCGAAAACTAGGTAAGAAAACTTGCAGCGGAGAGGTCTCTCTTGACTTTGCCGCTAAGTCGATCCTCGGGGCACGGTCCACTGAATATGGAAATCGATTCCGAAGAAGCAAATCCATAACGAGGATAAGACTTTGTTTCAATCTATCCCGATCGAACGATACCGACTTGTATTTCTTAGCCGCGCTCTCCGAATAGGGGGAACGGGGCACCACATCCTAACTAACTAATTGGAAGTTTCGTCCACGAAACATAGGAATAGAACCTACCACTAAGAAACAATGAAGGGAACCTTTCCCTCATCTCAGACTCAAGATCCCAAGTAGATTCTTTGACCGAATAATTTTGCCAAAGCACGCGCAAAAGAGGAACCGAACGACTTCGAAGCAGCTTCTCTTTACGATCCAAGATTTGCACATGTTGTTCAACATAAGTCAAGTCTGTCTTTCGGTCTAGTTGATCAAGATCCACCACATGACTCAGGTCGTACACATACTTCCTAAGCTGTGAAACATGAAAGACATCGTGCACTTCGGATAGTGACGGTGGCAGGGCTATTTGATATGCGACCGAGGCGGCTCATTTTAGTATCTCAAACGGACCGACAAATCTTGGACTTAGCTTCCCTTTTGCTCCAAATCTGACAACTCCTCGCATGGACGAGACTTTGAGAAATATCCGATCACCTTCAAAGAACTCAAGAGGTCGTCGATGCTTGTCTGAGTAGTTCTTTTGACGACTCTGTGCTACCTTCAGCCGTTCTCGGATCAAGCAAATCTTCTGGATGGTTTGCTCCACGAGCTCCTGGCCAAGAATTTGTCGTTCCCCAACTTCGTCCCAACAGATCGGGGATCTGCACTTTCGCCCATACAACGTCTCAAACGACACCATCTGAATGCTGGATTGAAAGTATTATTGTATGCAAATTCGGCTAACGGTATATGCATGTCCCAATAGAAGGTAAACACAATTTAAAATGTGAGATTAATCAAAATAGAAATATAATCCAACACAAGTCTCAATACAAAGTGTCTCGGAGAACAATCCGATAATAAGTTTAATACAGTAATCCAAGAGACAGGAAATAGAGAAACTAGAAACAGAAATAACTTAGCATATAACAAAATACTCAGGAGAAATTTTCTGGCATCACCTCGTCCTCTGGTGTTGGTACTGCTCCAGCGTCAGCTCCTACCCCGTATACCTCGAGGTAAATCTCCTCTGCTATACGTGGGGACATAATCCGGATCCAGGTCCTTAGGGGATATAGCAAGATACAAGAATAACTCAAGCCAAATAAAATACAGTATATAAAAATATATCAACAGGACAAGCTATGTAACCAGCTATGTGATATGCAAATGAGAGCATCACTAGTACTCAGGCTGAGACCACTACAAGCTCTGTGTCGGGGAGCCGGTAGCAGTAATATCACGTAGTGGGCCAAGCTCTAGAACAGAGACTAAATCATCGCAATAATAAATATATATGTATGTAATCAGCCTGTAGCCTGTGTGTCTCTTCCCATCCCATGTAATCACATGTCTCATGTCCACGACGTCTCATGTCCATAACACGCAAGATCATGACCTCTAACTGTTACAGCGAGTCATAATGATATCTATGTATATACAAGATCTATGTCACGAATCCTGCAAGCCTATACAGAATCACTATGAATAACTCAGGAAAGATTCTGTCTCATGAATAGTGTCAAGTGTCCTATGGTATGACGTACTTGGTAAAGCAAGCACGAAAATATATGATCGTAATATCAACTCTCTAAGTGACGTTACACGACTCCACGTACGACGTCGACACCCGAATATTGTTCGTTGCTAAGCAACGTCTCACGATCCTAGGTTAAACAGATACATCACAAAAATAAATCAAAAAAATAATATGAAAGCAAGTACTGCATGTTTGGCAAGGTACACTTGCCTAGGGTTTGAACCAAGGTTTAAAGTATCGGCCGATACCGATACGTATCGGCCGTATCATATCGGATCTGGCCTTGGCCGATCCGATACCGGCCAAAAAAATCGGGATCGGCTGAAACTGGTACATAAAATTTCGTTTCGGTCTGTACCGGCCGATACGAGACCGATACTGGCCGATACGGGCCGATGCGGACCGATACGAAAAAAATCAGATCAAATCAGATCATCACAGGAACTTTAACAAAGTAGATGTTCTACAAAAAGCTAAAAAAAGTAGAAATTGATTCCAGACATCCAATCCAACATAGAACAATAATAAAGAACCAAAATAGTAGAAAAAACTATAAATAGAGGCAAATTCTTCTACAGACATACACATAATGACTATTATTTTATTCAATTATAATAAAAATAAAATAAAAAACACTTAAACAATGCATAAATATGTAATTTTTTTTTTTACTAATTTATTAATAATTATTTAAATATTGCCGATAGAGCCGATACCAAAAAATCCGATACTCCGATCCGATACCGTCGATACTGCCGATACTGCCGATACGGATACTCATACAAACTGTCCGATACCGATACCGAGTTTTTGAACCTTGAATAG
Organism: Iris macrosiphon; assembly: GCA_036927795.1. NCBI lineage: Eukaryota > Viridiplantae > Streptophyta > Magnoliopsida > Asparagales > Iridaceae > Iris > Iris macrosiphon. Next base: position 1,352,898 of record JAYESA010000012.1, read on the forward strand.
CAGGCAGAAGCCAAGGCATGCTAATGGGGTCAATTTTTGCTTTAACAATGCCGATTCCTGTTGCGATGATCACAAAGACCACCGCTAAGATAACCGACAAAGCTGAAGACTTCAGTGAATCTGAAAATTGAAGCACCAAATACAAATTAATCTATGATAGTTAAAAGAAGACGAGAACAATCTAACTCAGGAACTAAAAGCTCACCAACACGCTTGAAAGTGATCAAATGTGCAGTGAGGAGGACAAAAGCAAGAGCCAGCAATATATATCTGTCATTCCACCACTGTCCCCCAAACCATTTCTCAAGTAAACCTCGGTAAACATCACCTTTTGGTGATGTTGCTCCTGACAGCACATTTCCTGCACAAACATTTAAATTCACAAACAGTTAAAAAATGATATCGGCATGTTACGCCCTATTATAGGGTGTAAAACCCTATATTTATCAATTTAAGCCCTACTATAGGGGGTAAAATGCAGCTATTTATGCCCTATTTTAGGGCATATTTTGCCGGCTGTATATTCCGTTTGGCTCATTCACACGCTCCACAGTACCATACTACATTTGATATGTAACCTTTACATTAAAAAAAAATCACTCAAATCAAAACTTGTATTATTTAACCAGAAGTTCTGCTCATTCACACACACTACATGTGATCAAGACTTAGGGTCATCATTTTAGCACAAACTCAATCAGACCTCAAATTTTCTCCATCACATGCATCTACGATCGTCTACGACCATCAATCTTCAAGTTCATGAAGAGGTATGGAGGGGAGTGCCAGTCAACTATGATTTATTATGGATGTTTGAGTGCCCAGTCTATTCGCTCGTGAATCAAAAGGACAGGACCAAATTGGAGTCAAAGTTGAAGTAAAAAAAGTGACACATTAGGCTACCTGTCATGGGACCCAAAGAGGAAAAAGGTGTTAATGAGAGAGAAGTTATCTTCAATGAAGCTTCCATGTTGAGAGAGGTGTGTGGGGAGGGGGAATTCTAAGAGGGCTAGTGACACATTAGGCGACCATAACTCGATGGAGGTGAAGATTTCTAGCACTCATACATATATGGATTTTGAAGCACCTATACAACCTATTGGTGTAGATGAGGACGAGCAATTTCAGAGATGGAGGATGAGGACCAACCCCATGAGGACCTACAATCAATACATTAAGGAGATCATGATATACAAACAGAACACTAGTGTGATACGGTTTTGAGGATATGGTTATATTTTCTTTAGTCATGGAAACGTATAGAGTGATTATAAAGAGGTTATTGGTAAGAGGATAGAGATTACTGGATCTTTGTCATGACAGTGGAGATTTGAGTCACTTCAGAAGAATAATATGTAAAACTTGGTTCAGCTCCAAAGGGCAAAAGTGTTATTGGATGCAAATAGGTATTCAGGAAGGACAATGACACGTACAAGGAACGTGTACTTGCGAAATGGTACGTTCAGAAGGAAGGGATCGACTATAAAGAGATATTTTCGCCAGTAGTCGAACATACTTCCATTCAGGTGTTGTTAGTGTTGGTACTTCCATTCAGGTGTTGTTAGTGTTGGTAGCTACTCATGATATGGAGTTGGATTAAATGGACACTAAGATGATATTTCTGTAAGGAGAGTTGGTAGAGAGGATCCTCATAAGGTAGCCTGAAGGATTTATGGAGCCCAATAAGGAGGATCATGTGTGTGAGCTCAAGCTGTCTTGTGTGGGTAGAAGCAATCTCCCCCGAAGTGGTACAAGCATTTCAACTCTTTCATGATGAAGACCAATTTCACTAGATATGAGTATGACAGTCGAGTCTAAAGGAGGCTCGAGGCTCAAGGCTCAAGGATATGTCATTGATATTCCTCCTCTTGTATGTCAATGACATGTTGATTGCTTCCAAGAGTATAGGAGTTTGACACGTTAGACTAAGGTGGAGGAGAGTTCTTGGGATGAAAATCCATCGAGAGAAGAGCTTGAAAGCTATAGTTGCCCCAAAAGAAGTACGTAGAAAATATGTTGGAGAGATTCTAGGTAGGTGAGTACCCCGATCGCCGGTCATTTCAGGTTATCCTCATTCAAAGGAGGATAAGGAAAAGATCTCTCGGTTTTCGTATGCGAGCGCAATAGGTTCATTGATATATGCCATAGTGTACACTCGTCCCGATCTTTTGTATACAGTCACTTTGGTGAGCCGCTTTATGTAAAATCCCGAGAGTCTTCATTTGGAAGCTGTGAAATGGATACTTCGATATCTTAAGAGGTCAAAGAACCTCGGTTTGTTGTTTCACAATTCAAAGCACTATCCCAATTGTAGGATTATGTGGGTATTGATTAAGCTGGTGATTTGGATAAGAGAAGATCTACTACAAGCTATGTATATACACTTGCAAATTCTCGGGTCAGTTGAAAGTCCACACTTTAGGATATCGTGACACTTTCACTACGGAGTCAAGAGTACATAGCAGACGTCGATTCATCTCGCCAAGAATTCAGTACACATAGTCGGATGCGATACCACAAGTTACAGGAATGATGCAATAAGGAGATCGATCTCTTGAAGATTGACACTAAGGTAAACCCAGTTAACATGCTAACCAAGGCAATTTTAGTAGAGAAGTCCAAGTCCGCTTTGACATCCACTCAAGTACTTAGAGTGGAGGAAGGTTCGCGGCCTCAGTAGAAGGTCGTGCCAATTTCACAGTTCTAGAGTAAAGATTGTGACAGTTACAATTTCTCAGTTATGGTACAAGACTGTGCCAGTGAACCGTATCTCAGTCCTGGGAAGGATTAAAACAGTGTGGAGTTTGTTTGTTCTAGTTAAAAACCATGCTAGTGCAGAGAAATATCTAAGTTGGAACTAAAGTTTAAAGGAGCACGAAGTATTACACGTCTCATAAGGTGGCTAGATTATTGGATATAGCTTGTGTTCTTACGGGGGGTTGCGAGCGCCATACGAAGAGTCGAAGAAGCTTGAAAGGAGCAAAAAATGACGATAAAACAAGAAGTATCAATATGGCGACGTATCGTCAGTATGCTGGAGGCATACTTCAAAGTGCAAGATTCGTTCAACATGTTTTTGGGAAAAATGTCCAAAATTTGTGATTATTATGCTTATTGGATGTATTTCGTAGGCATACTGTCAGGCCAGGACGGAGTCTACTTATACTCGGTTCAAATTTAAAGTTGTCTATAAAGTTTTGTAGGGACTGCTAGAGAACTACAAGAAATTAGAAGGGGAGATCGGTGCAAATTTGATGTGTGAAATTATAATATTCTATAAGGCTCTTTTTTTATTTATTAAATAAGATGTCTCTCCTTTGTCTTGTAGAGTAGGTCTCTGTTGTGGATAACATTTGGGATTTTCTGCAATTTCCTCCTAAAACTATTGTTTATATACATAATATAAATTGGATAAGATTTGGGGTTTGTGCTTTGTGGTTCTAAACTAATGACAAACCAAAGACATAAACCTTCCAATTATACAATCTATAATATAAGACATAAATAATTTCATTATCAAGCTAAAACTTTTCCAACGATTTTAAGAAAATTAAGGAAAAATTCTTACTTTAAGAATATTAATGGAAAAATGTTACCAAAAGCAAATGACAACTTAAAAACATTTTTATGTTGTCATGTTTCCTTAATATGCAATTTTATCATATCATAACATGTATTGCATTCATAGTGAATCCCCCTCATTCGACATTCGACTTTCCATACCAGCAAGGACTAAAATGTTTACCCCATAATAACATGATAATAATGAAGCCTCTTATTAGGAGAATGTTCCATAGAATTTGAATAATGTGTGGTAAATTATGCTTAAGACTTACAAATGCAGTGGATATACGCTCCCAGAAGGACTTCTGGTTAACAATAGCAGGTAGAAGCCAAGGCATGCTAATGGGGTCAATTATAGCTTTAACAATGCCGATTCATGTTGCGATGATCACAAAGACCAACGCCAAGATAACCGACAAAGCTGAAGACTTCAGTGAATCTGAAAATTGAAGCACCAAATACAAATTAATCTATGATAGTTAAAAGAAGACGAGAACAATCTAACTCAGGAACTAAAAGCTCACCAACACGCTTGAAAGCGATCAAAGGTACAGTGAGGAGGACAAAAGCAAGAGCTAGCAATATTTATCTGTCATTCCACCGCTGTCCCCAAAACCATTTCTCAAGTAAATCTCTATGGTAAACATCACCTTTTGGTGATGTTGCTCCTGACAGCACATTTCCTGCACAAACATTTAAATTCACAAACAGTTAAAAAATGATATCGACATTTTACGCCCTATTATAGGGCGTAAAACCCTATATTTATCAATTTACACCCTACCATAGAGCGTAAAATGCAGCTATTAATGCCCTATTTTAGGGAATATTTTGTCGACCGTATATTCCGTTTGGCTCATTCACACGCTCCACAGTACCATACTACATTAGATATGTAACCTTTACATTAAAAAAACCCACTCAAATCAAAACTTGTATTATTTAACCAGAAGTTTTGCTCATTCACACACACTACATGTGATCAAGACTTAGGGTCAGCATTTTAGCACAAAATCAATCAGACCTCCAATTTTCTCCATCACATGCATCTATCAGTCAGCACAGACAGAGAAATCTATTTATTGTTTCAGTACACTTCATAGGGCGTAAATCCCTAACCAATCGCATTTCATAGGCGTAAATCCCTAACCAACGCATTATACGCCCTTTATAGGACACAAATCCTCAACCTATATTTTAATCCATTCTTAATCCTAACTAAACCCTAACCAAGGCTACGCCCTAAATATTAAAACAATTAAATCTTCAATTTTATGCCCTAAAAAAATACCTCAACTAGATCGATGCCTTTCTCCGCCGCTCCCACTGTGCTCAGAGAAGAACACCGTCGCCGACACCATTCTCCACCGCTTGTGCAAAGTCATGCTCGTGGAAGAAAAGTGTGTGGAAAAGGGGAGGTGGAGAGTCAGAGAGGGGAAAAGAAAAATGAGGCGGATAGGAGAGTGTTTTCTCTCCCGCTATGTTCTTCCGGAGGTCAGAAGCGGAGGCGGAGATGAGTGTTTCTCTCCACTCCTGAACGATCCAACGGTCCTCTCTATCTCTCTCTCTCTCTCTCTCTCTCTATATATATATATATATATATATATATATATATATATATAAGTGAAGTTTGGAGATGGAGATGGAGAGGAGAAGGGAAAGTAGGAGAAGAGAGAATATGAGAAAGGAGATTGCAAGGGCCTTAAACCCTAGGTTGTATCTCATGTCTATTTATATTGATATGCAATACACCCACAATTACTATTATACCATCATATGATAAATAACAAAATAAAATAACTCTAACACACTCCCTCAAGCAGGAGCATATAGATCAGACATGCCCAGCTTGCTACATAAATCAGAAAATTGACCACAAGAAAGTGGTTTGGTGAGGATATCACCTAATTGATCCTCTGATCGAACATAAGGAGTGACAATCTGTTTCTTCAGCAACAAATCACGAATAAAATGACAATCCACCTCGATATGCTTCGTGCGCTCATGAAACACCGGATTACTTGCGATAAACATTGCCGACTGATTATCACAATACATCTCCATCGGAATAGGAATCATGATTCCCATTTCATGAAGAAGAGACTGCACCCACATCATCTCAGAAGCTGTATGAGCCATCGCACGGTACTCGGCCTCTGCACTAGAACGAGCCACAACATTCTGCTTCTTACTACGCCACGTGACAAGATTGCCACCCACAAACGTACAATAGCCAGAAGTAGACCTCCTATCACTGCGACTGTCTGCCCAATCAGCATCACTGAATCCAGTTACCGTAAGCAACTGGGAAGGTTTGTACAACAAATCCTTTCCAGGTGCACCCTTCAAGTATCGAAGAATGCGAGAGATAGCCTCCCAATGTGGTTGCCGAGGGGCATGTATAAACTGACTAACTACAACTGCATATGTGATGTCTGGTCGAGTAACAGTAAGATATATAAGTTTGCCAACCAAACGTCTATAATATCCAACATCCTCAAATAACCCTCCCCTATCAGCATCAAGCTTGTCATGATAATCCATAGGATTCTCAACTGGCAGACACACTAACATCCCAGTCTCGAAGAGCAAGTCTAGAACGTACTTGCGTTGTGACAGATACACACCTTTCTTAGATCGAGCAACCTCGATTCCAAGAAAATATCGAAGAAGACCCAAATCCTTAGTATAAAACTGACGACTAAGGTAGGCCTTCAAGTCCACAATTCCAGCATGATCACTCCCAGATATAATGATATCATCAACATAAACAATCAACACGATAATACCTGCTGAGAAAAAATGGCAAAATACTGAATGAGCTGATGTGGTACGCCGAAAGCCATACTGAATGAGAACTGAACTTGTCAAACCAAGCACGAGGTGACTATTTCAGTCCATATAATGCTTTCTTCAATCGACAAACGAGTCTTTTATTTCCTGCTACAACATATCCCGGTGGTTGATCCATATAAACCTCCTCCTGTAAGTCACCATGCAAGAAAGCATTCTTTATGTCCAGCTGATATATAGGCCATTGGTGATTAACCGCCACAGAAATAAGAATCCGAACTGAATTCAGCCGAGCCACTGGAGAGAAAGTCTCCATATAATCTACGCCATATGTCCGAGTATACCCTTTGGCAACCAACCGTGCCTTGAGGCGCTCAACAGAACCATCAGGGTGATACTTAACAGTGTACACCCATCTACAACCCACTGTTTGTTTTCCAACAGGAAGTGATGTAAGCTCCCAAGTCTGATTTTGATGTAAAGCATACATCTTCTCATCCATTGCACTTTTTCAACCAGAAGATGATATAGCCTGCTTGTAAGTTTTGGGAATAAAAGTAGAAGACAATGAAACAACAAATGCATGAAAAGATGAAGAAGCACGGTGTAATGAAACATAGTTAGAAATATGATGCTTATTCTTTGTGGTATAAAGGCGTTGTCTTTTTCTGAGAGCAATAGGAAGATCATCTGGATCTGTGGTGATGGGAACAGAAACCTCAGGCACGGAAGATGATTGGTTGAAGGCTGAATTTTGCAGAACCACTGGCCTGTCCTTGGATCTCTGATAAACCTGTAAATGGGGAATATAGACAGAAATTGATTCAGGAATGACCGGAAGTGGTATGAAAGATATCAAATATGTTGTAAAAGGAATACAACGGTCTTCTAAAGGAAAGAAAGGGGTAGACTCAAAGAATGTAACATCCGCACTGACATAATATTTGCGTGACTGTGGACTGTAACAACGATAACCTTTTTTAGTACGGAGATAACCAAGAAAGACACTTCAGAGATCTAGGAGCTAACTTATCTCGATTATGTTCCAAGTTATGAATAAAAGCGATACAACCAAACACTCGAGGAGATAAGGAAAAATGTGCGACATCTGTATGTAATATGGCAAATGGAACTTTGTTATTTAATACAGATGATGGCATGCGATTAATAAGATAACATGCAGTAAGAACGGCATCTGCCCAATACTGTTTAGGGACATGCATATTGAACATGAGAGTTCGAGCCACATCTAAAATGTGTCGATGTTTGCGTTCGGCTATACCATTTTGTTGAGAGGTGTGGACACAACTGGTTTGATGAATCATACCACGATCAACACAGAAACTGTTCACAGAAGATTGAGTATAGTCCAAAGCATTATCAGAACGCAGAATTTTGATACGTTTATTAAACTGAACATAGACTTCATTATAAAAGACAGATAACACATTTGGAAACTCAGATCTTTCTTTCATTAAATAACACCAAGTCGTTCTGGAATAATCATCAATAAAAATAACAAAATACTGAAATCCTTTCGGACTTTTGACTCTAGACGGACCCCCAAATATCAGAATGAACAAGATCAAAAAACTCTAATTGACGACTCTCACTACGACGAGGAAAGGAACTACGGTGATGCTTGCCTAACTGACAAGCCTCACATTCAAGACTAGAAACATGACTCAAACTAGGAACAACTTGACGCAACTTAGCCAAAGATGGATGTCCCAAACGATAATGCCACTGCAACGGAGAAGTATAAACCGAAGTGAAGGCTTTTCCAGGTAGATCCAAGTAGTACAGTCCATCTTTTTCATGCCCCGAACCAATCATCTTCTTCGTCCTGAGGTCCTGAAAAACACACGAATTGGGAGAAAATGTCACAGAACATTGAAGAGATTTGGTTAACTGGCTCACAGATAACAAATTAAATAAAAAATTAGGTACATATAATGAATCAAATAATGATAGTGATTGAGTAGGGTGAATGACACCTTTTCCAAGCACAGGATGAGTAGACCCATCAGCCAAGATAATATTATGTTTCATGGAACTACGATTATGAAAGATAGATGTTATACCAGACATGTGAGAGCTTGCTCCTGAGTCGATGACCCAAGAGGTGGATGGTGACTGGGTTGCCACAAAAGCAGGATTACCTATATGTGCTATGGTTACAGTAGGTTGGGAGGTGGTACTAGCAAGCGCGTTAAACTTCTGGAGGATCTGTTGAAATGGAGATGAGGTATCGGACGTTGAAGTCTGATTGAAACCCGAAGTATCATCTTTGGGAGCAGAAGTGGTGACCTGGGACTGCATATTTTCAGCATGTACTTGATGTGCATATTCTGGTTTGCCCCACTTGTTCCAACAGTAGTCTTCTACATGACCGAGCATTCCACAATAGTTACACTTCCGTAGTTGACCACCGCCACCACCACCACCACCGCGGCCACCACCACGACTTTGTCTCTACCACTACGGCCTCCTCCTCGACCAAAACTACGACCACCACCTCTACCGCCACGTCCACCACCACGACCAACAACACTAGAAACTAGGGCAGAAGAGTCAGTACTCGGCACCACAGAACTCTGTCCCAGAAAGGAACGATTGAGACGGGAGAAAATATCTGCCACCGTAGGTAACTGCTCTCCAGCAAGGATTTAAGCTTTATAATGTTCGAGCGCAGGATCCAAGCCAGCTAGGATAAGTGAAACATGAAACTCTTCCTTCTGTCTGCGAGCTTCCTTCAAATCAATAGTAACATGATGATATTGAAGCAGTTCCTCCCACAAAGCCTTCTTTGAAGCCAGATATTCATTCACAGGCCTCCCATTTTGCTTTGTATTGAACAATAACTCGTACAACTCATAGATACGGGCAACGTTTCGCTTCTGCGAATATGATTCTTCCAGAGATGCCCAAATCTGTTTGCTTGATTCACACCACTGAACATTAGCAGCGATATGTGGTTCCATACTATGCCACAACCCCGACATAACGTATGCATCTGCACTCATCCAATCTCATACTCAGCGGAAGTTTCAGGCAGGGGTTCTTCCGTCAAAAACTTTAACTTCTTCTTCGCCCTTAACACCACTTTGATAGACTTGGACCAGGCAAGGTAGTTCGTACCATTGAGTTTCACCGCTGTAATCGACTTTCCCAATTCATCATTATGAATAATAGTAAAAGGAGAACCACCTCCGCTACCATCACCACTATTAATCTCGCTAGAAGATTCGGTCCCCACCATACTTGCAGATGCAACAGAAAGATGAGATCTTTGAAACCCTAGATCTCACAACGAATCTCAACTGACGACGAATAATCAACGAAGACCTGTAGAAACCCTAGATCTCATAAACGAACCACGAACGACCACGAACAACGAACAACGAACGGCGAATCATGAAAAGTAGACGAAAAACAGCCAAGTAATATCTTCCTTGAACTTAATATTGCTAATAATGTTACTAATAATGTCTTTCCTTGAAAGAAAATATATTACTTGGCAATATTATTAGTAATATTATTAGCAATAATTAGTTTTCTTTCAAGGAAGATATTATTAGGAATATTGCTAATAATAACTTTTCTTTCAGGAAAAAAATTACTAGTAATATTATTAGCAATAATTAGTATGATTTAGTTTCCTTTCCAACGCAATTGTAGCAATCCTCTATCTATATATAGAGGTGTGAATTCTCTTGAGAAGATTATCAAAGAAAAGTTTAATAAAAATATAGGCGGTACTTCCCCCGATCTGAGAAGCGTCTGTGCCTGCGACAAGGCGCAGCACCAAGGCCGGCAGGTCACAAGACCAGACGGCTTCTTTATCGTCTTCGTCCCATCGTCCAGTTACGCGTGCCTTCGCTAAGCAAGAAGAAGCGCGTAACAAGTTGGTATCAGAGCAGTTCAATCCTCGCGACCTCATGGCACCTACACCACAATCCAACGACGAACTCTTCATCAGAATTAGCATCAGGCTTAGGAGAACATTCCTCATGGAGTACATATCTGTACTCTTCAGTAGTTAAGACAATATCCAAGTTAGTTATCCAGTCAATATAATTAGGGCCAGTAAATAGTTTTCTTTAAGAATCACCATAACTGGACTGAATAAATCCATTTTTGAAATCCTGAGAATCATATAAAAAATAATTATGTATTGCAAAAACTTTTTAAACTAAATAAATATTGATTCCGTCAAAACAATAATAAAAAATTCACCAACATCTTAAACACCATGAATTTAGTATGCCACGATAGTGTGGACGTATACCAATTCAACATTTGTCCAAGAAGATTTTTTCTATTAATTTTACTATCATGTCACCTTAAATTTATGACAAATAAAAGTAATTTGTTGGTCTTTGTTTTGGTCTTACAAATAATAGTAGTGACTCCGATGGGATGGATACCATTATTTGTATCTAAGTGTACACAATTACTTAATACTAAATCTATTACTTCGTAATGAGTTCCTTCAGATGGAGGAGTGAACACACACACTAGGTAACTTTCTATAATTATCTCTAAGAAAGTATGTACTGCTGATCCATAATTAGACTTATCCGATATGGAGGGAGGCACTAAAACCAATATGCAAGTATAATTATATTACATACAAACCAGTAATGAAGACCATGGAATTTATACTAAATAAATTCTCTCTCCCACTTAGTTATTTAACAATAAAAGCCACGACATGCCGGGGATTTAAATAATAAACAAAACATGCAATCTGACCAAAATAGTTGGATCTAAGATGCCTCAAAACCAAGTTAGAACATATCTACATCTACCAATTTTTTTTTCTCGATGTGAGTTTTATTGGACAACATTGATTTATCAATCAATACACAGATCCAAAACCTGCTCTGATACCAATTGATGGAACTGAGGATCCACATGACTGCAAGGATTGGTGTGCATATTGATCGATAAATATTAACAGGTTTAAGACGCGATCTAACCCTTCAATGGCGGAAGCTAGGGTTCAAAAAAATACCTGAAGTGATGAGAAGTATAAGACGATTTCCAAAAAACTCGATCAACTAGTGACCTCAAGATCTTCTGTCGTATTCCTTCCTCAGATTGGACGTCATATGGGCGACGATCTTCCAACATTTTCGTTCCCTTGGATGGCCCTTTTTCTCTCTTTACGTAAAAAAATAAACTTTGAGAAAGTTGCTCGTTTGGATACCTCTGATGGCCAGAGAATAGAGGATATATATAGACTACGACAGGGACCATGAGAAGAAATTAGGGTTAGGTCTCCTAACGGATCTGGATATCCCATGTTCAGCTCGAACATACAGTCCAGGCCAATTAACAATATCTCGGTCCCCTGAAGACTATTGTTGCACTACCTTCCTAATCCCAAATTATGTTTATGGCCTCCTTTTTATTATATGCATGTTCGTCTCCCCATGTTAAGGATATCGAATGTCTGTCGATCAAATTAAGTTACTGACAACTACATTGATCGAGTTCTTTTATCCTTAAGTAGTACCACTCAACTTTATTTGTCATGTCGGATATAATCCACCTGCAGGGTTTACATGACAATCCTTATGAGCTCCTTAAGGGGACATCACCAACCCGATGTATCGGGACGTGGATTCTTTTTATAATCAACATCTCATCATACACACAATGTCATTACCCAATTCATAGAGGTTGTTGACCCATAATGAATCTCACTCTTTTATGAGTCAAAGTAATGCACACTGCATATACATGTCCATTATTATCTCCTGATTAAAAGCACAAGTATCCATAATAACGGAGGTATTTGTTCTCTTATGTGGTCAGTACAAAAAGAACAACCTCAAGTGGTTTTGTTCAATACACACAAAGTATACTAGTGTAAACCTATAGTTAAGATAGACTATTACCATATTTCACTATAACCTTACCAGTGGTTTGTCCAAATCTATCTAGGTTATGAACTATTTATATATTTCATAGGGAACTGATAATATGATCTTCTGTGTGATACCACACACCATATTATCTACAATATAGAATATCAGACACTTTCAGTAACATTATAACAAATACAATATGCAAATATTTGTCCATATGATTCTCATTCAAAAATAAAGAAATGTAGTTAATACAAAGTGGTGCTTTTAGTATATACCTAACAGTTGGAAGGCGGACGACGCTTATAACATGGGTCACCGTAGAGGGTGAAGGTCGTGGAGACCTTGCTGGAGAAGTCTAAGGGATTCAATGAGATTGATAAAGTGGTGGTTGTAACTATTCTATGTTATGGCCCGTCTGTGCTCCTTGTTGACGTAGTCCATGAACCTTAGCCCTAGGCGGCAATGTCGGTAGTGAGACAAATAATGGTGGGTTTCTAGCGAGAGGTGACGAGGTAAAGGAGGTTTGGGGGGGGGGGGGGGGGGGGGGGGGGCTTGGGGGAAAGTTGGTTGGGGGTCTGGATTGGAAAGAAGAATGGGAAGTAGGTCGAAATGAGGTAAAGGAGGTTGGGGGAAGTTGGTTGGGGTCTGAAGTGGAAAGAAGAAGGGGAAGTGGGTCGAAATGAGAATTATAGAGAAAAATTAAATATGGGTTTCATAGAGGACCAAATCCTAAAAATGGATGCAAGAATGGTTGGGTATAGAAGGAGAGCGATTTATATAAGAGGAACATAGGAAGGAGAAGGTGAGTTTAGAGCTTATGGTTTTGTAGTGAGCTATGTGTTTTACTTTGGTTTTGATGGTGAAGGAGGTTACGGATTTGGGTATTTTGGTGAAGAAGTTAGTGGAGAGAAGAGTAGGAGATAGGTTCTTGAAAGAGGAAAAACGTGGAGTCTAGAGATGGTGAAGATTGATAGCGTTAGGGGGTTTGAGAGATGGAAGGTGATGATGAAGTTTTTAGAGAGAGTGATGAAGTTTCACTTTTGGTGAAGGGTGGAGAGTTAGGTTAGAATCACCCTAGCATTGATAGTATGCTTGAAGATGTGATAGTGTTGGGATACTATTGGAATAATTTCCACTATGCTCAAGGCCAACTATATGTTGTAGGAACGTTTGCATGGTAGGCTAGATGCTCTAACTGATAGAAACTGTACGATGACATTATTCTTGACAGTGCATAGATTCACTACCATGCAAATCATCATCTCATCTTGTGACATTGGCTTTTTAGATCAATCACTTCCAGCTTTCAATGAACCTACCATAAATTTATTGTTATTTTGTTCTAATGTCAATATAGTGTTTCAATTTTTAAATGTTTTCTTATTACGCAATGACGTTGTCACTTTAGTTGTACATTGCCAGTGTTCCACTATTAAATGAGGACTTGAACAAAATAGGTTACATAATACATTTGCAATTACCAATAGCATGATTATATGCTGGGACTTTTGGTGCACATGCAGAGATTATACAGTGCAACTGAGAAGATCAGAACCTCAAATTAATTTGAACGGCTAAATTATTTTTGAGGAATTTGTTGCTCAGAATTAACCGCGTAGCTGTTGCTGTAATATTTTCACATGCTCTCTTACATGAAGGACTTATTGCGTGAATCTAGTGTAATCCCTCATTAAACTTATGTGCCTCTCTTATTTGTGCTTGTTTGCACTGTCAACCGAAGTAAATTGAGTTTATGTATTCTTTATTATAAATTAGCAGGACCAACGGCAGCCTAAACTTTCAACTGCTGCTGGATTTGTTAGAAGATTTCATGATCTTGCAGGTAGGTCTTACCCTTTCTTTCGTTTCTGTTTGTCCAACACAATGATTTAATTGGTGGTTTTATGACTGCTTTCCCCATTTTCTTCATTACTGACTGCTGCTTTGTGATTTCAGTTCAAAAGTGGGGTTACATTGATTTACAGGAGGGCTTCATAGAAGATTCAGTACCATGCATCTATGGAGTTACTCTTCAAAAGGATCAAAGTTGCACTACAACTTGTAGTTGGGCAAGTGCAAATCCTTCAACGTTCTTGATTGGTAGTGAAACTTATTTACGGGGTCATCATAAGGTACTGTTGTCTCCTTAAGATAGTATTTAGCTTTGTTGTCCCGTTCCTCCTAGAGAAATAAGTTTTAATGTACATCATTTAGTCATATCACATGGAAAATAAATACGATACTCAATATAACATATGCAAAATTCTGAGAGCTCACCATAAAGTTTGTACACCTGGGCCTGGTTGCCAATGATACATCATTTATTATTAGGATTTGCCTCAAATGATATTTTCTTCAAACAGATCAAATCGAATGGTACCTTGATGCAAATGGTAGCTGCTGATTGGCTTAAATTCGATAAGCGGGAAGATGATCTTGGGGGTAGACCTGGGGGTATTGTTCAGGTATATACTTATGGTGGAATTTGAGGATTGTTACATTTTGTCTATATTTTCACAATCTAACAAGCTGAATTTTGGGTATTGCAGAAGTATGCTGCACAAGGAGGGAGTGAATTCTTCTTTATTGTGAACATACAGGTGAATTTGATGTTCTTCATCTCCCGCTACTGTGCAGACATGTCAAGCCCCAATATGCAAGTGGTATTCCTAATATTTCATCCTAATTTTGATCCCAGGTCCCTGGTTCAACCACATACAGTCTTGCTTTATATTATATGATGAATACCCCGGTGGAGAATGTTCCCTTATTACAAAGCTTTGTGAATTAAGACTTTGACAAACTGTCTAGTATAATTTGTCCTAAGAGCAATATCAGATTATAAAAGCCGGTACAAGTCCTTGTGCATTCCTTCTATGTCATCCCCAGTCCTACCCATCTCGTTTTAGTCCCCACCACAAATGCAGGTGCACCTCTAATTACGTTTCCGCTCAGCTATTTGTTGCACATGCATATGGTGGCACATTGTACCCCAATCCTTTCTTATGCATACTGTCTATAGTGTTTCCTGTCTTTCCCACTCTTTTTGTCCTCTTAATAGATCATAGATTTCCGGCAGAATCACTTGGCCGTTTATATTGATTCAGATCGCAATTCTTAGAAGAGGTCAAACATAAAACTATATTTAACTTAAGATTTCTACATAATATTATCAAATGGAACGGGATACACTGCTAGAGCAATGATTACTTCTTTTTATTCTAAAAAGGCTAGGCAAGTGATTTTACGTGATCTGGTTTTCAATTTATTGATGGATGGATTCATATCTAGTGTCATTGTTTCTGCATGCGTATTTGTTCCTCTCAAAGATCTGAATAAAAATGTCTATTCCATCACTAGATCTTACCATCTAACCTGCCTACTTCATTTTGAACATATACATCGGTAAGTCACTTCCATATGTTCATCATCATAATTACAAAAAATATTGACACTGACGACCAGCTGCAATCTTGAAATTGAGTCTCCAGTCTGGGAAAAGGAGAGCCTTTAGATAATAGTTAAATAGATAGAACATGGATAGTCAGGTTCCTAGCATAACATTGATCACAAAACCTCTACTGTCAGTATCTTATGATATATAAATACGTATACAACTTACTAGCAATACGGACTTTTGTCAGTATCGTATGATATACAAATAGGCATGCAACTTAGATAATTAGAGGTATACTTGCATTTTGTAATCTGTATCTTACGATATGATACAACACAACTTATATACAATAGGAAGAGAGCTTATATCAAATGATAATATACTTACCACCTTGATACTGTTTATCAACCAATACAGAAATTATAGGATTAGCCTGGATTAATATTGAGCAGAAATTATGTAATTATTGATGCAAGGATGCTATATTCATGAATAATACCAACATAAGATACTAATGCTATACCTTATTTTCTTCTTCTTAATTATCGATAAAATTGTCACAATGCTCGATGATGCTTCCTTATTGTTGCCCAATGCTCAACATGTTCAATTTATCCATATACAATAGAACCTCGATAATTTAATACCCGATAAATTAATAACCTCACTTAAATAGATATTTTGGCTGGTTTCCGTCTTGGAGATAATGTGCTAAATTAATATTCACTAAATTTACAAGATGCTACATTATAAAAAAAAAAATCATTTAGGTCCTATATAATATATAAATTAATTTTTTTTTTGATATACATAGTGCTTATGATTCGACTACATGAAGCCTTCCTAAAACACGACTTAATAATTGTTTGTTTCGTCTTGAAATTGATGTCACATTAGATTCCATCTCTAACTTTTTTTAACATGATAAGAAGTTTTGTTCGTAAAACGAGAAACTATGTAGAGTTTTGCTTGGTTAAATGTTCCTAAAAATGGAATAATGTAGTACATTGAACAATGCACAGTCTATTTTTGGGAAAAATAAGTCGATTTATGAATTTTAGTTTGTTAAACAAATACATAGAATTATTAGTCCGTAAAACGAGGAACTAAATACTATGTACAATATTTAAGAAAACAAGGAATACTTTGATAAATTAGTAAGTTATTAATTCTTCGATAAATTAATAAATTAATTAATTTATCAATTATTTAATATTCACTAACTTAAATAGATTTTCTTTGGTCCAAGGCTATTAATTTATAGAGGTTTAACCGTATGGTTTCAATATTAAATGCCAATCATGTTTTTTTTATCGAATATTGTATCTCGTGATACACGATATAGTATTCAAGGGAGTTGAGACATGATATGTTCGTGTATCTCGATTCAATCAATTATTGCAAAACTCTCAAAGAGAACACATTCTATACATGCTACCATATTTCTAGAACAACCGTAAGTAATCTAATAAATGGAGGACTAATTTTTACGAACTTGATTTTCAGCTTTGTGTAGATATCGGTTCATCAGCTGTCGCCAGAGGAGTCGTGAGTCTTGTTCTTGGATACTTGAATAATCTGGTGATATAAATGGCATTTCTTATACAGGTAATGAAGCCGATAGTTTTTCCGTAATCCACAACTCATTAATTTAGTCTTGCCTCTTTTTTCTTTTTTTTCTCTCTAGTTTTATCTTTTAGATGATGATAATTAAAGAGAACAGGCAACTGGATGGCTTATTTACTTTCAAAATACTATTGAATGTTTTATGGCATGTTCCAATATTTCATTATAATTTTCTCACTTGTTTGCAACTACCTTACCCGAACTAGCCAATGCAGGCTAATACTGAAGAAGAGCTCCCGGAGTTCCTCCTTGGGACCTGTCGCTTGAACCATCTCGATGCCTCCAAAGCTGTATCGATATGGTAACACTAAGGTGACGCTCTCTCCCACCTAAAGTATCTCGATGCCTCCAAAGCTGTATCGATATGGTAACACTAAGGTGACGTTCTCTCCCCCCTAAAGTTTCCAGCTTAGGAAATCTGCGCTACACTTATATGACCGCAATTTTGTTTTCCTTTTTTACAGACTTGTATACGGACATAATTCTTTCTACCCAATCATAATTCAACTGGGATTAATTGTATATTCTCTGCAAAAGTGGTGCAATACGGGTGTATATATCATCACCTTCTAGTTAGAGATGCCTCAATTCTTTGCTCAGCCATTTAAGAGTTTCAGTGTATCTCCACTTGATAAATGTTATTTTTGAACTGCTCAGTCAGTCTCAAATTCCAAGGGTTGAATTTTTTTGTGTTTCCTTGCATGAGTGATGATCAATCATTCAGTCATTTTCTTGCAATATATAATTTATGTGAGAACAATTTGGGGCCTCGTCTGGAAACTTGTCAATTGTCAGTTTGCTTGTTCCAGAGGACGTGTGGATCCACTTCCACAAATTTTACATGTTGGAGGAGATATATTTGGTTTACAAATCCTCCAGAAACTCCTCTGGAAATGTTACAGCAGTTTTGGCAGGATTGTCTTTGACTCCATCCTAGGGATGCAGCTTGACCCCTTTGGCGGAGGTGGGTATGTGGATCTCCAATGGAAGTGGAGTTTTTATGATGGAGGTGGAAGTTTTTATGTGGAAGAGGCGGAGGTGGGTATATAGAGCAAATATTCTTGGTATACTCCACCCCCGAACTGCTAATATCATGTAACCAGATCATTCATTCAGGTTGTGCTTTTGAAATCTGAAGTCTATTTTTTCATTTATTAAAAGATCATATCGCTTTAAATGGTTATATTTAAGAAAATGGCCTTTTGAGTTACAAAAAACCCAAACTAGTCTTACTTGAAATTCATTCTGGTACTCCTTTTTAAACTCCAAAAAGATCTTTTTAATGGTACATATAAGATATTGGGGTACATTAAAGATCAATATATTGATACCACTAATAGAGATGCTGAGGAACAATGAATTGGATTTAAAAACAACTATATAATAGGAAAATTTAGGAGATTTTTTCGTGAAAGTTTTTATTCCAAAATCCACCTATGTTTATTAATTAAAATTGTTCATTCAATGTAGCATGGGTTGCTAGGTAATTATGTATATAATTTTTTTTATAAATAAAATGTTGTTTGCTCTTTTCAAATAGTAAAAAGTTAAGGGACTATTATTTGCTCTTCTGAAGTAGTACAAGTTAAGGATCTATTGATTTTTTCTAAGTAGTATGAAATACGTGCAATCGTATATGCGTGCATATATACTAGTGTAAGTTAATAAAGAAGCCATGTAAGTTTTGTTAAAAGTTAAACATTGAACTAGTAATTGTAGTCTTACGAGAACACACTACCTTCTATTTGACTAGCCAACACCATGCTGATATCTCAAGTAAATAAGCCAGCAACTCATATATTATGCCTAATTTTGATGAACTCCACTACTCGATCAATTGTTTGTTTGAACTCATCAAACATAACATACAAGAATTCACAGACAAATACACAAAGATATTGTTCAATCTTGAGTTATAATATGAACCGGAGAAACAAGAATTGTTGTAAACCCCCTCGATTAATTCTATAGATAGTTAGGTTTGGTTTTGAAATTTTTTGGATTCGCAGCAGAGGTTGAGGTTTAGAGTAGTTAGCAGTTATTTCATTTTTATTTAATTAGACCCTTGGCGCGCCCTATCATTGCTTAATTATTCGGAGCCCAATATCAGCCCATAAATTCCATCGGACTATTGTACTTCTGACTTGACTCGCCAATTTAGGCACTGGACTTTTTCGCCACACAAACTCAAATCCGTTGTGTCCTAAATTAATTGCACAATTTCCCGTATCCTAAAATCCATATTTAATTCCGTGTCGGACACATGTGTCGTTACTCTCAATTTTGAGATACCAATTTAACCCGTTGAGCCAGACCAACTAAAGGGTCCAAGACTGACTCCAAGCCCCCACCATTTTTGACCTTTGTGTCATTTTCGAATTTTGACCCCAAGTGCTCCCATTTAATTTAAAAGCGCGGGACACTTTAATTATATTTTTAATCGAGGATACCGATTTTGCCTAATCATATTTTAATCCCCAATTAATCCCGATGGCCATTAAATTAAACCCGTGCCTCACGCACAACACCCCCACACCGTGCAAATCATCAAACGTATTTTTCTCCACAAATTTTGCATCATTTTATGTGTTCGTGCAATTTCTCGAATTTAAGGGACTAAGTTGCAATTTATTGATTTTGGATGTCCTCACCCCATTGGCCATGACCAAATGGAGAGCCTATCATCCTTTGACCAAGTCAGGCCTCCCCCTCCCTCTCTTTTGGATGAAGAATAAATTTCTTCATATGTTATCTACACCACACATTTGAAAGAGGTAAATCCTCACCATCCAATCTCCACAAAAATCCCCTATTTAATGTCTCATCAAGCCCATATCCCAAGCAAGCCCTAATCCCTACATTTGGGAAACCCCCCTCTCTCTCTCTCTCCTCTCTCCTCTCTCCTCTCTCTTCACTACACAACCCCAGCCGACATTACAACTTCCCATTCTCTTCTTCTTCTTCTCTTCTCCATCACAAACGAACCCGGCCGAGCATCACCTCCTCCTCCTTCGGTCATCGTCTACCACCGCCGAGTACATCGGAGCTCCTCCGCGTCAGCTGCAGGCTTAAGAGCAGCAGCTCCTGACCGGAGCTCCACCGGACCTGCCTAGTCTAAGGGGCACAACCGGCCTCCTCCATGCGGCTACACCGACTCCGGCTTCTTCTCCGACTACCCAAACGCACCATCGAGCTCCTTCACCGCCACCAGCGGCTACCACTTCAACCGGCCGACACCACCTTCACACCAACGCCACTACCACAGTCGGCCACTGCTGCCACCACGACGACAGCCTCCCCATTTCCTTCCAGCCACCTCGCCATTGCACCCCGCAGTCCGGCCAGATCGAGCACCCGCACCCGACGTCTTCCCCGCGCAGCTCCGGCGCCGCTGTGCGGTGCACCCTGCCCCACTGTGCAGAGCACCCAGCCGACCGCCGACTGTGCAGTCTCCCTCCACTCCGGCCAGCGGCTGTGCACTGACTGCTCCGGCCCAGTGCAGCCTCGACTCGACTGTGCGGAGGACTGCTCCACTCCAGCGCAGCCTCGACTCGACTGTGCACTGACTCGATCCGGCTGACCAGCCACCATCCCACGGCGAGCCCCCTCGACCGGCCAGCACACCCGCACCATGGCAGACACCGCTCCCTCGGCCTTCCTCCACCCACGGCTGCCATTCATCACCACCACCACCACAGTCTACTCCGGCGAGACCCACCGGACTTCGCCGCCAAGGTGAAGAACCCATCCCCCTGGTTGTAGTGTATCTTCCTTTTGATTTTATATATATATATATATATCTTGTGTTTTGATGCGGATCATATGAGGTTAAGGTGGGCATGTGTAGTTTTAGTTTAATAGGTTGCTATGCATTGAGTTTTAGTGATATATATGCAAGTGATGGTAAATTGCTAGGTTGTTTATTCATGGGTTATATATGTGATGATGTTCAGGGGTTTGAGGAGGTGAAATACCTACAACTGTTGGTTGGGAATGACACAAAGAGAATGAGGTTAGGTCTTGAAAGCTAAATGAGAAATTGTTAGGATTTTTATACGAAATGTGCAAAACAAGTCCTCCGCGAAGCTCACGACGACTTTTGCGGGGTGCATCAACCCGGTTCAAAGCTACGTGACCGTCTTCGGAGAATGGG